>JASMMZ010000005.1:19888927-20136661 GCA_038502455.1 Anisogramma anomala | reverse complement strand
CAGCGACCTCGTCCCCGCCCGGGGGGGGGGGGGGTTGCGCCTCGTTTCCTTCTGCCACCAGCGCGCCGACCAAGAGCTCGTGGCGATCGTGCAAGCCGTGTCCGTGCGGCGCGGGCTTGGACAGGATCACTTGCCCCCTGGACAGGCTCTGCGTCTCGAAATGTCTGAAGTTCCACGAGCGTACTCAAGACCGAGAAGGAAGTCGACCAACCCCCTGGGGACTTTGCCTTCATATGAGCTTTGACGCCTCTCCAGCCCCTCCCCGAGTCACAGCAGATTTTAGTATCTGCGTCTCTACTTGTGCAATTTGGACTTCTTGAATCCTGACCTGGAAATCAGTCCTAGGGAAACAGCCTGATGTGTTTATATGAGTTTTTCCATTCCGTGTGTGCCAGCAATTATCTCATGCCTTGAGAATTCCGGTACTCCTAACCACTCGTCCTCCTGCCACAATCCGCCAACACAACTGCCCACCAACTTGACTCATGAAGACTTGGCCTCGCAATACCCCCCAGACGGCACAGAAAGGAAACATGATCAGGGAAAAAACGAGAGGAAGGGTAACCCAAAAAATGAAGCTCGAACAAAAGGAGAGGGATGGGGTAAAAGAATTTCATGTGCCCTCAGATTAGCTCTCCTAGGTTCTCAATGACAACCGTCGCCTATCGCGAGGCTTCTGCTGCCTGCAAATTTGGCTTTTTGGATTCGGTGTCATCACCGGGCCATTCTTTTGTATATCATGTACTGTATAACTTCCCTCCCAGAGGGAGAAAGGTACGTTCTCCACTGCCAAACGTCCCCGAAAAGGGACGCTCAACCGCTCAGTTTGAAAACTATGATTTTTTAACCTTCACCGGCATTGAGGCGCCTCAGGTACGTGCTCGTTGTCGTCATTGCGGTCGAAGATGCCAAAATGGCGATCTTGGGCTGGGAATAGGGGACGGCGATGGGGAATGGGAGAGAAAGGGAAAGGAGTGAAGTAGACAGTACACGTGTTTCAGCAGACTTGGTGGCGTGTCCGGCTCCGTACAACATGCCCTACTGTGATGAGATTGTTTGTTTTGTGTTAACATTCGCCTGTTGTACAAGGACTAACGGAGGAGCAGTGAGAAGAGACGAAATAATGTCAAGGACTATCAATTCCACTGCTGCCCTCTTCGCCGCGGTACCATGCACGCCGCACTGTGACCAGAACCGGCACATGCAGCAGGTTCTGCTCAAGGCATGACAAGCTTGCCGGCGTCTGTGCTGCAAAGGGCAAAGAATGGAAGCAGTGTCTGCTCAGATCTCTGTTCTTTGTGGTGCTATCATACCCGCTCTGCTTCGTACCAGAGGGATCAGAAACTCGAGGGTCAATGATGGGAAAGCTCATCCCGAGTGTTGTCATCACAGCAGACTGAATTGTGTGCTCACTTGAGACGAAGAATGAAACTGGGGTCGTGAGAAAAGCAAATCATATCTGCTTTCTCGAGGTTTTTGCTTCTCATTTTTCTCTCCTTGCACCGCGTACATCAGCAGCTGCAGCTGGCTGTCTTACTTGGTGGTCAGTCAGGATGGTAGCCAAGATGTGAAAAATGTGAAAAGGAAGGCTCAACGGTCAGGCACTGGGGTAGGAGGTTGTACTCACTGCACTCATCCAAACACTCTCACATCTCTATTTGAACCATCTGCCAACAATGATGGAAACCGTGCACACTTTGAAACTTCGGAACAATTGGAACCCATGGATTGATCCCCTTCAACCGCCCTAGGACCTCTTCGACCACCGTTTCGAAGACTTGGAACTTCATGGACTCGCTTTCTAAGCACCCGAAATTAGATTGGAGCGCATTGGAAACTCTTTGGGACTGCTTTCATTACCGCGTGACCGTTTGTGGAGCTTGACGATGCAGGTCGGTATTGCTGGTTCACCAGGTCCTGCAGGCGCTATCCGCAATAGCGCCGGCAGAAGGATTGATTGCATCAGGGCCGATGTTGATGGCAGGCTTTGCAGGTGACTTAGAGCTACGCCTGATTCACATATCTCCAGCTCAAATTGCAGTGAGATCCGTGATGGCAACTGGGGCCGAATATGATGAGAAGCGCCGCATTGGGAAAGTGACTGATATGGTCCGTGGTGATTCCTATGGCCGAGTTTTGAGACTGGATGGATAAGAGCAGGTAGGTGAAGGGAGAACGGTCATGATTGGCCCCACATGGAAGACTGTATCTAAGAGAAGCATCTATTTGCAGACGGAATAGGGCGGTGAGAACATGCGAACTGCAGTTCGCCGCATTGTGAAGGAGTTGGCGTGTGCGAGAAGAGGGTGAGGTTGATGAGGCGAGGTTCAAGCGATACTGAAGTCTGACATCCGCCTCTTGGACGAAGCTTTCTTTGCGTTTGCTGCTGAAGATCCCTGCTAATTTCAACTTCCCGAGTTCGGCCCCGCGTCAACTTTCGGCTGCGAAGAGCGACAAATCCAACGTTCGTTGAAAACAGCTGCGGCCAACATCGAAATTCAAGGTCGACCACCCTCCACAAACCCTCTCTTCCAGCGCACAGCGTGCCAACCCACATACAAAATGGCACGCCCGATCCTCTGCCCCAGCCCTCTCCCCCCCCCCGGCGAAGCCCTCCAACTAACCCCCCCTTGCTCTCCAGGCGCGCAACTCCGAAAAAGCCCAGTCAATGCTCTTCCGCTTCCGCGAGGCCCAGGCCGCGGACCTGGGCATCATCGACGCCGGGCGCTCGCGCCGGCCGCGCCTGATCATGGAGCAGGACAGCATCCCGAGCTGCGAGAAGTGGCGCGGGCAGGTGCTCAAGGAGATCTCGCGCAAGGTCTCCAAGATCCAGGACCCCGCGCTCAGCGACTACCAGTTGCGCGACCTCAACGACGAGATCAACAAGCTCATGCGCGAGAAGCACATGTGGGAGGTGCAGATCCGCAACCTCGGTGGGCCCAACTACATGCGCGGCGGCGGCGGCGGCGGCGCCCGCACGTACGACGAGAGCGGCCGCGAGGTGCCAGGCGTCGGCAACAAGGGCTACAAGTACTTTGGGCGCGCGCGCGAGCTGCCGGGCGTCAAGGAGATGTTCGAGGCGGCCGCCAAGGGCCGCGCGGGCAGGGACGAGAAGCCGCTGGAGAAGCGGGATGATCTGCGACGGGCGGTGGATGCGGCGTATTACGGCTATGCGCCAGACGAGGAGGAAGAGGAGCTGCTGGCGTACGAGGAGAAGAAGGAGCAGGTGGCGTTTGAGGAGCTGGGCAAGAGCGGCAGTAAGGAGGTGCCTCCGGACTGGGTGCCGTTGCCAGGCGACGTGGGCGATGGGCAGGTGTGGGAGTTACCGACGGTGGAGGAGGTTCAGGAGGAGCTGGTAGATCGGCGGAGGAGGAAGTTGCTGGATCAGTTCGCTAGTTGAGGATGGGTGCATCGCATTCGACGTTTGGCGGCAGCCCACTTGCATATCACGGAGTTGGTGGTTTGGACATTTGCAATGATGAGGATTCAATGATGATTCTGGCTGGTATTGCACTGTTTGTACTCTGAACCTAATCTCGGTTCCAGACTATCTTATTGCCCTCCCATCCTCCTGCATGCCTGGGTTATATGCCGCTGTTCGGGACCCGTGCAATGAGCCAACACGTGGAACGAACAGTAGTACTCCGGGGCCGTATTCAACGCTAGCAAGTGGGCAATCCTCGTGTCATCAATTCATTTCCTTGGAGCAATCTGAGCTCACAGCGATCACAGATACGCCACGTGTCGATGAGGTAATATACTCGCTCGTCGATAATTTACTAGGCCTCTTGAACCCCTGGCTCTTCTGTTTGGCCGCTGTATCCTTTGTGTTGTATCAATACTCCGTCCAGAATGCACCACGCCCCCGCTTCTGTCACCAGCCGGCAGACCTTGATCTGTCCTAATGTGGATGACCGCTTTCGACGGCCTTCTGTTTTCGCATCTTCTTCAGGTATAGCAAGCCACAGGAATTGCAAAGCAGCCCATCGGGGCCCCTCCGCCACTCGGGCGTTTCTTTTCTGCCACATTTGTAGCAATGTTGCAATTGGTCATCTAAATCTACCGATTTCTGAAGATTGCCAAACGTCAATGAAAGGATAAGATACGTGAGGTACTGGGACGTATCGGATGCAAATCAAGCAATGGAGAAAGACAGGTGTGTAGAGCAGGAGAAGAATCACGCACCCGTGCACGCCTCAACGACACACTCGTTGCGATGTTCTCCCGCGAAATCTGTGACCGACGGGATGAGAGCTCCCTGGTGAAAGGCGGCGACAGAGACATATGCAGCGGCTCGGGGCGTCCGTGCTTGATCTTGCGCTTGCGGATGCGCGCGCTGTGCTGCCGGATGCTGGTGATGCCGTTGACGCCGCGCACGATGTCGCTGGACAGCTGTGTCATGAAGCGCAGGTCGCCGTCCGAAATGACGGCCACGGGCCGGAAATCGCCAGTAGTGGGATCATGTTCGCCGATAATCGAGGAGGCCTACGTAGGTGGCACTCGTTAGGTTTCTTGGTGTTCTTGTAGGTGGCCTTGGGATAAAGTGGGAGCAGGTATGAAGCAGCTTAGGAATGTGGACCTGATCCACCGCATTTGCCCACCAAAAGGAAAAACTGCTGACAAGATCTGGGGAGGGGGCACTTAAAGATCAAGTACATACAAAATCCATGAGGTCCTTAGCGCTGCGATGTATCTGCATCACGACTGTTAGGCGTCCACATATTCGACCAGCTTTTCATGCCGATATACGCACCGTGAACAGTTCCTCGGCAACCTTGTGATCCTTCAGCCAAAACTGATGCGTATTCTGCGCAGTGGCAGCGGCAGCCTGCACAGCCAGCAAGCCTGTCGTGAGAGGGGCGTCTAGGGCCCCGACAGTCGCAGCAGCAATAGCAGCAGCGCTGCACTCTGGGACTACCGAGTTGCGACTCGACGCATCCCAGCTCAGAGGAGAGTGGGGACCCGGTCTCGGTCCAGCCACGCGGGCGGTCGGAGGAGGATCCGGAGCCTCGGGGGTGGCAGGCTTCTCCTGCTGCGGACTGGGGGGGACGGCGGCGAGACGGAGGGGCAGGTGTTGCTGCGAGTCCATAGGGGACTGTCCTCTCGTCCGGGTCGCGCCGCCGACATGTGTCGGCGTGGGGTCGAATGAGTATAGTCTGCCCAAGCAGGCAGCGCCAGGTAGATGTTGAAGCGGGTGCGGTTCGGACCGAGAGCACCTAAGCAGGGGAAGAAGGCCAAGACTTCATCAGGGTGGGTGGAGGTGGTGGTGGCAGCAGTAAGAGGGCGAAAGGGGTGCAACGATCGGGCAAACGCACGTTGATCCAAAGACGCTTTAGTAGACATCTGTTGACTAGGGCGGAGAGGCGAAAAATGATGAAATGGCTTTGCTGGTAGCACATCCTCAAGTCAGCCTGTGTCCTCAAGCAGATTTTGGTTCTAGCGATGAGACCCCTGAAACATCCCAAAATATACTTGCCCACCTAACCCACCTAGTAGGTGTACTCAGCCTTCAACCACGATTGCTAGAATGTCTTGCCTATCACCACAAGAGCACAGCATACTTGCATGTTTCAAACGTGCTTTTTGCTGTTGGCAGGCTATGGCACGGTCGCTCCGGTATGGAACATTTGCCACAGCAAGTCATGGTGTGATTGTCGACGGCGACAAGAATGTCATGTTAAGCGGAAGAATAGGACTCGGTCAAAACCCACATGGCAACCTCGTCAGGCAACAACGTAGCCTTGAGGCCGAGCCTCTTCTTATCTTATCGGACCTTGTAGCAGGGGTGCGTTCGCAGCTCAACCCTTGTCCCACCAACCCACCACTACTACATACTAGTTGTAGTCGTAGTAGTATGCTCCCAGTATACCGTGGACGCTCCACCAACACCTACAGAGACCTCATCACCATGGTCACAAGAACCATTCTCGCAAGCGGGCTCCTCGCAGCCACCGCTGCGGCCATGCAGCCCTCGGCCGCCGCACCCGTCGCCGCGCCCATGCGCGCCCTGCAGTGGGGCCAGCTCAACGTGCTGCACACAACCGACACCCACGGCTGGCACGGCGGGCACCTGCAAGAGTCGCAGTACTCGGCCGACTGGGGCGACTACGTCTCCTTCGCGCACCATATGCGCGCCGCCGCCGATGCGCGCGGCGCTGACTTGCTGCTGGTCGACACGGGCGATCGCGTCGAGGGCAACGGCCTATACGATGCGTCGACGCCCAAGGGCCTCTTCACCTCCGATGTCTACCGCGAGCAGGACGTCGATCTGATATGCACGGGAAACCACGAGCTGTACCAGCTCGACACCGCGGATAGGGAGCGCAATACGACGGTGCCCAACTTCGCGGATCGGTATTTGGCATCGAATTTGGACTACGTCGATCCAAGGACGGGGGAGGCAACGCCGATGGCGCAGAGGTACAAGAAATTCCAGACAAAGAATCAGAAGTTGAATGTCGTGGCTTTCGGCTTCTTGTTCGACTTCGCTGGCAATGCCAACAACACCAGGGTGCAAAAGGTGGCGGATACCATCCGGGAGGAGTGGTTCCAGAATGCCATCCGGGAAAAGCCCGACATTTTCGTCGTACTGGGACACATTGGCTTGCGTATGGACGAGTTCAAGAAGATCTTCGAGGCAATTCGGGCACAGAACTGGTTCACGCCCATTGCTATGTTTGGCGGACACGCCCATGTCCGGGATGCCGTCGTCTTTGACTCGCGGGCGTATGGTATTGCCAGTGGGAGGTACTTCGAGACTATCGGCTGGATGTCCGTCGATGGTGTCCCAAAAAGCAGCAAGAAAATGCATTCCAAAGCAGTCTCGTTCAAGAGGAGGTACATCGACAACAACCTACTTGGATTGTACACCCACACTGGCCTGAACGCGACAACTTTCCCCACCGCCCACGGCCGCAACGTCAGCGAGACGATCACCAGCGCGCGTAAAGAGCTGAACCTCGACAAGCGGTACGGCTGCGCCCCGCAAACCTACTGGATGGCCCGAACACCCTACCCAAGCAACGATAGCATCTTCACTCTCCTTGACCAGCAAATCATGCCCGACATCATGCCTAACAAAACTCGTGACGCCACCCCCCGCCTAGCAATCATCAACACCGGCACAATCCGATTCGACATCTTCCAGGGCCCCTTCACCGTCGACACCACTTACATTGTCTCACCCTTCCAGAGCCAGATGACGTACATTGCGGCGGTGGACTATAGCGTCGCCAACAAGGTCCTGGCCCTGCTGAACAGGGAGACCAAGATTCTCGAACAGCCCGGCCGCGACCCGCGCACAATGGGCCTCACGGAGCAGTGGCAGATCACACAGGATATCGTATACCCGGACCTCCCGCCTGTGCAATCCCCTGCGCAAGACGACGCACAGAAGCCTCTCGGCATTTCACAGGACAAGCCGGATCTTGTGGGAGGGTATACCACCAATGACGACATTGGAACGGATGGAGACGACGCCATCCACACGCCCATCAACTTCTATCTGCAGCCGAACTGCATCCAGTCTGAGATTGACTTCCCGGAAGAGGGCGCGCCCGAGAAGGTCGATTTGATATTCACCGATTTCATTGCTGACTTTGTGCTCATGGCGCTCAAGTTTAGTGGCGGTGATTACAACAAGACGGATGTGAAGCTGTGGGCTGAGGCGCCGTTTACTGATTTGCTGGCGGATTGGGTCAAGAAGAACTGGAAGGGTGACTGTTGAGTTGGTGTGCATGTGTGATCGGGCTCGGTTTATCGGATGGCAATCAATGTCCCCGTCGTACTCAAGCGCTGAGTGCGTGAGGATTACGCTTGTATTATTGCTACGAGTTGGTGTAGCGCGCAGAGGCCAGGTAGGTCGGTACCAGGATATTTTGAAACTAACCACGGCTTCGGATATGGGACAGAGCAGGAATTGACAATGAGCGCTTGATTCTCGCAGACATGAGCCCTCGATGTATGTGAGGTCTTGGAGCCATGGCTCGTTCATGAGACTGGGGCCTGACTTCCCAGGTGACGAGCAAGCACCTACTCGGTATTTGCTGCCGGTAACGAACTCAAACCGAGCATCCGGCGATTATACCACCTCTACCTTGTCAAATCCAGATTCAGAGCATGCGATCACACGTGTCCAGCGACACATGCAGCACACCGGTCAACAAGAGACCTGCAGCCTGCCGGCACGTGTCAAACTGCAAGCCACATCTAATGACGGAGGCCTATTCACAAACTCCTGGTCGATGATCCGCTCATGTCCATTCACTCCATGAGAATGTGTGGTAGGGGTGCAGAGCGGTAGTCTCACCTGGTGTCCCGCCAGGGTCGCCGACCTGGCGACCGGGCGACCGGTCTGTACGGGAAGATGCCCAACAGGGCTTGGTCTTTGTTCTTTCCGATGGCGACGGCCTTCACCGGTGTCCGGGAGGGTCCCACGCGCTATGGATGGCAGCGACAGCGATGACCATCTCGGACGCAGAGCAAACGACGAACGCCCAACCGAATGCTGGGAAAGCTTCTAGTGAGGCAAGCACAGCAGGAGCGATCAGCGGAGCACAACGGGATCGAAAGAAAGCGAGTCCCTTTTCCAGACCTGCCACCTCTGTTGAACTTGATAGCCTTCACTGAGTTTTGGCACCGACGTGTTCACGGACCACTATCGCTCCATGTTTTTGGCATTGATCACTTACGATTCCTACCATTTAAGCATTACATCCCAGAATGGATGATTCAACAGCTTCGAGCTCAACCCAGCCTGTGCAGCCTACGGCATCCGGCGAGGTCAGCCAAAGCGTAGACTCCGACCCTGAGAATCTTGGGGCCTTCCCAGAGGATGGTCCTGCGTCTGGCTCCGCCTCGGGTGCGCCAAAGCATGTCGAGTTGACGGCGGACGGATTCGAGGCGCTCGACCAGGAGATGAAGTTCATCCCCAACGTCGAATTCGTGCTTGCCGCCGCCACCGTGACCTTCCGGGGCACCGATGACATCCTCGTCGTCCACAACACCAACCCCAAGTACGCCGCCAGCTTCTTCACGCTGCCCGGCGGCCGCAAGAGCATCGGCGAGACCCTGCAGCAGGCCGCGATGCGCGAGACCCTGGAGGAGACCGGCTACGCCGTGCGCCTCCCGCCCGCCAGCCACCTCACGCGCGCCACGCGGCCGCGGTGGGTGGAGCGGCGCGAGGCGTTCGTCGCGCGGGCGCCGTCGCCACACGCGGCGCTCGAGTACTGGTGTCCTAGGCCGTACGCGCACGACGCCGACGCTGACGCCGACGCCGACGCCGACGCCGACGCCGATGCCGCCGTCGCCACGGCGCTGCCGCCGCCGCCGCGGCGGCGCCGCGCGGGCCCGGGCGTGGTCAGCGCGTGCAGCAAGGAGCCCGTCGGCATGATCACGTACAGCGACCCGCTGGCCGGCGGCGACTGCACCAAGCTGCGCTTCTACTTCTACGCGACGCTCGCCGACGCCGCGCGGCCGCCGGTTGCGCCCGCGCTGGACGACGGCGAGCACGTGACGGCCGTGTGGGCGACGGTGCCGGAGGCGCTGGCCATGATGCGGTTCCAGGCCGAGAAGGACGCGATCCAGACGGCGCACACGCTGCACCTCCGCGCCGGGAGCGGCGCGCGCGAGTGTCGCCGGTTCTGCCGCAGGAGCGGTGCCTGGCTGCAGGTCGAGCAGGACATCCTGTTCGTGATGGGGGAGACCGGGGCGGAACGGGGTGCTGTCATCGAGGCGATCACGGGCATGGGAGGCAGTCTCGAGGATGCCATCACTGATCTGAAGATGGATTGGGAGTGATGAAGTGGTGCTTGATCAGCCGGACGGCGTGTGAACTGGAGGGTGACACGCTGCATGGTGATGAGCTGGACATCCAGATCACTGTTGACACAGCGGTCGTACGACAGAATGAAATATTACGTTCCACAGCCACCAATGTCTGTACATGTCAGACGAAATACCGCTACGCTGTAACGCCCAAGTGGAGTAACTTCATGTGGAGCGCTTGAGTGATGGTCGGTCACCAACGTCACAGCACCACTCCTGACGGGCCGATCATGAGTAACACTGCCAATGATCCCAAGGGTATTGACCCATGGGAAGCTCATGTCAGCGATTGGTGAGTGAGGAGTATTTGGCGGTCTTTCCATTTTTTTCCATACGTGCGCCCTGTATACGGGCTGGGGTGATTCTTGCGAGGGCCTTATTCGATGATGACAAGGCAGTGTCTCCAGAAGGCCCTGATGGGTACCGGCCGTGATCATAACCCCTTGTCGGATGATCAGTCCGAGTTCCACGATGCCAAGCAAAGAGCACTTCGTAGGGTGGGTTGTAAACATGCTTGAGATTGCAGTAGGCTATACTCTCTCAACACGCAAGTTCCCCATCCTCGTCACGGCGCGAATTCACACATACCAGGCAGGCACACACACCTTTCTCGGAAAGCCAAAAGCCACACTTCCAAGGTTCCTTTGCCACAGGATGGGAAGACGAGCAGCGTGCTCCCTCTCCCTTCACTTCCAATTCTCAGCAAAGAAGGTGAGCACCGTGTTGTACCCGCGCGTGTACTCCTCCCGCACGCGCTTGTCGCTCAGGTCCGCGCGCGCGGCCATCCAGCCGTGGATCTGGTCCGCAAAGGTCTCGACGTGCTTGGGCCCCACCAGCGCGGCCTCGAACTTCTTGACGTCCTCGGCCGGCTCGTCCTTGGACGCCAGCATGGCGAGCGGGATCGTGATGTTCTTGGCGTCGGCCGCGTCGACCATGGCCGGGTGGCACTGGGCAGCGACCTTGAAGGGGTGGTCGGGCGCGGAGACGGCCAGCGAGATCACTTTGGAGCCCCAGCAGTACTAGGTGTGGGCCTCTGTCAGTATTGATCGATGAGCGGCTGTCGAAGGCCGCAACTTGAGGTGGGGAGGGAGGGGGAAATTTACACCGACGACGCCCCACTCCTTGATGTTGGGGTATTTCTCCGCCGCGGCCTTGACGGTCGCCAGCGCCTTGGGGACGAAGCTCGGCGGGCTGTTCTTCTCGAAGAAGGCGCTGACCTTCTTCTGCTTGTCCTGGTTGTCGGGCGGGAACAGCTCGATGGGCAGCGGCGCGCCATCGAAGGCGTCGGGCATGAAGACGGCATACTTGGCGTGGTCGTCGGCGGTGGCCAGGATGTCGGCGCCCTGGATGGTCTGGTCGAAGAAGCCGAAGACGTCCATGATGACCAAAATGCCCTTGGAGGCCGAGTCGGCGGGCCCGGTCACATAGGTCTTGCGGTGGCCGATGGTCTGATAATCGCCCTTCTTTTGGTAGCCCGAGGAGACGATGGGCGGAATGTTGCAGCAGGCGGCAGAGTGTCCGCCGGTGGCTTTCATGGAGGACATTTTGGACGGTGTGGTACTGAAAGACCTGGTGGATAGGGCGCTGTGGGTGGCTGGAGAGAGTGAGCGCAGCGGTGTAGCCGGGTGTGGCAGACGCAGAGTGGGGCTGGTGGCGGCACGGAAGGTGAACTTTATATGCTGGCCAAGTGGAGGAGGAGCCATGGCTTGCTTGTACCATGGATGGCCAGGCCAGGAACTGCAGCTGCCATTAGGTCGGTCAATTGGGTGTGGCTTTCTTTCTACCGTACGTTTCCCATCACCTACACAGTAGTGTGTAACTCGTGTTGCAACGGATTGTATCACGATGATGCAAGCATACCTTGGGCGAAGCTGGCGTTCAAGCTCAGCGGGGTTGCCTCACTGACGTAACTCTGCACCTGGTTGCCGAACCCGGGCCGAAAGTGAATTCCGCAAGTGAGCTACTGCACTGCACGTCTTGGCCACGGATTCGCATGGGCCCCAGCACTGAACCAAAGTATATACGGCCAATCTTTTCTCTGGACATCACAGACAACACCGTGTGCAACATCCTAACTGCCCATCATGGCGCAGATGGCGGCCTGCGAGCGGATCACCCTCATCAAGGAGAACCTGGCCGAATGGCTTGATTTCGACATTATCGAGAACATCATCAACGAGGGGAAGGATCCGAAGGTCTATTGGGGAACGTGTGTAACCCTTCTGTTTCTGTGCTCTATGGTTCCCAAGCCCCGCCGCGATCACTTCGACGATTGGTCCTTGCATCGGCATCGAGAGTCGTTGCGCCTCTGGACACAGCACGCTGGAGGCACACTCCTTCCTGGGACCTGTGCTGATCGTCGGTTGATTACAGCGCGACTACTGGACGACCACATTGCGGATACTTCGTACCGGGCATAAAACTCGCCCAACTGCTACGGTCCGGCTGCGAAGTGACCATCCTGCTTGCCGATGTTCACGGCTTCCTCGTACGTGCAGCACCCGAAGCATGCCGCTGGCCCGAGAGCAAGAGACTTAACACAAGACGGACAGGACAATCTCAAGGCCCCAATAGATCTCGTCACTAAACGTGCCGAGTACTACAAGCTCGTGATCACGGCCATGCTCGAATCCACCTGCGGCAAGGAGGATGTCAAGAAGCTGAAGTTCGTCCTCGGCAGCTCCTACCAGTACAGCCACCCCTACGTCGTTGACATGTTCAAGTTGACCGCCCTCACCTCACAACACGATGCGCAGAAGGCGGGCTCCGAGGTCGTCAA
This sequence comes from Anisogramma anomala, assembly GCA_038502455.1. Lineage (NCBI taxonomy): Eukaryota > Fungi > Ascomycota > Sordariomycetes > Diaporthales > Gnomoniaceae > Anisogramma > Anisogramma anomala. The sequence continues at coordinate 20,124,057 of JASMMZ010000005.1, read as the reverse complement.
GCAGAGCGACAACGCCCCCCTCTCCGGCCTACTCTACCCCATCCTACAGGTCCTCGACGAGCAGCATCTCGGCGTGGACGTTCAGTTTGGCGGCGTCGACCAGCGCAAGCTATTCACCGCCGCTAAGGAGTGGCTGCCCCGGCTGGGCTACCGCCAACGCGCGCACATCATGAACCCGATGGTGCCGGGCTTGCAGGGCGGCAAGATGTCAGCCAGCGACCCCAACTCCAAGATCGACCTGCTGGACGACGAGGCTACGGTGGTGAAGAAGATCAAGAAGGCCGAGTGTGTGCCCAAAGTGCCCGAAGGCAACGGCGTGCTGTCATTTGTGGAGTTTGTGCTACTGCCCGCAGCGCGGCTCAAGGGCCAAAAGGGTTTCGTGGTGGAACGGACCCGGGACGAGTTGCCGGAGCTGGTCTACACGGACGTCACTCAGATGCACGAGGACTACCGCAAGGACGTGCTCACGCCGCAGATCCTGAAACCGGCGGTGTCGAAGGCGCTGAACGAGATGCTGGCGCCGATACGCGAACAGTACAGCAAGAGCCCCGAGTGGCAGGAGCTGATAGAGCAGGCTTACCCGCCTGAGGTGAGAATTTTCAAGGAGAAAAAGAAGAAGGGCCCGGGAACTATGTTTCCTGGCGGCAAGAAGGAGAGGCAAGGCGACAAAAAGAACGGGGCGAAGGAGGGCGAGGAGAAGGCGCCGGCAGATGGCGCGGTCACGGAGCAGACAGAGGACCTTGCTATTCGTATTGAGCCATAATGTTGTGCGTGATCCCATAAATGGATCATCCCACGAGAGGAGGGCTATCGACGTGTCCCAAGGGAATTGTATTTATGAAAGCATAGATCATTACTGCTACTGACCCTGGTCATCTGAACAAACGAGTCCAGTGCCTTTGACGTGTCGGCCTAGGTTCGAATAGGTCTGGATTGTGGCGCCACAGTACCCCAAGAGCGCCCAGTTTTTAACGTAGGTGGGGCCTCCACGCCGCTGCATATGCCTTGGCTTCACGGGGATCAGTGAGTTATTCGAGGTAAGCATGACATTCAAATTATAAATTGTGCATTAGTCCGAAGGTAAGCGATGGCGATAAGTCATTCAATCTACTAGAACTTGTACTTGATTCAATGCCGAAGTCAACAGCGAAAAAGCAATTTGAGTGCTGTCAACGTGAACTTTGCCATCAGCTAGCGTCTGGGGAAGGGGAGGTCAATTTAACAGGACCCACCATTCCACACTGTAGATGCAAATACGTAGACCAGCGTATATATTGCCAATCTTTTTCTCATCATCAGCATCGACGAACCCAGCCTTGCAGGGGAGGAGGCAGGCGTCTTCATTTGTGATTCTCATATCAATTTCGGCTTAGTGTGCCACGTCCTCGTGTCGAACTTCAAGCATGCACTGATTCCAACACCCTTGCGCCGACCGAGCCGACCCGTCACGACTCGCGCGGCGATTCGTCGATTCGTTTCAACATCAGCTTGTCCAACCCTGACTACAAGACAATGTATCCTCGGAACAATCATCCGTCATAGCACTGAAAGTCACTCGCTGTACAGCACCGCAGCAAACCGGTCCGATGGTCCTGACAAGGTGCTCTCGGTACTCGTCCCAGCTTCTTCGTCCTCGGCGTCCCTCGTCGTATTGATGCCGACAGCGACATCATTCCGATTGCGACCCTTCTCCCTCTGACCTGCAACACCGGTAGCAACCCGCCGCTGTCCGGCTTCTTCCATTTTCTTTTCCGGTGCCTCTTCCTCTTGGTCCGATTTGATACACTTGTTCTCTTTCCTTGCCTTCACTTTACTTCAATTTCTGTCTTGGCCCGTGTGGGGGTGCCTGCACTAGGAGCGAAGCTAGGACGTCAAATTACTACCTACTACTACAATATCTCAACCGCGCCGACTTGGACTGAGCAGCCACACCGAGCATTCGCCTCGTTCCCGGGTCCTGTCCAAGACAACCCGGACCATCCCAAGACGCGACGCGATCATCCCGGCACTCGTCCCTTGGCTTCTTCCTCTTCCGTCTCGAGAAGGCATACCCTCCTGCCCATCAGCATCGACTTTGGACATCGCCGACGACGCGACAGCGACAGCAACAGCCACAGCGACACGTCCAGAGAATCAGCCGCGGACGACTTTGACATCGTCTGCGCTGATCTCTCCACGGTAAACTTCCCTTGCTCCATTCCTTCCGCCATCGAGACGCATACCTTTGTTTCGGCGCTGGGCTCCTCCTGGTGTCCTACGATTGCCAACCGATCCAGAAATCGTTCAAAAAAGGATTTTTATTTTATTTTAAAAAAAGAGACTGAATCTGACGGCCCACTGTCTGTGTTCTATTTAGGTTTCCGCAACCACGTCTTCGCAAAACAAGCCCTTGCCTCTCTCTCCTCGTGTTCTCGCACAGGACGGAAGGTTGCGCGGCCCCACGTCGCCAGCTCTATCGACTGCCTCTACCGCGGAGGACGCGACGTTCTCTCCCTACATTCCGAACTTGCCTGCACCGCCGCTGCCCAGGCGCACCCAGGAATTGTTGAGGACGCCGCCCGCAAGACGCGCCGACAATATTGACGATCGCCAATACGTGACTGCCAGCTGGGGCAGCCCCTACGCACATTCCGAAGCCGCCAATTTCCGTCTCCACGGCTCGGGCAGTGAGCCATCTGACGGCTCGCCCATTCACCGGCTCGAGCTTGACACGCCCTTTTTGCGTCCAGCGCCCTATTTGCGAGGCCCCGAACAGCAAAGCTCGTCGCTGGCCGCTATTCTCGTGAACCGCGCCAGGAGACCTGGTCCTGCGCGTGGGATCACGGAGGATTGGATACGCCAACACACAGCCGCCGACGAGAACGTCGAACCCCGACACTGGCTCAGTGACGGCTCCGACAGTGAGCACTCTTCACTGAGCGGTTCACAAGCTGGGGACGAGGCTGCTTGGCTCGAAGATAAGGACTTTGTCACGCCCAAAGCCAATCCGCATCGCGTCCCATCTCGGGACTCGTCGAAGCCAACGCATCCGAGAACGCGTTCGAGCACCGAAACCTTGAAGCAGAGCACCATGGATCGATCACGGAAGTCATTTGGCGCAGCCATGGCGAATTACGGAAGTCCCGAGATCTCTCGTTCTGGCAACACCAGTGGCTTGATGGCGACCCCAGGTACGCCTGATCATCGCCCGGCGACTTCTAAAGGGATAACTGGCAGTAAGCGCGCCTCGGTCGATACTGAAAAGACAGAAGCGAAGAACCCAGTGACGCCGACCAAAGAAGCAACCAAGACAGAGCTGTCCCATACGACCCGAGTTAAGAAGCGGGTACCATGGCGTGGCAAGAGTATCATGGTTCTGCTTCCTAAGGACGATGAATGGGGCCGGCCCGGCGGTAGGCCAAGCCTCATGAAGGAGCATCAAGTGGCGAACATGTTCAGAGAGTGGGAGGAGCTCGGCTACAACACGCGTGGATTCGACTTGAATGAGCCTGCGGGACCCAATGAGCATTCGGCGCTGCCTATTGAGCACTACTCGAGGAGTCGGGACGAGTGGCCTGACCCCGAAGAGACAAAGCGGGAAGGGACGGAGCACATCGAGGTTGCACTGCCTGATATCGATGGTATGTGCAGCTATATTATTCTGTGTGCGTCGGCTTCAGTGCGCTAACAAGTGAAAAGCTTGGAAGAGGTACGTGGAGGAGTTGACAGAAGCTAAGTTGAGGGCACTTGGTGTTTCCCTTGCGAATGAAGAGCCTCCTGCACCGTCGAAATCTGGCTCTCCGAATCCCTCGCAGCAGCCTTTGAGTCGACGGCCCACAATTACGCAGTATCCTCCGCTGCCGTTCTCGCCGCCGATTCCACCGTCGTCCACATCCAGTCAAGGCCTGTATCAACCACCATTCCCTGGACAACAACCAGGCCCGGGTGGACTCCATCCTGTTGGTTCACCAGCGTCCTACAATGGAGGGTTCAACCCACAGCAGGCACCCACCTCGATGCCGAACCAGTCTCCTTTTGGATTCATTCCACCTGCACCGCAGTGTTCACCTCGGGACATTCTATATCAACAGCAGGGAATGCACCGCGTCTCGCCGTCGCTGTCAACATCACCCTTTGGACAGGGAAGCTTCCAGCCCCCATTATCGCATCAACGGCATCAGTCGCTGCAGTTTCCTCAGCTACCGCATCAGCAGCGATTTCCGAACCAGCAGATGCCGCCTCAACAATTCATGGCCCCTACTCGGGCTACACCCCAATTGCAGGAAGTGCGTGAAGAGGAGGAAGAGGAGCCGGAACAGAGCCTGTCCGAGGCACCCGAGCCTGACCCACAAGCACACCACCATTCCAGTGACAGCCTGCAGAGAGAGATCGATCAGGCAGAGTACCACCTGGAGGAGCAGTTTCGATCTCAGCTCGAGCATGATCAGGACTACAGCCCGCACAACGAGGATGACAGGATGCGCGCGGCGACAAAGCCCGCACATGAGTTCGCGCCCCAAGCGCCGCATTTCGAAACCCGCGTCGACGAAAAACTTGAGCTACACCACCCTCGACCCCATAGCAGGGGACACTCGCTTACGCAGAAGTACTTTGGCGAAGAACAAATGCGAGAAAGCTCGAGTGCCGGAGGTTTCGGTGGGCTCAACATGATCCAGGACGACAAAGCAGGCGAAGAGATCGAGACAGAACCGAGCAATCTTGGTACACCCGTCCACGACAAGTTCCCCGGTCTGCATGACCGGACCTTCAGCAATATCAGCAACCCATGGCAGAATGGGCAGTCGACTTCGGGACGGCCAAGCATCGACAACAAACCAGCGAGTTCCTCAAAATTCAACGTTGCGGCGCCCGAGTTCAAGTTCAACCCGACAAGCAGCTTCCAAGGCACCAGCTCGTTCCAGCCAGGACAGTTCAACTTCGGCAGCAACACCTTCCAGCCAGCTGGCTTCCAGGGCGTCCTTGCTCCGAAACGTCCAGATTCGGCCAAATCGAAGTCAAGCAAGATCAATGTCAACGCTCCTGTCTTCTCACCTGTCTCAAGCGAGTTTAGCTTCTCTGCTGCAGGTGCTCCCACATTCAGGCCAGATGCTCCGGCCTTCATGCCGCGGGGCTCATCGGTATCCGGCTCCATCGCTTCGCCCCTTGTGTCGAGTAGTGAGAGTGGGCGGTTGCCGTCGATCTTCGGCAGCATTGATTTGAGCCCGTTAGCCATCATCAAGCCCCCGAAGACGTCAAAGGCTATCCCGATTGTCCGACCATCTGGCAGCAGGGCTTACAAGGGGGATCGTCCCACTGCTGAGGACGAGAATGGTCGCATCGTGGACATTTCGAGAGCGAAGAGATTCAGAGGTGCGAGTGCAGATGTGGATGTCGAGCCTCTATTTGCTCAGCAGCCCGATAATCATCTTGTGTCTGCCGACAATGATGTGCCGCCCAACAAAGACGCAGATGACGAGCGATCTGGTCCTGGAACAGCGATGTCTTCGATGATTGTGTCTGACTCCACGGATGCGAAGGATACCACAAGTTTATCTGAGGCCTCTGCTGCTGAGCCGACTGTCATGGATTGGGCCCCGGTCAATCCAACATCAGCAATCGAAATTTCGGACTTGAACACGGCCCGACCGTTTGGTAAGAATCTATTCAATTCCGGCCATGAAAAGGCGTTGTCCGCGAGAGCGAAGCAGCTCACTCCCGGGACCTCAGTCGCGTCTCGCGATGATGACAAGGAGGACACACCAGTTCCAGGGCACTTTGATGAGTCTCTGCTGTTGCCTGAGATGCACGCTGGGATCAGTCCATTGAATGAGATCACTGAAGAGTGTCAAATCGCCTGCGCAACCATCGAAGACAAGCCCTCTTCAGTCAGCGCAGGAGATACAGATCACCTCGGCTTTGGCCAGCTGAAATTCTCGCCCACGCCTTCTCCTAACAAAAAGGGTCTCTCGGCTAGCAGGTTCGCTGCCATTCCAAGCCCCTCTCCATCGCCAATGAAGGGATTGTCTGCTTCCAAGTACGCCAGGTCGCCATCTACAAGCAATCCCGATGACGACGTCCAAGAGTCCCAAGCAGCAGAGGCTGTATATTCTTCTGTCACTGCCGAGAAGGATCTGGAAGGCCTGGAGGGCATTCAGGGAACAGTGTCCCAGCCTGCTAGTTCCCTGGTGGATCCTGGTGGCAAAGACCGTAAACTCAGGGAACCGACTTTTGAAGAGATTGATGAGGTTATGCGCCATATCAACGAGGATCCTTCCATGGGAGTGAAGAAGGTTACAGACTCGGCATGGCATTCGCAAAGCCCCGCGTGGCCCATTGCGATACCCGATACTGTCGTCGCGTATGGAAGGTCTCCCATGCACATTCATCCACGCCTGCGAGACAATGCCTCAAGCCCGAGTCCCAGGCACTATCACCTGCCGATGGGTGTCCAGCCCCCTCTGCAGTCCACTGAGCTGGAGGATCCATTTGTTGACCCTCCACTGAGCGCACCAATGTCCAACTTGGCGACAAGCCCAAGCCAGGCCGCTAGCGACGACTGGGAACGGGCCTTCACGGATGAGGAGCAAGCCAAGCTGGACCACCGGGCCGGATTCTTTGATGGCCGGGTTAATGACCTGGTGGGTGGTGTCCTGGACCACCGCTTGGGCTCATTGCAACAAACTCTCAGTGGCATACAGAAGGCCTTGGTTACGCTTAATGATCGTACGCCACCGGGTCGACGTGACCGCCGCAGTATGTCCGCTGATATCCAGGAAAGTGATGCAGATGACGAAGATGACGATGACGATGGGCTTCCGCGACGCTCCGTTAGTCCCCGTAAGGACAGACGAATGGACCAGATCAAGGCTGTTGTCATGGAGACGATGGCTGCTCAGCAACGCAACAATGCCCCACTACCTCCGCTGGTATCTGGTGCTGGAACGGACTCAGTTTCTGCAGAGACCCTGACGTCTGTTCTGCAGGCTGTGGAAGACATGAAGCAGCAGTTTAGCGAATCGCTGCATTTGGACTTCCGAGGCGAAGATCTGCGCAATGTTGTTGAGGAAGCGGTTGCGAGTCGTTTACCGGCCCAGCCAGCCGCCTATCCCTCGGAGGAGCTTGCCAAACAGCTCAATGAGTTATCGATGTGCCACGCCAACCTCGAGCAGCGCCTTCGTCTTGAGGAGGCCAAGAATGCAACGGAACTTTCTTCCAGGAGGCTTGCTGATGACCGGGCCGCTGAACTAGAAAGGCAACTGCATCTGGCCGAGACCCGACTTGAGGTGGAGATGTCGAACCGCGGGATCTACGATCAGCGCATTGTTGAACTCGAGGACAAGCTGAGGGACCAACAAGTAGCAAGCGAGTCGGATGTGCAACTTAGGGGCGCAGCTGAGGACAGACTGGCCGAGAACCAACGCCTGCTCCGGATCTCGTCTGAAGAGGAGATTCGCCTGCGCGAGACGCTTGAGAAGACGGAGGAGAGGCTGGCAATTTACGAAGCCGCCAACAGCGAGAACGCGAGGCGTCTGGCCATGTTTGAAGCATCCGTGGAGAATCTCGCAAAGGCCAAAGCCGAACTTGAGGATCGTGTCAACGTGGCCGAGGTGGAGGCGCGTGACCTCCACCAGGAGGCCAAACGCTGGAGAGTCGAAGCTGAGCGCAACATCGAGCTGTCAGGCCGTCAAAGTGACGACTTGCATGCTGCCTTGGACGAGAAAAAGCAGCTGCTTTCGCTCATTGACACCCTCAGCACTCAGCTGAAGGAGAACGAGCGCCTTCGTGAATCCTGGCGGACCAAGTTTCTGTCACTGCAGGAGGATATGGAACGCGCTGCCTTCGAGGTCGCTGCGGAGCGCGAACGCCACGTCAAGAAGGAGCAGACCATGCTTGCTCGACAGGAGGTCCTCGATGCTAAGCTACAGGCCGAGGCTTGCACACGCGAACGCTTGGAAGTCGAACTCGAGAGGCTCGAGGCTGTTGAGCGCCGGGGCATGAAGGCTGTAAATGAAGCCAGGAGACTTGAAATACTTGTGGGAGAAATGAGGACCGAGAACCACAATCTCCAGCAGCAGGGCCTGCGCTATCAGACGACCCTCGAAGAAGCCCGGGAGTCTGGTGCCCGTGAGGTCAAGCGTGTCCGCGAGTCGATGCAGAGTCAACTCGGGGAGGCGAACCACCACGTCAACGTTATTCGCGAGCAACTCAAGGATCAGATATCCGATCTGCAAGCTCAGCTCGACCAAGCCAAGCTCGAGCGGGACTCGGTACAATCGCGATATGACATGCTTGTCGAGGGTGGTCACAACAAGAGTGAACTGAACGAGCTCGTTCGCAAGCATCAGGACGAGATGGAGGATATGCAGATTCGGTTCGAGAGGAAGCTCAGCAACGTAACGGAGGATGCCCAACGCGCCGAGTCTAATCTACTCGAGCGTCTCAGCATCTCGATGTCGAAGTGCGATCACCTTCAAGACCGTGTGGCTCACCTCGAGGAGAAACTCGAGATTGCCAGGGAGGCTGCCCGTGCTGCCGCTCAGGCTGCCAAGGCCTCCTCCGGCTACGTTTCTCCACTGATCCCCGCCGCTTCATACACTGCCCCGCAACCTTATAGTGCCCCACAGCCAGCAGTGCAAGGGCAGGCGGAAGCTGTTGCTAAGGCCATGCAGCTTCCCGAGAAAATCTCGCCGCAGGCGCTTCGCGAGTCCATCATGGTCTTGCAAGAACAGCTGCAGGAGCGTGAGCAGAAGATCGAAGCGCTCGAGCAGATCGCGGATCCGGAAGCTGAGACCAAGATTGCCAAGCGTGACGACGAGATCATTTGGCTGCGAGAGCTTCTTGGGGTGCGCCACTCGGACCTACAAGACATAATTGCTGCCCTGGGTCGGGATGACTACGACCAGGACCGTGTGCGCGATGCCGCTATCCGTCTCAAGGCCAACCTGCAGATGGAGCAGCAAGAGCGCGAGAGAGCTGTGAATGGTGGATCGGCAATTAACTTGCCGAGCATCGCTGCCAGTCTCCGCGATGCTACACCGCGAGTTGCTCAAGCTGTCGGGCCCTTGGCCGCTGCCCTGGGTAACTGGCGCAAGGGTGGAGGCTTCACAAGCGCTGTGTCGTCGACTCTAGCCGGCGCTGCTAAGGCCACGCCTGAGAAGGACAGACACAGCCCGGCTTTTCAGAGCAGCTTCCTCTCCGGTTTGCTGACCCCGCCCCAGTCAGGCATGCGCCCTCAGACACCTTCGGGCAGCCAGCAGGCAACGGCCTTCTCCAGCACCGGCCGCCGTTTTACAGCGCAGGACCTGGCAAACCGGCCCAAGGCGTTCAGCGCGAGGCAAGCGAGCAAAATGCCCGCTCGTGTGAGCGAGAGTCCATTTCAGCACCAGCCACCACAGACACCCCCAATGATGAAGCCTGCGTCCTATGATGACGATGCGCTCGCACAGGATGATTTCGATGATGCTGGGTTCTTTGATGACGAATTGTAGGAAGGATTGAGATGAGCTCAAGGAATCAGGATCGAGGATGATCTTGGGTGGATGATGGACGGTACACATGCCAACTAATACGCTTTTCCTTTGTCAATCATACGAGAGCGGGGATGAGAGCGAGGTTACTGCCAAATCTGGTTACCTTTTCACGCCTTATGCTCGGACATTCGCTCTCTCTTTTCGTTTCTCGCATTTCCCTTTCCTGTCCATAGAGGATGATGGAGGTATGGGTAGGAAGGAACCTCACTTTTGACTGGACCAACAAGACGTACCCCTTAGGGTGTTTCCCCTGACCCCACTGAGTAGAATGAGATACCCCAGCACATTTGATTGCTAGCGAAGAAGGAGGATACTGGCCTGGACTGCTTGAACTTCCAGGACCGAGAAAGCAAAGGAATGAAGGAACATTCTGGCGAGCACAGGGAGGAGCCTATTTGAGCTGAGCATGTTGTGCTACCTTTGATATAGCAGCCACGCTGCACTTTATATTGCTTTCAATATAATTATTCATTTGAGTGTCTGGGACTGGGTTATCGATGTGGTCTCCCCCACCCTCATCCAGTCTTCTCCTTGAGTCCTTCCTCTTCTTGGCTGGGGCTATTCATACCAGAAGGACCAATTGCGAGGTCAACAACTTGTCTGGGATTCAGTATGATGTGTCTGAGTAACAAAACGATCCAAATGAAGCTTGGAATGGACACCCTGCTGCGCGCCAAAGGCTTGAAGATTCGGGGCTGCAGTTTGGAAGACGTACAGTTTGGAAGACGTACTGTACCGTTTACAGTAGTAATACTACATGCTCCGTGGCCCCACTGGCCCCAGTGGGGAACCGCAGGCTTAGTTGCGCCCATTTGGTGCCTACGGACATGTGAGACGTAGTCTATGGGAGAGAGTATGCATGCAGTACCCAACGTCAGGAGCGAAGGGCGACGGAACCTGGACCGCAAAGATCAGGGGCTCCCTTTTCGTGGGGATAAGGGGCAGTGAAGAGTCCAGGACGTCTTATATTTCACCTTGTCTGTGCGCTCGAAAGCCAACTATGTCGTCCACTTCCAAGAAGTCTGTCTGTTCCTCCGCCACACATGCATGACCTTTGTATGAAGATCGATTCGCCCAACGCCTACCCATCCATGGGTGTTGCCCAGTAGGTATCACTTGCGCTGCAGGGAGCACCCGGGGCACACTTTCGCAGAAAGCCCCGGTGTGCTTGCACCAGAAAAAAGTGTGAAAAAAAAAAAAAAAAAAAAAAACCAAGAAATCCAACTCGAACACGCCGAGAAGACTCACCCGGCCGCTTCTTGCATCCAGTTAGACTTCGCAGAAGAAGTTGAACTGGGCATTCTGGGTGACCAGTTGCAGATGGGCTCCCGCAGTGGAGGTAACGGGGTGCGGCGGCGGCGCCGACGGAGGCGGCGGAGACGGCGGCGGCGGCGGCGGCGGCGGCGTCGGCGGGCCCGCCACGGCTGCCGCATTGGAATTCGGCCTCGGCTTGGGCTTGACCGGGTTCGGGGTGGAGGCGGCATTCGCGGCCCCGCTGCTGGCACTGGCCGCCACCACGGCGGCCTCTTTTGCGATGGCGGCCCGGCACGCGGCTGAGGAGGCAGGTCAGCGGTTGTGTGTGTGTGTGTGTGTGTGTTTTCCCCTGGGGAGGAGGAGGAGGAGGAGGAGGAGGAGGAGGAGGGGGGGCCAGTTCACAAGGATGGCCGCGGCACGGAACCCCGCCCGCCCACTCACTCACTCACTGTTCTGTTTCTCGCAGTCGCTCACGTGGAAGGCCGCCGGCTTCTCCTTCGCGTTGGCGGCCCTGGCGCAGTTGGTCTTCTGGGTGTCGCACGAGCGCTCCGCGGCCGTGCGGAAGTCCACGAACAGGTCCGCGCCCACCTTGAAGGGATGCCCCGCGTCGCCCGTCTTGATGATCTACCGTTTTTTTGGGGGGGGAGGGGGGCGCCATCGGCTGTCAGCAGCCGGCCCCGCACGGACACACGGCCCCGATTTTTTTTGATTTTTTTTTTTTCTGTCTTATTGCAAAAGAGGCGTTAAACTCACCGGTTCGGCCTTGATGCCCCCCAGCCCGTCGGCGAACGTCTGCAGGTTGTTTTGCCGCGGCGCCAGCAGCAGCGGCGAGTGGTGGCCGTGGAGATCGTCGACCAGGTCCGTCGACGCCGCCAGCGCGCCGCTGGCGACGGCGGCGAGGGCGAAGCGCGTGAGCTGCATCGTTGTGTGTGTTTGTGGTGTGTGTGTGTGTGTGAGAGAGAGAGAGAGAGAGAAAGAGAGAGCGGGGCTCGCGGCCGGCTTTTCTGTCGTGGTCGACTGCGCCAGCCCGAGCCGGTTGGTGGAATGTCAAGGGTTGACGCGGGCTTTGGGACCTGGCGGCGACGAGAGAAAAGTAGATGGCGGGTCCCGTACGTCGCCAGTTATGCACAAGCTGCAACGCCGGCTACAGGTGGGCGTCCCGTTGTTGTGGAAGAGTCTTCAGGCCAAAGATGCACGGGATGTCGCCGACGGGGCGCAGGGCCGAAGATGAAACACTATGCCGGGCGCCTACGGCTATCTACCACGTGAAACCGGGCTGAGACGGTAGGCCGATACATGATCAGGCTTTATACTTAGTAGGTACTGCAACGCTTTGGGGTGAGTCGACCTAACGAGAAGCAGGGAACATTTCCGGCCACATTCTACCGACGCGCCTGACAGTGACTTCACACACGTCGGCGTCGGACACTGTCGCACTATACAACAGCGACATCGACCTCCCACCAAGAGCCTAGTCCGGATCGCGGCACGCCGCCCGAGCGCCGAGTCCATGCGGCGCTGCTGGCCGGGACGCCGCGACCGCAGCGCTAGTGGGTACTGTCGACAGCTGGCTGGACAACGGATGTGTACCGTGATGCGATGCCCTTTCGTAGGACGCAGGTTGCAGATTGGCTCCGACGGCCCGGCTGCAGCCTACTGCCGAGGGACCCTGCATGGGCGGTGGGGCCGGTGGACGAGCTGCACTTGAAAAGAAACGATTCATGGCATGGCAAACGGCCCGACGACGCATGTCTTGGTGGAGGGGGTTGTAACCAGAGGGAGCATTCCAAAGGGAACAAAACATGCCGGGGCAGGGGCATCCATGACGCCTCACGAGATATTCCCATTCTGGCATGTGGACCCCGGTGCATCGAACATCGAACATCGCACATGGAACCTCTTTGGATTTTTGGACACGGGTGTACGACGGTGAGAATTTTGGTGGACGGTGGAAAGGCCTCTGTGTTGGAAATGAAGACGAGTTGGTATCATCGGCTTCGTGTTCGTGTCCGTGGGCCCGGCAAGGGGCCGTGCCGAGGAATTCGGACTGGTCGCAGGGAGGCAAGTCCATATACTTCTAAATAAAACCGTACTACATGCATGTCATGTGCACATGGTCCGTGCGGCCACCTTCGCAGGGTTGCATTGCATCCCTGTCGGTACCTGACTGGGGGGGTTTTATTTCAGGACGATACCACTGCACAGGGCAGTCAACTGCTGGTATACACATGTCTGCGTTTACGCCAGGTATGCACGTGCCATGTTTTGATGCGGGTACAAAACAGACAAAACAGACAAAACAGACACTGCCAAGCACTCACTCTGGTCTGACTGGAGGCCCCGTTTTATTCTGGCGAGAGTGGTGAGATACCAGGCTGACCCTTGTCGCCACTGCCACCTTTGCACATTCTTGGTGTACCATCGTACAGTTTTCACAGTACGTACTCCTGGGCGTGGCCAGGCTGCTTCCCATTTTGATCGCCCTACCTACCATTTCACCGTCACACTTCGTCCAGTCCTTCGCTTTTTCTCTCTCATGTTTTACGAATCCTCAGTCGCCACACACAGTGGCAGCGCCGTTCACTCCAGGTTCCCTTCATCCTCCGTCCACATTGCGACACACCCACCACCTTCGTTCGGACCATCCCGAGGTCGCGCAGCCCAGGGAAAACTCGGAAATCCCTCCGAGGGTCCTCACGAGCGTCACCAGCGTCAGACTCGTACAAGACCCGCAACAACAATAACAGAGCATCGTCAGACATACAGCATGCACTCCGCCACCATCCTCAAGCTGCTTGTCGCAGCCCTCTCGGCCACCACGGCCACGCAAGGCTCTCTGATCGATGGCTCGTTCCTTGCCCAAGAGGTGCAGGCGAAGCAGCTGGTCCACAAGAGGCAGGGCGCCGTCTCGAGTGGAAGTGGAAATATTGTCGCTTCCACCAGCCCTGCCGTAGCCACACCAGAACCATCGCCCCCGACCTCGCCGTCCACCCCGCCAGTCAAGACTACGACCCCCAATACTCCCCCTGCTGCAAGCGAAGCGTCCGCTGCCACCCCCCCCACCCCAACTGAGGGGCCCCAGGCACCGATACCGACACATGAGGTGACCATCATAACCCCGACGCCCACCACTGCCACCACCGTCATTGTCGTCACCCAGTCCGATGGCTCGGTCCAAAGCACCACCTCGCTCAGCGTGTCGACGCCTACCGCCAGCTTGTCCCAATCGGGCAGCGGCAGCAGCAAGTCGGGCATGTCGACCGGCACCAGAAACACCATCATTGGTGTCGTTGTGGGTGTCGGCATGGCCGTCATCCTGACCGTTGCCGGTATATTCGCCTGGAGGATCTGGGGCCGCCGCAAGCACGCCGACGAGAGCGACAATCTGATGGGCTTCCACTTGAAGGATCACGACGCCGGCGTCAGCGGCGTGGGCAATGTCGGTGTTGCGCCAATACCAAACACGGGCGCTAGCAGCGCCGCGTCGCCGTTCCAGAGCACCCTCGAGCAGTACCATACCTCGTCGCTACCGCAGCGGAACGTCAATACAGCGGCCAACTTCTAGTCGCGCTTGACGCGTCATTAATAGGTCCAAGACAATACTGCCCTTTGTCTGGCTGGAAACGTGGGTTGAAACCAGAATAGCATGCGAGCATTGTGTCCAAAAATAGCATCGAGCAACACTCGATTGGGATAGAGAAACTACGGAATTACGCACATAGCATACATAGGGTAGCATACAAACTTTAATGCATATGAATTGCACGTGAGCTGGATCGGCAGTATTGGTCGAATCCGCGAGAATCCTATTCTCCCCATGATCATCGCCATGAGGATCTATTCCCATGTACGATAGGCCTGTACACCCCCCACACCCCACACCACACGTGGTCCCAAGCGGGGAGGCCGTTGCGAGGCTAGGCACCCGCGCATCGGTAGCAGAGCAAGGCGGAGTGTCCCTGTGTCCCTGCACATGGTCTAGGCTCGGCACGAATACATACTAGGCAGCCACCTACCAAAACATCCCGGATTTTGCTTGGCTTCGACTGGCCTGAAGCGTGAAACATGGGGCCCGTGGGCGAGGCGGCGGCGGGACGACGATGTGATGCTGCTGGTTCGTGTCCAAACCGCTTAAGCGGAGCAGGCGCCACAGCAAACCTCGTTGGGAATCCAAGAGGGCGGGCGAGGTTGCGCTCGCTCGCTGCTCGTTTAATGATGACGCGGAGCGAGCAGCCAGGCTGAGGGCTGGCGGCTGGGCGGTTTCCACAACAATCACTGCCCCTCCGGAAGGGCAGGCGATGGCGAGAGGTGGCCGGCCCCCCTACGTAGGGCTACCGTATAGCGCCCGCCTTGACCTGGTCGTCGATACGGCGCGGCCTTTGCTGACGAGTCGGCCTTCGCAAACGAACCCGTCAGCCAAGGTTTGTATTCGCCGCGTGTTCGGGATGAAGGTGGTTTGTCGCAAGTAGGTCGCTATTGTATCCACTTAACGCTGGAACGGTAGGCTATATACAAGTAAATACAGTGATTTTTGAAGTTACGTTTGTATAATTCGAATATCAGCTTATCAATACTTCTTGAATCGTATGTTTTGTTTGTCACTGTTGCATGTGTAGTGCAGTTCGCATCGTCAACTACCTTGGCATGCAATCAGCACTTTTTACAATCCATCAAGTAGTATTTTGGCTTGTATTGTGTGGAGATGGGCAAATCAGCAGTTAGTTACGCTTGGCAAGGGATACAATACGTGTTTACTCCGTGCCGTGTATACGCCGTCTCTTTTCCGGGTCCGATCGATCCCCTTGACTTCCCTGCGCCAATAGTTGGCCTATGCGTTGCTAGTCCAAAAGAGTAGTGTAACGCGCATATTGGCATTGCAGTGCAGAGCAACTGATCTTGCTTTGCGTGCAATGCCACAGGAATGGTGCAACAACCATCTTGATTTTTCTCGTGGCCCATGGGCGGCACTCTTCGCCGTTGTGTCTGTCTGCAAAACCTATCTTCTCTGCAGTACAGTACGGCCCCTACCTCCTCCAGTACTCATTCCTCCCACAAACAGGAGGATGACCGACTTTTCCTCGCAGTACAGAAGAGTAGCCTGGGTAGCCAAAACTGAAGTTATGAACTGCCAGGTGGCATAGTAGTACATCTTGAGCTGTCCATGCTGGAGACAAGACTGTGGTCACCCTATTTGGTTCCTGACGTAGAACCGTTGAAAGCGTCCAAACTTGTCCACTCGATCGAAACAATAACATCTATTCGGGGTGGGAAAAGCCATTTGTGTGTCGTTTTGTTTGCCAGAACGACCCAATAGAACCAAGACCACGGACCTGAGAACACTGTGTATGGTACTCATGTTGTGGTCCACCAAATACGTAACCTATACCTCCCTCATACACATCTGTTACATTCTTCCGCGTAACAAAGTCATCAACCCCTTCATGCGGAGAGCAAAACCTAGTTCCTACCCTCCACACACGCACCAAGCACCACGAGCCTGTCAACACCGATGCCACCAGCCCGCTGCTTTCCCAAGGCAACAAAACGTCCATGTCCGTACGCAGCCACCAGTCTGTGAAAGCCGGTCTTTCACATAGCCTTCGCCCCTTTGGAGAGAGGCTTGGACAACTCGACAAGCTACCGCAGGTGACACCAGTTCAACGTTCCCCCAGGGTTTTCCCCTCCAATCCTCGCATGCACGCTTAAGAAACCGCAGGGGTACACAGCACGCCGAGTTCCCGGCGTGTGTGTGTGTGTGTGTGTGTGTCTCCACCCCGAGAAAGATCCAGACCCGCGGCGGATTCCCTCCGACTCGGCGGTTTGCCCCCCAACTGCATTTAGCCGGTGGGTGGGCCAAAAAAAACAAAAAAAACACGCTCCCCTCAAGAAAGCCGGTGGCAAACGAGTCCGGGCGTGGGCCTCGAGCGGCTGGCTGTTCTGCTGGGACCGCGGGGAGAAGCCACTGCCCCCCGGGGCAACCCCCCCCCCCCCCCCCAGCAAGTTTAGTTTGATGGTCTCTTTTTGGTCGGGGTCTTTCGCCTGGTCGTCACACGCGAGTGCGGAAGCGATTGGGCCCGTCGGGTCGGACTCGGTCTCCGTGATTGGGCCGGCCATACGTGGGACGGCCGGGGTGGTCGGCTCGCGTAGCGACGCGGTGGTGTGTATGTTCTCTCGAGTTGGGGACGATGCCTTTGAAAACGAGGGAAGGACGTGGGTCCCGTGTGCCGCGCAAGGGGAAAATGTGAGGCCACGGCAGTGCGATATCGGGGCAGAAGAGTGGCGTGAGTAGAGTGATGTCGGAGTGAGTACCTGACTAGTGAGAAGGATTTGGTTTGCGGTATGAAGTTCATTCACGTGCTGGTTGACTATTTTCGTACCTCGAAGGAGTGGGATCGGTGGAGGAGGGGTGGGAACCAGCCTGAGATATAAACCTGGACACTGCAGACAGTATGGACAGATCGCGACGATGAGGACGATGCACACGGGCAAACTAGAGGTTATTGACGGAATTAATTGACAGTAAAGCTAACTGATGAGGGTCGTTGGTGTAAGCTGTAAACAACAGGGGTTACGTCGAGAGCACTGGTGTAAGATCAAGGTGTGGTAAAAGTAAGATGAATGTGAGTGAATAAGGTGGGTTAAAAAGAACATTCCAGTAAACTTTGAGTCGTTAAAAGAAACAAAATTAAAAATATGTTTTTAAGTTATATACATAAAGTTGTGTGACTTCCTTTTTAGACTGTGTGCTAGGTGAGGTACATTCGATTTTGAGTGGAAGAAAATCTGAGTTTGAAGTAAAGGAAACGGAAAAGTTACAAATAAATTGAAAGGAGTTCTATTTATATTGTATTTATGTGTGTACGATAATCATTTGATCAAAACAGCTGGAATGATCGTTTCGAAATAATTTTCGAAAGTTATTAATACTTTATAAGGGAAATACTCTAGTAAGACATTAAAAATTAACTATGTAAATAATATATTGGTAGTCTTTGGTAGGCCTTTATCATTGCAACGTAGTCGATTCAAATCCCTGGTCGATGTAACTGGTATTGCATTGAAAGTGGGGATGTTGTTACTTCTGAGTTTGGCAGACCGCTAGCCGATCTGCACACTAATTTGTATGCTCAATTGCTTGGCCCACGCTCTGGTCTGCAGTGGGCACCTATCACACTTGACTTGCAGTTAACAGATAAATAATATAGTCAACTAACAGTCAGTAAATTCAACTAATTGTCTGTATAATCAACTTCACTATACTGTAATTAACTGCTGTTTCAATACTGGAGTCTTTTTGTTTTGTACGCGCACATTAGTGTGGCTAATCACTTGTTTACGGTAAGTCCTAAACTCTCTTTTTCATTCGCATACTAGATCCCTGTTAATTCCCATCATTTTTACACTTAATTTAATTTTAATCACAGCCTTTTCCCCTAGAGTTCCGAGTCCCGACTTTCTCCACTCCCATACATAAGTTTTCCGCTACAAACTTACGTATATTACGTATTTGTACGCCACTAATTGCGTATATTTTGCCAGTAGGTCAGAGCATGCTTTTCTTACACACTACTACTGCTACCGCTACCTTGGCAATCTTTGAATTTGCTAGGGCATCCCTGTTTCTTTAAGTTACGTGCGGGGCGATCCACGTAGCCCTCGATCTATACGGTTAGTATATTACTGTTTACAAACCTATTCAGGGCGTTATTAGACGTGGCTTTGGTTATGACGCTTGTCAGGTTGTCTTTGCTGTTAGTTTATCCAAATTTATGAATTTCCCGGGTTTTGTATACCTTTTTTCCAATCATTACATTTATTTTCAAACGTTTTTCATTAGCTGTATTCAGTTCTGAGGCACTTGTAAAGGCTTCGAGAATTAGTATATATAACCACAGGTATCAAGGTAGTTTCAACTATTTGGTAATGAATTTCCACATGCCGTTAATTACTATGCCGAGGTTCAAACCTGTTATTATATCGTAAACCTTCAATGTTAATACGCGTTATATTGTATGTTTATACGTAACGAATATTTGATATAT
The DNA here is from genome assembly GCA_038502455.1 of Anisogramma anomala. Classification (NCBI taxonomy): domain Eukaryota; kingdom Fungi; phylum Ascomycota; class Sordariomycetes; order Diaporthales; family Gnomoniaceae; genus Anisogramma; species Anisogramma anomala. The sequence goes on along the minus strand of JASMMZ010000005.1, from coordinate 20,105,252 downwards.
GTAGTTATCGACGATGTTTAATTTCTTATTAAACTTATTCTTGTTTACAAATATTATAAGGAATACGATTTGCGATGTAAGGTTGGTACTATTCATAAAAAAACCGTTTGTAAAAATTATTATTTTTGTTGTCATTAAGTCTACTAATATTGTATTAATACTTTAAGCCAAATTGTTAATTTGTTATTGAGTACGTTTGTTTCATTTATTGAAATCTCCATTTTGTGGATTTTAAGTTTATGTCGTAATAAACAAATCGTAGGATGCTTTCGATTGGTATAAAGAGGTAATATAGGCTATTTGAACCCTTTGTTCCAGGTATTGTTATAGTTTTACCTTGTTAGTTTTGCTAATTTTCGTTTGGCTTGAAGCTTACTCTTTCTTAGTATAAGTTGAGGCATATGTTCAGATACTGTTAATATTATGAATGTGGATTAACGATCCATTGAAGTTAAATTATATGCTTCTTACCAACGTATTAATCAACTTATACTTTAAAAGACCTAATTTCTCGATAGGAATTTGTTTCATTGATACAAACTGAACGGTTTCGAGAAATGGTATATCGTTAGTTTATATATTAACGATACCGAAGGCTTTATCCCATATAATCAACAAATATAGGTCTAATATTAATATCTTTATACCTTAACTGTATCCAAAATAAGTTTTATATATCAAAAACGAATAGATACCTATTTTACCTAATCCATAAAAAGGTTTAACGTATTATATTACAATTTGGGTAGGGAACTTATCTTTTTACTTCTTCGGCAATTTTAATAATACAATTTGTTGAAGATTTGTAGCAGACTAAGTTTACGTTTACGTAATTTCATGGTAATTAAGGGTGAACTCACCGCTTATAACAACGGTTAAATTGGCAATAATTACGACGATTAAACGCCAGCTAGTCTTTTGGATTGTATGCGATTAAGTGAGGATCCAGTTTTTACTTTTAATACCATATTCTTAAGCGATTAATCTCAACTTTTCGCAAGGAAAGTCCGTAGTTTTACCCCTAACCTCGTGAATTATCATCGACTTGAAAATCGTAATGTTTTGCTCTTCAAATTACGCCAATGGTATAAGTTAAATAACTCATTGTATAAGGAGTCTGATAATCTTGATCCGGCAGTTTTCCATCAATAACGTATCTAATATATTAATAATATCATCAAATTTTAACGTGAAGGCAACGTTTTATTAAACTTTTTCTTTTCAAACACATAAGCCTTTATATATTTCTTGCTAAGTTTGTAAGCTTTGTCATCATCCTTCTCTTTAGTATGTATCTTCCCTTTTTGCGGATTTTACGCCATTGATATTTTATTAGATTGTTCATAATCGGTTTAAAAGGGTTATATTAGCTTAGTTGTTCAGCCTGTCGATTTTTGTTATGATTTATTATCGAATTTAAAGGTTTTTTTTTAAACGATTTGACTTACATAATGCTAAAAGTAAAGAAATCGTTAACAATTTTAATTATTACGTTTAGGTTGGTAATATTTAGTATCTTATAAGGTTCATTGTATTTTCTAGTTCTTTTCATGTAAGGATTTTACTCTCAAGAAGCAAAGATAGTACCTTTGTCATTGATAGTCTGTTTCTGGTGTTAAAGGCGTTATTAATCTGGCGGCATGCCAATTCTTTATTCATTTTTTCCAGGGCTTTAATATATACTATATCTCGCTTCTGAGTATTTAACTATAGTAACGATTTAATCGTCATATGTAGTTACGCTTTAAATACTAATAAAGTTGGCATAAGATCATGAAAACCAAAAATATCGTTAAGGTCCTTAATTGTTATTTACAGTCATACTTCTAGACATATAAAACTACCAATATTTAAGATTAGAATATTATAGGCTTTTCGTAAAAATATGTATACCTTTTCAACCTTACAAATACCTTGATAAGTTTTAACAGGAATTTGTTTATACTCAATTACTATCAACTTAGTCCAAGTTTGATATTTTATCACAGTAAAATTAGTACTAGGATTATAAACTAATATATATAGGAATATTATATATATATTAATATACGAAGTACGTAATGACTCAGATGTTTTTTTTTGTTGTAATGGTTTTAAGGAACTTAGCGACGTGAAACACTGTTATGAAGTTAATAATGTAAACTATAGGTTTGCCGTACAAGTTAAATATGTCGACGAAGATTTTAGAATTGAAATCTTGGTTTTTCTTTTGAACATAAACTGAAACCTTAAGGGAATTTGAAAGTATGTTTGGTTGTAATAGCAAAGCCTTTTAATTGCTTTTAGCTTTAACAAATCCATATATTTATAACCAGCCGCTTTAAAGACTTTATATAACCTATTAAACGTTAGATGGTTGAACCGTTGATTTAGTTAACAAAGTTTTAACTTCGTTAGGTTTAATACCATTGACTTTGGCCTTTTAAGGTAGAACTATATGTATTCCTATTTAAAATTGAATGGGAACCTTCAGCTGTCAACTTTAACTTATTCGTTAGTTTAAATATCGATATTAACAATGAGGTTTGTAATATTTTCAAGGTAAAGAAGGAAAGAGATAGAGCACTCTAAGATACGAAGGATCATAGGTCTCATAACTATTGTTATAATCATTGATTCCATTAAGGAAAGGTTTTTTTTGAGGCCAAATCCAACATTAGTCTTACCAGCATCTGTATATTCAAGTGTATTAACAATATTAATATCTCTTCGCAATAAGATATACTGCGAATAACCTTCTATTAAGTACCATACTTCACTAGTATTTTGAATAATATTCTAAAAGATTCACTTTGTGTATTGATTGCGAATAGTAAATAAATATATAGGGCTAGCACCTTTATTATTATAATGACAATAGGGGTTTTTACCTATTAAGTGGTTCAAAAAAGTATAGCCGGCCAATTATTACGTTGTTTTGAAACTAGTATTAGTGTCTTCATATTAATCAATAAATTTAGTTTTTTTTTTATTTAATACTTTCGTTTTTTTAAATTTTATTACGCGTTTCATGTATTCATAATTTAAAGTTAATGTAAATAAAATATAGTATATTGCTTGGTTCGATTCGCGTTTGGTAATAGTATAGTATATTAACCAGCAACTTTGTTTGTCGTAAATCCATTTTTTTTTTCAGTTTTGAGGGAATTTGCACAACTCACTTGAAGATTTTCAAGACTATAAATACCCTTTTTATTACGTGCTTAGGCGGTTAGGTTTCCAGGTTAGGGGATTTTGTTAACCTTATTACCTGGATTAGATGTATTTGAGTTTGATATAATAGGTGTGAGCGAGGTTTTTATCGTTGTCGTTAAAGTCGTAAGTCTAGGGGTATATACTGGTCGAGTTTGGTACAAGTACTAGTACCGTTATGAGCGAAGAATGTAACTAGCTAAAAAATTCTTTATAGGTGGCTGTAGGGTATTATAAAGTATATTTAAACTTTTTGGAATTTGTAATTACGTGGCGTATTTAATGGCTCAGTGTGCATTCACTAACATTAATATTTCCCATAGATTATTGGTAAAGAATTAGCCTATTACGTATATAATTAAGGAGTTCTATCTTATTTTCCTAGTTTTTTTTATATCCAATAAGTAAGAACTTGTGATAATCCTCTTATGGTTATGGTATTGGGTGAGGGTTATATCATATTCTAAATAACCTTTGAAATCATAGTAAATCTCCCAAAATAACAAGTAATTTATTAAGTACCAAATGTAGTAATCCTTGGCTTAGTCAGTGGAAATATTAGGAAATGACGAATGGAAACCTAGAAACTTAATTTTTATTTGACGATAAATATTTAAAAACGATTTTAACTTAAAGCTCAAGAGATTGTACAGCTTACCGTTATACTTTTCTTTTCGTCCCTAAATGTTAATAAAAGTTATAATTGCTGCGTAATTGGTATTTACCACGGGAATATTTCGAAGGAAACAAGTAATATACTAGTCGTAAAAACCTTTTTGGATTTTCAACTGGTAATATTAGGGTTGGTATTGGTAGGTAAGATAGTTACCTTTGAGTTAGTTTAGAGAGAAAAAGAGGGAAAAAGCTAGTAGTTATGCCTATAATAAGCTCGCGTGTAATTTCTCTTTTTCTTTATTGGATTTGTTAAAACTGAACGTATTCAAAGATTCATAGATTACCATAGACCTAGTGATAGTATTATTGGTGTTAAAGGGGTTTTTTATGTGGTTTTTATTTAAATAATCAATAAATTTAAGGGATTTTCTATTTAAGTCAATTAATTCCTCATTAAAGCTAGCAAAACTGGTGCGTTAGGTCCTTAGGCAGGATGGTCAATGTTTAAAGAATTCATCTGTGTTTAAATAAAGCTTTACAAATGTATATAATAGCGTTAAGGGATATTGTTGTCAGTAGTACCTTTGTCTTTGCTTTTATCTTTACGTATTTATTGAGGATTTTCATTTATTACGTATTAGTAAAGTATGTCTACCAAATTGCCCTTTTCCCCCTTCCTTACAGCAAAATCGATATGTCGATTCAACAGTTCAATTTTCATTCTTATTTGAACCTGTTTGTTTTATCTCTTTCTATATATTCAAGGTTCACTCCTTAAAATATTTTTGAAAGTTATCAAATATTATAGGTTGTTAATTGGTTTTGGTAGGGTTTAAATAGAGAATCAAGTGGCCAATTGCGTTGGTTAGGTACTTACAGGTTAAATTTTCGTCTAATCTATACACTAGAGGTCGTTATTATAGTATTTAATGAAGATGATACCGAGGGCTTTGATTACTTAATTTCTAACGGGGTTGGTAATGGTATTGATTCCGATGTCTTTAAAAGCTATTATAATGAATATTGAAAAGTGAAGGGAAATATTGAAGTAGTGTTAGGAGAAACTTTTGATGTAGGAGTATAGGTCGTAGATTGTTTGCCGTCAAAGTTGCTGTTTATTAAAAGTTTTGGGACTTGGTCGTTTCGAGATTTGTAGTAGTAGTACCTGTAATAGTAATAATAATAGTAGTAATAATAGTAGTAGCGACTTAATCGTTTTCTAACTATGGTAACTTGATAATCTTGAGACTTTTAGCTGTTCGATCTCAACGCTTCGAAAACTGGTTTCATGAAGATTTTTTAGTGTTTCAATTATGATACCATCGCCACTCCTTAATTGCCTCAAAACTAACTCAATTCAAAAGCTATCCATACTTTACTACCGCGAAAACCAACACATTATTAAAGGAGAACTTTATAAAAAATTTTCCTCTACTTTATTTAAACAACGCATAATAACTGGAAAATAGTTTCTTCTTATACTCAGCTTATTTATGTCTAGCTTAATATGAACTGATTAGTGTTGGTAAGCTTTTATAGTTGCAACGTAATCGATTCGAATCTCTGGTTGAAGTAACTGGTATCGCATTGAAAGTAGTGATGTTTTTACTTCTAAGTTTGGCAGACCGCTAGCTGGTCTACACAATAATTTGTATAGTTGAATTCTTTGGCCCATACCATAGTATCAAGTGAAAACCTACTGCACTTGACTTGCAGTCAACCCATAAACAATACAGTTAACTTACAGTCAGTACAATCAACTAATTATCAGTAAAGTTGACTTGAATGTACTGCAACTGACTGCTATTCAAATAGGTAGGCCTTTATCGTGATAATATAGTCTATTCGAATCTCTAGTTAAAGTAACTAGTATTGAATTGAATGTGGTGTAGTTTTTTAAGTCTGACAGACTGCTAATTAGCCTATACATTGATTTGCATAGGCAACTGTTTAGTCTATACCCCATATGAAATTGGGTACCGCGTTACAATGAACTTGTAATTAGTTATAGTTAGTGTACTAGCAACTTTTTGTTTTATATATACGCACCGGCATATTCATTCACCTAGTAATGGTAGGAATATAAACACTCAATGTTTTTATTAGGTATTGCTTCCTCAATTCCCATTAGTTTTACACATAATTTATACCTTATTTATAGGCCTTCAGTCTATAATTCCAAGCGTTGACATTTTTTATTCCCGTACCTAAGTTTTCCATTACAAATATTAATATTAAAATTGATACATATTTAAACTTATAACTTTTGGTCATAGTTTTCAATATTACCTTATTTGCAGTACCCCAATAAATTCCCAGTTTAACTAAGTATTTATATGTATTTTTAATACTTCTAACTGTTTTATCTTTTTTTTATACTAATAATTCACTTATTGTTGTTTATAAACCTTTTAATAGCGCCTTTAATCCTTTGAGCGTAGTTTTAAGTATATTTTAATGGAGTTATCTTTATTATTCATCTAACTAAATTCTTTTATTTCTCAAACTTTTCATATATAAATATATATATATACTATATTATTATATATATACTATGTTATTATATATATTATTAAGTGATATTTATCAATGTTTTGGAAGTTGATATGAATATTTACTCAAATTAAACGTAGTTTTAATTATTCTGTAATAATATTTAGTATGTTATTGTGTTGGAATATTAACTGAATCAATAAATACATTGAGACATAGTTCAATATACAGATCATCGCATAGATCAATTGAATGTATTTGATCATTAATAATATAATTACAGTACAGCTGTTTATAATCAATGATTAGTTTAGTTGTAACTTACAAAGGTTATAGTTCAGCTATTTAAACTAAAATTGGCCATTCATTGGCCGTTCAATAAGTACAGCCAAGTAAAAGAAAACTGTTTAGTTACATAAATAATGATATTTAAAATTTTCTAGAAGTATATATATCTTAGCCATTAACTAATATTAGCCTAACTTAGTTCTATTTTAATACTAATTGACTATTAATTTTTTACTTGAAACCTTTCTCCTATTATCTGCAAGAAAAAAAAGACTTGCTTATCTTATATGTAGAGTCATACCGATACTAATGAGTGGTTAACCTGACTATGGATTAATAAGGTAGAGGAAGAAAAAAACCTTTAGAACTTAACGAATGGAGAATTCCTAGAACTTTCAGGAGTTTAACTTCTTTTAAAATTGACAAAAATCTTTGAGAGAATTTTTGAAACTTTTAGTGGTTTGACTACTTTCAAGATACATAAAAATTTTAAATCCATAAGAAAACTTTAATAATATGTCCGCAGAGGTATAAAATAAACTGATATATTAATAAAATACTGGAACTACATAAGATAACCGGACTAATTACACGAAGAATGATTAGATGAAATTATATACATAGAAAACAGTAAAAGAAAAACAGTTTTCCAAATATCAAATAACGAACCTAAAGGGAATCAAAACTTGGGGTAAAATTGAAACCCCGTATTGATAATATTGAAAACTATTTTGGACAGTATTTAAACTAAAGCCTTTAGAATACTAATGTTACACTAAAATGTATATAAAACTATATGAAAAATTACATTAGAAGATTTATTGATAACTCTGGCTAAATAAAGGGTTAAAAAGGTCAGGAAGAATTTAAAGACTACTTTATAGAATGAACTAAACATATGTAAAAAACTACAAAGAAAAGAGCCGAAATTCGGTTTGAGAAGACTCTTACAGAACGATAAATTAATATTTCTCACGTGAATACAAAAACAATGAAGGCTTGGAATCTTTACCAGTGTATATAAAATCATAAGGGTAGTAAATACCTCTCATTATATAACGTTAATATACAATTGGAAAAGTAATATAAACCTTCGAGACTATTACATTTAAGGCAAGTTAAACTGAATACACCGTTACAAAAAATACAATATAACGGATGAATATTAAAGTTAGAGAATAATTTAATCGACATGTAAAACAACAAAACAAACGATTACGGATAACTTGGACCATTCAAATTTATGTAGAACAAATAAATACTAGTATTTGAAGAAGACAACTAAGACTTAACCGTTATCAAACGAGTACTAGATTTTTGAAAGGTTTAAACCCCTAGTAAGAGAAATGTTAAAAATACCTGGAAAATCTTCCTATGAGCCTAAAACGATAGACTAAATGTCAGTAAGGTCTAAATACTTATTCTCGTGAAGTAGGTAAGTAGAAGAGTAATCGTTAGATTGGTATTGTCGTAATAAAATATGATGATTAGGAAGGAGTATTATAGAGAGTGCACGCCACGGATGGGAGGTTATAAACCTCCTATCCAGGCAGTGGCCCTTTTTCTGTACGCTTTGGAATACCCAATCCAGACCGCTTCATGCATTGCCGTATGGCCTGGAATAGTTATTCCAGACTGCTCTATGTATGGTGAACTTTTCGTTTTGTAAGAGTGTAGCCTGTAACGTGACACGTTACCGTGTATCCTGCAGGAGAGAACCTTGCAATATAGTGTATTGCTACTTAATTTATGCATACTATCTATGAGGGTATATTGTAATATTCACATAGGTAATCTTTTCTTTTTTCCTTATATATCTATAGCTTAGTAGCGATAGTGTAGTTGTTTCAAGTCCGTATACATAGCCCTGAAATAACAGTGTAGTTGTTGTACAAATTGAAAAGGTTTAAATTAGCAGGTTTCGTAGTGATACTGTGGTTGCGGTACAAATTGCAAAGGTTCGAATTAGTAAATTCCGGCCGCGGTGGTAATTATAGCTCGGTTGGAATTATTAAGGTTTAACTGTGATAACAATTATAATTTGAGCCTGGTTGGTGTAGCTGAATGGGGTTACTATAGTTGTTAATGGTATCTTTTATTAGTTTTAATAGGTATGTAATTACGTAGACATTGTAAGAGTAATTTGCATAGGGGTATTTAAGTCGTTACGTGTTTTTAGGTTAGTATAAAAAGATATATCGCTATCGGTTTAGGTAACCCCCCCCCCCCCCCTTCTTAACGGCGTGTATTATTAAGTCATGTAATTTCCTACTTTAATTAAAATTAATTTTTTGACTAATTAACTAATTTAAGCCGTTTTAATTGGTAGGTTATTTAACTAATACCCATATATTAACCTCCATTTTAAATAGATAATGCATAAAAACAGGATAGTCAGACGCCGGCTACCGTGAAAGCGCCGCCACGCCATCGCCACCGCTGCCCTAGCCGCAGCGGTTACCGCCACTATTACCGCCATCGATACCACCAGGAACAATTCGCCCTTAATAGGTACAATTTTATCTATAGCCGTCATGCCACCCGCCGCCGCCACCCCTTCGGCTTCGTTAAGTCCTGCCGCCGCCTTCTTTACCCCTTTCCCAGCCTTATTATCTGTCGCCGCTACCTTTACCACCCCCTTTTCGATCTTACCAGCCTCCGACACCGCCGCGTTCCCTTTATTAACCTCTCCCACCTTTACCGCTGCCGTTACCAACCCCTTTCCAGCCTCGTTAACCCCTGTTACTACCGCTACCCTTTTACCAGCCTCACTCACCTTTACTGCCGTCACCACCCCTTCCTCTCTACTTTCGCCCTTTCCCTTCCCTTTAAGCTCCTAGGGAAAGGAGCGGGGTGCTCCTAAGGTTATAAACCTTATCCTCTCCCCACAGGTAAAGACTCTATTATCTGTAAGCCCTTTCTAGTATTGTAAGCGTAGCCTTATAGAGGTTTTCCGCGGTTTGTATTATCCAAACCCACCTGTATACATTCTTTTAATATTTCGTAGATAAGGAGCAGGAGGCGGATTTGTTTCGTGACCTGGAGCTCCGTATCGCCAGGATGCACCGCGAAGCCTTTTTAACGCGTAAAGCGTTAAAGTGGCGTACCCGAGTCCATAACTCCGAGCCACTAACAAATACGTTTTATGTATTGTATATCGTATCCGCGGCTGCAAGTAAATCTGTTGGCGATTATTACGAAAATGGGGGGCATTCGGCCCGTTGTTACTGTTACGAGCGGATTGGTAGCGGATACGCTTCCGTTCCGTTAGTTTTGGGGCCGTAGCCTGAGGCCGTATTACGCGCCCGCCGACTTTATAGTAAGTTTTAACCGCTTTTTAAAATTCTCTCTATTAGAAATACAATATCCAGAGCACTCCAAAAAACAACCGCGATTGTAAGTAACTAAAATAAGCTGATATTGATTAATATCAGATGTTAACTGGTGGATTAGGGAGTCGGTAGCTGCTATTGTTATCTAGAAACGGGACTTATATATATATTACGTAAACGAGTTTAACGACGTTATCGCGTATTACCGTAAGGAGGGTAAAAACCTTTTTACGCCTTTGCCTAAAGATATACGACCTAAGGTGTAGGGCTATATCCTCGTTAACGCTGGTGATATTAATAGCGGTAATAGCAGTGGCGCTAGTATAAAGGGGGATGGTAACGGGGAGGATGGTGGAGACGCAACGAGGCCGCCTTTTTCCTTTCCTTTTAACAGTAATTAGCTGCCCCTTTAGCTGGGCTGACGCGCCGCGCCACTTTAATATTATTACTTTTCCTAAAAAAAAATGCTTATAAGTGAAAAATATAACTTAAAATACATAAAATCAGTAGGTCCGTATTATATAGAATAAGATGTGGAAGTATTTTTTTTTAAAAAAAAAACGGTGCGAAGTCGTATATTTAGAGTATTACAATATTCTGGAAACGACATAAAATAATGAATTCAAATAGAAAAAGGAGAAAACTAAGAAAATTGGTAGGGTAAATAAGTATAAAATAAAGAGTAATAGAAAGCCAGAAGCGGTGTAAAATAATAGGGTTGAACAAAGGCATAAATTGGGGAATGGTGTTGATAGCGAAATTTAGGTCGCTTTAAACCTAGCGAAACTATTATAACGGTCTATGAGGACCGTAAAACATTTTTAGTTATACTAATAAACCAAGTATTTATCGTTATAAACGTTTTCAACGCTCCGTTCGATATAACCTTGGTTATCGCGTTTGCCGGGTTTAATTTGATATTAATTTACCCTATTCCTTCGATTTCTTGACGCTTGTATAATACGCGTAATACTATAATATAAATTATCAATCGCTCTTTATTTATAATAACCAATTTAATTAGGTATTTATAAAGAGAAAAGGAGTTAGTATATATGATAAGAAATATATGGCGTAAATCAAGATTAAAAACAATTATCTGGATCGTTATTATTATAGTAACACCCGAATCGAAACCTCTAACTATATTATAAATTTCTAAAGCCAGGACGCTTTTCATTACCCTTTTATATTTGGTTAAACCTTAATAGATAATATTTCTACGAAGGTTAAAGTGGTTCCAAGCCGGTATTTCGTTATCGAAGACTAAAATAAAGCTTATTTATAAACTATAGTCGTTGTTATTAGCAAAGGATCTGTTAGTAAAAACAAATAGTTTTGTAATACGTATATTTCGCGGTATAAACTGTAGACTGCGCTTTAAATTGTGTATTCACTATGGGAGACGTTTATTAAACGTTTTATATATATCGTTCATCGGAGCGGTTTGGTATTGAGCGGTGATTAAAAGGTTAAATACTGCTTTTGGTTATATTATAAAAGTAATTTAAACGTCGTGTATTCGTCAATATCTATATTTTTCTGCCTGTTTTACGCTATTTAAAACAATAAGGGGAACTTTATCCAATTATCCCTTTTACATAAATCCCAAAACAATTTTCCGGAAAGTGATAATAGTACTATTGAAATCGATTATATGGGTTTCCATTAGATACGTTCTGGGTTTCGCTTTTAAGCCGGCCTTTAAAAGTTTCCTTTTTTTAAACACAGAAAACGACGCGTTATATAACATTAATATATCGTCCATTTATATACTTATTAGTATAAAGCCCTCCGAACGAGTTATTAATACTAATAGGTACAGGTAGAAGGTTAAATTGATTATTTCGAGCCGTTTCTTATAATACCTTTGATAGGTGTTATATCAGTAAACACTAGCTTTAATTAGGCCGTAAAGTGGTTTTATCATACGTAAAATCGTTTTAATCGAGTGGTATATCTTAAGATCCTTTGGTATATCGACATAAATACGTTGTTTAAACCGTTTTTTAGATTAATTGTGTGCTTACGTTATGTTACGGAGTTCGATATATAGGATGTATGGTGTATTAATGGAAGCTGTTAACGTAAAAAATCAAGCGGTAGTTAACCTGGTATAAAATAAGCGATTAGGTTATAATATCTTTTTACTCTCGTCGTTATAACTTTTAAGATCTAAACGCGTCTTTCTATAAAGTTTGCCAGTTTTATCTTAAATTTCGTGGATGAAGTGAGTAGGAATTTTTTTTATAAGCGCCGTAAATCGTCGGATAGAACTGTTTAAAGCAAAATAAGTCTTAGTCGATTAATATAAAAATCTCTATTTATATAAATTATTTAAATAAGGTCCCTGAGGTAGTAATAATACCGTAATAGCCAAGTTTTAGATTAAGTTTATGGTTAGATATCTTTTTTTCAAGTAATAAATGAGTTTGCGGCAAAGTTTTCTGGGTTTTTTTTAGTTTTCGAGTTAAGGGAGCGGCACCGGCGGCGAGGTGAGGGTGAAGTTGCTATAGGAGGGTCGATTTTATTTAGTGGGAGCGGACCAGGTGCATAACTCGGGGGGTGGACTGAAACTGGGAGCGGTTAGGATTCGTTATCCTAAGGGGTATTTCGTTAACGGTTTTATTCGGATTACGGTTTCGAGCCGCTTCTTTCCATCACTTTCTTATATTTTCGTATTATTATTTAGAGAAACGAATTTGTACTGTTTAGTAAGTCATCGAGTATATTATAGCCTTTAAACCCGTTAATTTTTTAAAGGCCAATTTATCCGTCCTTATGTTTTCAAACCAGGAACTTCAATTACAATAGTAGGTCTAAAACGTTAGCTTCATGTAGGCTATTCTTTGTGATTAGTTTTTTAGACATATTATTTTTAGCCCGTAAGAAACGTAATGTTACCATAGCTTTTGTTACAACATTCGTCCTTCATACCGTAATCAATAGTTATGTAAATTTTGTATAAATCCTTGAGTAAATACCAAAAATAAGGAATGTAAGGATAAGTTTACTTGGGCAAAAGGTGTTGTTAATAGCAACAACTGCTATTTATAGAATAGATTCTTTGGAATTAATGCCTTTTGGCTCCTTTGATAGTATTGTATACGTTTTCTTAAGCGGTCTGTGGTATCGCTCGTGTTTTCTAATACCTTATAGAGCTTTTACTAAAATCCATTTATACTCGTTATCAGTTATCTAGGCTTTAGTATACTATTCGGTAAAGTTGAAGGCTATACTAACGTCGTGTGTAATTCAGTTTAGGGGCCTTAGGTAAATGTTCGATTAATAATGAACTAAAACGTTTTAGCAGTTTCTAACGAAATCGATTCGTACGAACTAACGGCTTGGAATAATATTGTTACGTTAACGGTGTAGAGGACTGGCTGGTTATTGAAATATATGATATTAATAATTATTTCGTAGTTAAAGTTTATATCGTTTTGAAGGCGGAATTTAAATCGGTGTAGGGTCTGTAAGTATATCTGACACTTTTGGTAAAACTTTTTAATAGCTTTAAATGCGGTTTTTCCTATATCTGTATGATTTGCGACGTGAAGTAGGTGTAAAAGGCGTTTTGTAGCCGGGTATCTGAATCGGCGGTACAGAATCCGCAATTCCGGCTATGTTAAGTAAATAACCTTGATTATACGTGTTTCGGAAAAAAGATTATAGGTAGCCGAACTTGAATTAAAGCGGTACGGATACATTATCCAAGGTACGAATAAGCTTGTATTGCGGACCTTAATTCCGATCTTATTTATATTAGTTATTAAAAATAGAAATGATGTTTTAAAGTTTATCATGTAGAACTTAACTGGTTTGAATCGCGTATTTATAACGACTATCTCGAGCAATAATGTTTTGCTTTTACTAAATAAAAACTTTCGGTGTTTTTTATTCGGTTTAACTAAAACTTCGGGGATTTCGTTATAAATGTTTCGAATTATCGTTTTCAGGCCATTAAGATTTCGGTTGTATTAGTGTTAGGTATAATGCCCTGAAACCGGTTGCCGTATTTATTAGAAAGCGTGAACTACGACGTTATGTGGGCATCGAGTACTCTGTTTACATAATCCAAGTTTGTAAAGTAAATGGAAAAAGCGTTTTATAGCTTTGCGAAAATAAGTTAGGTGGTTTTATTGTTATAGGTTGTTAGGTTGATATTCTTACTGTTGGAATAGTATTACATGCAGTGCAGTAGATAAACTTTATTATAAGTAAGGTTAACTATACTGAACTGCAAGTTAAGTGTATTACGTTTTGTAGACTTGCTGCATTGGATGTAAGTCGAGTGCAGTACGCTGCACTTTACTCTAGGGCATAGACCAAGCACTTAACCATACAAATTACAGTGTAGACCAGCTAGCAGTCTGCCAAACCTAGAACAATACATCCACCATCTGACCACACAATACTACTGTTGCTTCGACTAATCGAATTGACAACGTTGCAACGTCTAAGGCCTACCGACAATTACTTTTAAAAAAATTATTTCCGGAGGTATATTCGTAAGGATAGACGTTAAGTTTATTATTTATTCCTTTTTACTTGGCTACGTATATTATAAAATTGGCTTTGATCCAGTCTTTCAATGTATACTCGGCCTAAAATTGTCGTTTAGTTCGAATTTGTTCGTAAGAAGGGTGGTTAGTAAACCAGTAGCCGATTTCATCATATACGATATACCGCTTTTGTAAACCCGCGAGGTTTCGTATACCTTTTTTTAAGTATTATTATATCTGCGATACGTTTCGTCTATTTCCGAAAAATCGTTCCTATTCCCTATTATTAGGGTTTCCTTTTAGATACTTATACTTTAGACGCTCGTTTTGCTTTAGGTATACTTTAAATTTTCGATTTCAAACGTAGTGAATGGTTTCGGCGAGGTTTGTTTTAATGATTTGGCCCTTACTTTTGATTTCATCGGTTATAAATACTAATTCGAAGCTTGTTTTTCGGCATATAAAGATTTTAAGCTATATTTTAAAGTTTGTACAAAAGGCTTTTTAGTCATTTTATCATTTAAAAAGTACAAAGTCGAAATCTGGGATTCTGCGGCATGCTTTTGTCACTACTTAGATAAAGAATTCATTCTCCTTATATTACGTTTTTAGGGCAGCCTGGCATTTCCGGAACTTAGTTAATAGGATGGTACAAATTTTCGGTGGGTTTTTTTTTGGAGTTTTTTCGTTGATTTTTAACAAATTTCCAGGATATACCGGTCTAGTCTTTATCGTAAAGTTCGTAGTTAATCTTTATATCGAAGTGGGATTTTATGCAATTGTAACACTTTATAAATATATTTACCAACGTAAATTGATGTATATACTATTTTTTTCATTTACGAGAATAGTATACTAGGTAAAATGATTGAAAATTGAAATATTTTAATGATTGAAAATTGAAATATTTTAATGATTAGTTTTGTATATATTTTAAATATAACTTGTATTTTGTTATTCAATACATCGTACGGTTTACCGTTATACTTCTCCCTCTTATTCTTAAGCCGAGGAAAGTTTATAAGCTTTATAAAATCGCTTTTATCAGTGGGAAAACGGTACGGTGGAAGGTTACAGTAAAGGTCGTAGTTAATGGGTATTAGTTCGTAAGGCACATATTAGCGTTTTACGCCGTTCATCGATTTCTAAAGCGAACTGTTCTCTGTATCTAGGCCGCTCCCGTCATTGCGAAATGTGTTGTTCTCGGTGTTTAGGCTGCTCCCATTATAGACGAATGGGTTATTCCCGGTATTTGGAAAATGGTTTAGTATTTGGTTTTACTTTAAAGTATATATCGGTGTAGTTATGTATTATATTTATATGGTAAATCAAGATTGTAAACGTTTTCCTTTTTTTTCGGGGCTTCTTTTTTGACTTGGGGTATAAGTATAAGACCAAGTCGTTTCATTACTCTTTTCTATCTTATTATTAATTATCTTTTTTGTTTCGTTAGGTAATATGTTGTTATGAATTTCGTTCAATACAAATCTTTATCCTTTTAGTCCGGTCAGTTGATAAGTTACGATATTTCGAATAAAGCCTTTAAAAGGCGATTATTCCTACCCCCTAGGGTATTAATACCCTTGGTTTGTAATTAAATTCGTAAGGATTTGGTAATAAAGGGGTTTACCATTCATTATATACTTAATGTTTAGTTCGAAAAAAACTTATATAATTATTTAGTAAGTTAGGTTTTTAGGATTTCTCCTTTCATTAGCGAAACATAACAGCCATTATATATTTATATTTGCCGTATAGGAGTTTAGTTATTTGACTGACTTATTAATGATATTATCCTAAAAACAGAAATTGATTTCGTGTATTATAGCCTTCCTAATTCCTATATATTCGACTAAAACGTCGAAGTAAGCGTTGGCTTTTCCCGGTATTGTTGGTATCAGGGCTATATCTATGAATATTTTAGGGCGGTTGGGGTTGGTTATTCGTACGTGTACCTGGTATATTAAAGCGACGTAAATTGGTGGTTTTGCGCCGCAATTATATTTTCGGTACATTCAAAATCCAAAGTTCAAGTTGGTTCGGTAATTACAAAAGAAATAATATAATTAAAGCGGTTGTAATGGGGTTTACTAGCGTTTATTAATACAAATAAATTTTAAACGATATGTAAATAAAACGTAACCATAAATTTGTTAGTCGTTCTAAATTCATTTCATTAAAGTTTGTTAATGTTACGTTAACTAAATAACTAAGAAAATCTGAACGTTGTGAAAACTAAAACTAAAATACATAGGGTAAACGTGGAAAAGCGAACGGAGTAAATGAAGTGTAAGACAAACAAGGTAAAGGAAGTATGAATATGGGGAGGCGTAATATATAATCCGGTGTTTGGTAAGCGGTCCGGATTGGTATACCGTAACCGTTTTTAGTAAAGTAAGCGGTTCGAATGGTTTGTTTATAACCGCTCCTAAATTAAACGATCGATTTAGATGCTATATTCGTAATCGCTTCTCTATTTTACAAGCGGTGTAGATTATCGAAAATCGGACGGGTCCAAATTAAGTGTTCTGAAACTTGATAGTTTTGACTTGTCTGGCCTGGTATATAATAGGACGCTCTCTAAAAAAATACACAGATACGTTAAAGCGTTAAATAAGGGTTAATAATAGTGTAACGTGACATTTAGTAAATAAAATTTCAAATAAAGGTTAATGGTATCGTATTCAAGTTATTCTTTTTAAAGTTATTTAGTTTTTACAGTATTTATATATATCTCGTGTAATTCTTGTAAAAACGTAGTATTGAAGTACAAATAATTGTGATTCACAATATCTCGTTATAGGCATTTAATTTATATTTATCTCTCCTTTCCTGAGTTGTTTATAGTCGATCAGATCAGTTACTAATTGGTGTTGGTAAGGTTTGAATACTTATTCACGTAAAGTAATTAAGTAAAAAAACAATAGTTAAATTAGTATTGTAGTAATAAAAGATAATAATCAGGAAGAAGTATTTCAAAGAATACACACCATGGATAGAAGGTTATAAACCTTCCATCTGGACAGTATCCTTTTTGCCGTACGCTCTAGAATACCCAATCCAAACCGCTCTATATATTGCTGTACGGCCTGGAATAGTTATTCCAAACCGTTCCATATATGGTGAACTTTGCGTCTTGCAAGAGTGCAGCCTACAGCGTGACACGTTATCGTGAACCTTATAGGAGAGCACCTTACCATACAGCGCACTGCTACTTGACCTATATATACTATCTATAAGGGTATATAGTAATATCCTCACTAAAGTAATTTATTAATAAACAAATCTGATGAGTGAGAATCAAAATCTAAAGTCAGATTTAATAGGCATTGATAACAGAATGAAATGTTGTTAAAACTCGACAAAAACGGAGATATAACACCTGGAAATGTATCAATAATACAAATTATATATAACTAAAACCAGGTATAACGGCTTAATAAGTCGACGGAGAATCTTCTCGAAAATAGTTTCAATACTCTGTTAAACATTTTCATTAACAAACCAAGAAATAAAAGGAAGCTTTTATTTGCATAACCCAATGGATTTAGGTATGCATAAAATCCTCCGATAAGTTTAACAATATACTTATCTGGATAATTATTTTGATTATTAAAGCAACGTTCAAGTGCAATGCAGTCAAATTTGACCACACTAGCTGGAAGCCAATTATAATAAAGTACTCGATTCAATGTGGGGTGAACGATAAGAAATTTAATATAAAAAGTAGTATAAAGACCAGGTAGCGGTCAACTCAACTTGAAAGAAATAATAATCTACCACCTGACCTTTGCAATACTACTAGTGACTTCAACTACGATTAGAATCTACAAAACATTGTAACATATGAAGGCCTATTAATATCAGTCGATACTTTATATTAAATTAAGCATCTATATGCTAGATAGAAGAAAATACTACGTTCTGGTTACGCTTTGTGGCAAGACAAGGTAAAGGAAACATTCTTACAAAAGGATTTTGCGAATTGCGTCAATTATCACGACAGTAAATAGGGAAGATTCCTAGATTGTGTAAGCTTTTACGGTAGCTGAAAATCAAGGATGGTATCGC
Source organism: Anisogramma anomala (assembly GCA_038502455.1). Lineage (NCBI taxonomy): Eukaryota > Fungi > Ascomycota > Sordariomycetes > Diaporthales > Gnomoniaceae > Anisogramma > Anisogramma anomala. The sequence goes on along the minus strand of JASMMZ010000005.1, from coordinate 20,086,756 downwards.
TATTATTAATACGAAGATATCTGTATTGAACCAATTTGAAGGAACCCCATTAATATATACCTTCAAAAGTATAAATATCAACTGTTAAAAAACCATTACAAACTTACTAAAACCTTAAAACTTGGCAAAATACTAAATTACCACTACTAATTCAACTACAAATCCGAAATCATAAACCGATATATCGAAAACTATATAAAAAAAACATTTAACGGCAAATAAACTAAAATATTTTATATACTAATATTTTCCTACACCACAAAATCTTTTATTTCCTCCCCAATATAAGATACCTAAGTCATAAATACACAAACAAGTCAATTTTTCACAATATACTACTTAATCGTAGCAAACTGCTAAGTTACGTAATTCTACGCTTAAATCGCTAAATTTCTTCTCTAATCTGTATTAACGTTTACATGGTAGCTAAAACGTTTAGATAATGAACGACCAGGAACTAATAAGTAAAATCAAGACATTTTGAGCACTATTTACCAAGTATTACAACAAAGACATTTGAAGTAAAGATGGTAGAAAAATTTTACTAAAAAAAATTGACTAACTTTGTTAGACAGTATATTGTCGTTTTGGACACCTTCAAATAGTTTAATTACGGCGTTTATTTCCTTCAAAATTTCCGTAAGGTTTCAACGATTAGATCATTGATATATAGAAAAACGTTTTAAAAAAGTTGAAAATTAAGTTGAAAACGGATGTTTTCAAACATATAATCTTCATTCATGATAAAATCATAAACGGATTATCAGAAACTCTTTTCGAGCTGATATAATTACGTGAATTCCCTTAAGATTATTATTCTTAAAACCTTTTATCTTAAAAACTATGAGGAAAAAGAAAATGCATTGTTAATGATTATGAACGCTTTTATATATGTTTCAAAAGACCAACTTCTAATCCACAAATAAGTTGAACCCTTAAAACCTCCAGAGGTAACTTTTTACATTTCGGTGATTAAAAGACTGATTGATTTATTAAATAGTTTCACACTTGTTCGGGGTAAAACGGATTACGTGTTAGAGGGAGGGAAAGGACGTGAAATAACTGTTATTAATATGTCACGAGGAATTGATGTCGGTGCTATCTGACATTTAACTAAGGAAAATTGTTAAGATCATTGATACTGAAATGTTTAAGACCGTTAAGGTAGTAATATTGTATAGAGTGTAAACACGTAAATAATTGATTAAAATTACCATTTTGGAAAAAGGTACGCCAATTCGCAGGAACTTACCATAGGTTTTATCACAGGAATTTCTCCGTCAGGTTAAGTTTTTGATAACGATTTTTACCACCGTGACTTTTAAGGCCGAAAACTTGAGTTAATCATAATAAATATCGTCAACAACTGGAAAGATTATCATGACTGACCTCTTGAACCGGTTAAGATATTCAATATTAACTATGAGATTCATATAAACTTCGGTAACATTTTAAATAATATAAAAATATATGACTAGAGACCTTATAATATTTTTGATACAAATATGTTACCGTTTCTTAATATCATCTGTAAATAAAGATATAAATTTCAAAATTTTACTTACTATTTCAGCAATTTTTATGAGGCATATCAAAAACTATTACCTTACCTTTCTAACTAAGGTATAAATTTTTTGTGAAATTTATAATGGAATGAAGATTTATTTCAAATACGAAGTTTATCTTGCGTAATATTATACGAATTGTGTCATAATACATTGGATAATCATAATACTTAGCAAAATTGTCCTTTTTGAAAAATTTATAGGTAGCTCCAACTATTGTTCATATTGATACTAGTTTTGTATACGATTTTTCAACATCTCCAAAGAAAATTTGATAAATGGCTCCTATTATAGCCATTGGTCAAGGAGCCAAACCGACAGCGCATACCTCTGGCGCGCTTGTAAAGAATATCCAGCCTCTGCAAAAACACTAAGTGCCTAAACAGAAGTACTAGGCAACTGGTCCACCTACAGCAAAAAAGAACGCGGTTATATATTAAATTCAATGCTTTAACTTTGAAGCCCCCTACAGGGCTCTTAACTCGTAAAGTCGTGACCTCGAGGTACCCGAATCCATATACCAGGTTTATAAACAAACTATTAATGTTTTTTTTTTTTTGCTCGATTTGATAAGTTGAATTTTATCGAATAACGCGTTTTTACGATGCGTATCACGGTCTATACAATGGATAATATCATAGACGAAAATTCCCACCCCTACCTAAAATACTATTCAACGGTTTTTGCCTCCCCTATAAAATTTTACCTTTTGCACAACCCTTCCAAGGGATCTTTTTCGATATGAAGTGACCTAGTATACAAAGATATACGTTACCCCTTTCCTACCACGTCGGTTTACATTATTATACCGATATTTAGCATCTGTTGGAATAGAATTCATATGCAGTACAGTCAAGTCAACTATACTTACAGTTAGTTAATTGTACTTACTGCAAATTAACTGCAGTTTGTGGGATTGACTGCAAGAGTAGTGCAGTAGGTGCCCACTTCAAAAGGGGGCATGGCCAAAGCATTTGGCCATACAAATTAGTGTGCAGACCAGCTAGCGGTCTGCCAAACTTATAACTTACAACTCAATCAATTAAACATCAAATGAGAACCAATTTCAATGCAACACTAGTTACTTCGACTACAGTGATTCGAATCGACTACGTTACAAAGATAAAGACCTACCAAGACTGATCAGTGCTTATTAGGTTAAGCACAGATAAGCTAGGTAAAAAAAGAAGTTACTTTCTAGTTGTTAGGCTTTATTTCGGCAAGGTAAAGGAAATGTTCTTGCAAAGTGCCCTCTCCTGCTGCGTTTGCTATTCATAGGTAACAAAGAGAAAAACCTTTCAAGTGAGTCTGCTATTCACAGGTACTTGAAAAGTGGTGACTGTATCGCCAGTATTATTGAAAACACTTAAAAACTGTTGGTAGGGCCTTATATCGTTGCAACGTTGTCGATTCGAATCGTGGTTGAAGTAATAATAGTATTGCATTGGTCAAGTGGTGGATGTATTGTTTTAGGTTTGGCAGACCGCTAGCCGGTCTGCTTTGTCATTTGTATGGCCAATTGCTTGGCTCATGCCCTAGAGTGAAGTGCAGCGTACTACACTCCACTTACACTCAATGCGGTAAGTTTACATAAAGCAATACACTCAACTTGCAGTTTAGTATAGTCAACTTTACTATATGTAAAGTTGACCTACTGCATTGCATGTAATACTATTCCAACACTGGCGGCTTTTTAGTTTGTGCGTGTACGCCAGTGTGGCTGACCAATCTTTTCCGGTTACCACTGAATTGCCTCCTCGTCAACTGGCCAGACTCCTGTCAATTCCAGTTGACTTCCATATTGAATTGAATCCAATTGCATGTAAATAGACCCCATTTAACCCTATTTTCTCCGTCGCTCCGAGGTCCGAATTTATTAATTCCCATAAAAAGTTCTTCTGCCACAGGCCTTTATAGGCCTTTATTTCAGCCGTACCAATTAAACAGATTGTTATTATTAATTCCTCCTCTTTCTTGGTAATTTTCCAATTTGTTCAATATGTTTTACCACCGTTACGTAATTTTAGCTTTCCAGGCGGTTTACTAAAATAGCTCTTGATACGTATGATTAATCTATGGCTAATGTAATGATCACACTAAATACCCGTGAGTAAATAGAAGGTGTCAGGGGTTTATGTTAGCAGTAAGGTAGCAGAGGTAACAAAGGTGCAATATCAAGAAGATGTTTATTCGTACTGTAGAATGATCACTAGCCGTTAGGCTATTCAGGTGTGTAGACTGAATACTTAGATTGACAACTGAAGAGCTATGAAGGAAATACTATCTATGTGGTGATGACCGTGTCCTTATATCCCTATCCTTCATACCGTCTTCAGTACTGGACCACTGGAGTCGCTGTCGGTCCCATCGGTCCTGTATAATCGACTGGACCGCTGTTGGTCCCATCGGTCCTTCCCTGTCCAGGGTTGCTGACATAAGAGAAGTTCCCCGCCTGATTCTAGACTTCAGGCTTTCTAGTGGCGCAGTGTTGCATACTGGCCTGCTTTCTGGCCCAACCTCTGTCTGGATTATAACAGCTAACTATAAACCTTTTTAGGGCTTTATTTGGTATTACCTTCCTTGTAACATTTACGGAATTATCGTTGCCGTTAATTTATCAGAATTATTGAATCTCCCTCTTTTCGTAGGTTTTAAAAAGTACTATTACGTCGATTATCAGCCGTTTTTCGCTAATGATTCCAAATTTCGAAAGATATTGAAAAAAACTCCCTACGTCGATATAAATTAATACCGAACTAGGAGGAATCTTTAGTTATTTAATAGCAAGGTTAAAGATTTTTTACAATATTATACCTACGTTAAACCTCGTCATTATACCGTAAACCTTTAAAGTTAATATATTTCGTATAAAATCTTTATATTTAACGAAGGTTTAGTAAATCCAGTTATCGATAATGTTAAACTAGTTTTTCAGCCTATATTGATTAATAAGGGCTATTAAAAATGATTTATAAAAATAAGTCGATGTTATTAGTAAAGAACTTGTCCGTAAAAATTATTAACTTGACCTTCGACTAGTTAATTAAAACTTTATTGATCTTTCGGTTCAAGTTACGAATTTACTATTCGAACCTTTTATTTTACCGGTTATAGTCTTTATTTACCGAATCTTATACTTATACCGCAATGAAAAGGTTGTAAAAGGCTTTCGACTATAATTGAGTAACGATATAGGTATTATATTTACGTTATTTAAGATGTAGTTAGGCCTTAATTGTATTATTTTTATTAATTATAGTTAAAATAATACCTTAACCCTTTGGATAAAGGTTAAAGCCTATATTAACATTAAGTATACAGATTAACCATAAATTGAAGTTAAATTAATTTCCCTTCGTTAATGATGTTACGGACTTATTATTCCAGAATTTAAAGTCTTTAATCGCCTGTTATTCCAATATTATAAAACAGGCCGTTTTAACGAAAAGAGTATCGTTAGTTTATATACCTATTACGTCGAAGTTTATTCTTTCCGTTACTAATAAACACAGGTCATATATTAAAAACTTTGTTGCTAACATTAATTTACAATACGACTAGTAGGTTACGAATTAGTAGACGTTTATTTTAGCTAACCTGTATAGTGGCTTGATATATCGTATCACCGTATCTAAAAGGTAAATAACACGTAGTTCCTATGGTAATTATAATAATACGATCTGTTGTAAATATATTACTAATTATGTTAAGACCTACTTTTGTTTTATAACTATTAAACGTAAACTTACTCTAAAATCATTTATTAAATGTTGATTACTCCTCAAATTATCAACGATTACGTGAAGACTGAGTTCTTTTTTATCGCCATATTTTAAAGTGATTAAGCGTAACTTTTCATACGGCCGCCCTATAGTCTACCTTTAATCTCGTAAATAATCTTCAACTTGAGGATCGTAACGTTTAGGTTTTAAAGGTAAAAATCTGTTTTCGATACGAATTATAAAACCCCTCGAATTAATAGGCCGTTAATTTCGATTTTTTTCGCTTTTTTTAAAGGGTTTGCCAAAAGCCTTAATAATTTTTTATACTTGAAGCTTCACTGTTAACTTTTCGTCATCCTTCTTTTTCTATTTACCTAAGTAGTATTATTAATTCGGCTCAGTATGTATTTATCATTTTTAACGCTCCTTTTTTTCGGGGGTCATCCGCGCCAACAGCGTTTTATCGACTTATTAATAATAGGTGGAGGAGGTTCGTATTAACTCGATCGCTTAACTTAAGGGTCCTTATCGTTAATAACCCTAATGTAGAGCTTAACTTAAGTGGTTTAAAAAGATACGGAACCATTGATAGTTTCAATAATTTCTTCAGAGTTTATAATACTTAACATGTTGTATAAGCTCTCCTCTTTACCCGGCTCCCGTTACATAAGGATTTTACTTTATAACGACAAAATAAATACGTCGATTGTTTTAAGGCTATTCTTGGTGTTACAGGAATTTTTAAACCAGCGGCGTGCTGACTCCCTTTAAAATTTCCTTAAAGCTTTGGTATAGGCCGCAACACGTTTCTAAGTATTTGCCGAGAGCGGATATTTACTCGTTAGGCGTAGGTACACTCCAAAAACCAACAGCATTAACATTAAATTGTCAGAGCCTATAGTTTTGCTTAGGCATTTTACCTCTATTTGTAAACGTACCTCCGAATTCTTAAAGATTTTAATTTCTAACGTAAAGATATTGTATATTCGGAAAAATAAAGCGCATACCTCTTTAACCTTTTTAATACTTTAGAAGGCTTTTACAAGTACCTATTTATATTAAATACCCATTATTTTAACCTTTTTCTAAAACTTTGTTGCTGCAAAGTTGGTACCCACATTGTAAATGAAGACGTTAGGTGGGCCTAAGTACGTGTTAATTTATAATATCCTTAAGGTTACCCACGTATCTTTTACCAAAAAGGACTTCAAAAATTTGGCTTCGTAAAAAAAGGTTACGGAATAAATGACGTAAAAAACACGTTTATTATCCAAATAAAACATATTAGTCAAGATATCATAATCAAAGTTATTATCGTTGTTTAATATAAACTTAAAATTTCGGGAGGCTTAAATATATATTTAGTAATAGTGATTAAACCTTCTCATAACTTTGAGGGCAAGATACACCATATCTTTATACCCTATAAACCTTAAGACTTTATATAGTTTATTAACAGCTCGGTGGTCAAATCTCTGATATATTTAACGTATCTCCGGTTTCATCAGTTTTAACACCACTATTTTCGGGTCTTGAAGATAAAACCATAGGTGCCTCCACTTAAAAACGAGTAGAAACCTTGAACCGGTTTTAACCAGCTCGTTTGTATTAACGTCGAAGTTAATGCCGAGGGTCTTTATATTCTTTGAATAAAAAAGAAGGGGTAGAGGACTTAAAAATATAAAACGCAATTACTTTTATAACAGTTTACACTACCATTATCCTTAACAACGATAGTTGTTTGCCTAGGCTAAAGCTAACTTTGACTTCACTAACATTATAACGATTAATTTAATTAACTATAATACTTTCCTTTCGCAGTGCTACGTACTACGAATAACCTCTTATTAAGTACCTCACTGCCTTTATATCTGATATAATACCTTGAAACGTGTGATCCGGATTACGATTACGAAAGTTAAAAGTATATAAAGGGTTAGGGGTTTAATTGGGGTAAAGGTAAGGGTTTTTACTACCTAAACGGTATAAAAAGGCGTGGTCGGCTAATTACTAAGTCGTATTAAGAGTAATATATTCGTGTTATTTAATCTGCTTAGGGACATTATTTCTGTCAATTAGTTTATCGCCTTTAAAGTCTATGATTTAATCTAAATAATCCTGTTTAAAATTAGTAGGGTACTGGATATAGTACATTACTCTTTTGTTATTTCGCTCGATAGAAAGGTATTGAATTAATTAGCAGCCATACTTGCTATAAATTCAATATCTCTTACCACTATTCCGACGATAGTATCTGCGGTAAATAATTTCGTTTAAATCTTAACTTTATCAATGTTACTATATTTGTTACCTTTAGCTTAAGGCTAGTTAGCCAAAACTTAAACGTTAAAGGCATCTTTAGCTGTATTTACAGTTGATATAATTAATTACTATAAGGTTTTCTTTATCTACGTTAAAAAAGTAGCTGGTTTAGGGGTACATATTAAGCGAATTTGGTATAAGCGCTATTATAACAGCGAACATAGAACGTAACTAGCTAAAAAAGCCTTTATAAGTAGTATTTAGGCGTTATAAGGCATATTCAAACTCCCTAAGGCCCGTAACTATTACCTGTACCTACTTAAAAAGTGTAGCTTCACTAACGTAGGCTTTCTTAATTACCGATTATCTGGTTAAGCACATCCATCGGTGTTTCCTCCTTTTTCATCTTTACAATTATCGTTACCCAACTTATAGTAGCCCAATTTATATGGTATTATGTAAAGTGAACGTCGTATTTAAAGTATTTTTTCATGCTATCATAGATTTTATGGAATGTGGTAACTCGAATGGAAAAGGTTAAACAGTATTCCATAGCATGTTCTATAAGGATATTGGAGAATAATAAGTAAAAACCTAAAAAGGAAACCTCTATTTACTTACAACTATTTAAAAAAGGTATTATTTTGATGTCAAAAAGGTTATAAGACTTTCCGTTATACTTGTTTGCATCGTTTTAGATCAAAACGAAATCCGTAAGCAGTTAATGATTAATATTCAATATATTAACAGGTGTAGGAACGGTCGCGGTATTTATCTCAATCTTAATTAATATTTCCTAGCAATTCAAACCATAGGGCTTCCGAGGCATACTGTTAAGGGTAAGTACTAATTAATTAGCCTGAAGGATAAAGTCTTCTGGTAGAAACTGCAGTTGGATCTCGCGTATATGTAAAAGTACCATAAAAAGGTTTTTAAGGGGCCTATCGATTAAGTTACTAGGTGGCGATGGGTATTTGAAGGTTTTAGGAGACCTAACGATTTTACTTAATTTAGTAGTGTAAAACGTTAACATCAATACCTCTGGCTGCGTTGACGGCCCTTACTTTATGCGCTCTGACACCGCTAAGGGCATACTCCGCACTATTACGTAAAAGTGTTAGGCTGCCGAACAGTTCAATAGTTTCCTGTTTCCAATACGTGAAAAGGTTTTTCTTAATTAAAGGTAAAGTAAGAGTCCCCTTAAACGTATATATGGGAGTTAAAATCTTCTAACGCTTTTTACTTTTCCTTAAAGATCTTAAGGATTATAGTCTTAAAGGGGGTCTTCTTGTTAAGCCAGTTTAAAGAAGGTTTCCGCCAATCTTAATGGGGTCTTTTCAGGGATATAAATGCCACGACGAGTAACCTCTTTTTTTTAACCTGGTCTTAACTATGCGCTGGATCATTTTCTACATATTAAGAGTCCAGTAGTTAAAATACTTGTGAAAGTCTTAGAAAACGAAGGAGCTGCGGCTGAACTCTTCACCGGCATCAAATTCGAAGATGTACTAGCCAACGTAGTTGGTTAGGTAAACTTTAGTTAAGGTTTCATTAATGTCTGTAATTCAGAGTTATTCGTTGTAGTAGTTAACAAAGACTATTCCAAGGTTCCCAATTACTTTTCTGTAGGCAGAGTCAGTAATAGCTTGAAAATGAACAATTTTAGTAGTTATCTTGACGTTCTAACTTATGTAAAATATATAAAACGCGTAGGGAAAGGGACTTGGTAATCTTGTGCATATAAGACTTGGTGTTTTGGCGTAAAGTAGTGTAGAAACTTGGCGTTTGGTTGCGTAGCATGGCTTTCTTAGCGCGACTTGACGATTTTTGGTGTTTTCGCTTAAAGTAGCGAACTTAACAATTAAATCGGCATGGGGAGGTGAAAAAAAGTGAAGTAAGGGCAAAATTTCGGTGTAAAAGGTAAGGTTAGAGGTCGTTTATTATTGTAAGTTGTTTAGCGTAAGTACATAGTTGTTTTTATTGTAGTAATAGTACCCGTAATATTACCAACTAAACCGTTTGATAACTTGCTGAACTTTAAGACTTTTAATAGTTAATTATAACGTCTTTAAAAATATCTGTAAAGATTTCTTGATGTTTTCAATAGCGATACCGTCACTACCTCTAAACTGCCGTAAAAACCAGCGCAGCCTAAAAGTATTCTCTATTAACTGCTGTAAAAACCGGCGCAACAGTAAAGGCCGTTTGCAAAAATCCTCCCTTTATCCTAGCCATCGTTTAACGTAAAGCGTAACTAGAAAGTAGCTTCTTTTTTTACTTAGCCAATCTGTGTTTAACACAATAAGAATTAATCAGTGTTGATAGAGCCTTAAATCGTTACAAAGTTGTCGATTCGAATCGTGGTCGAAGTAAAAGTAGTATTATATTGGTCAAGTAGTGGATGTATTGTTTTAGGTTTGGGAGACTGCTTGTCGGTCTATACTGTCATTTTTATGACCAATTGCTTGGCCTGTGCCCTAGAGTGAAGTTCAGAGTGGTGTACTCGACTTAAACCCAATACGGAAAGTCTACACTAAGCAATACATTTAATTTGCAGTTCAGTATAGTCAAATTTACTGTAATTAAAGTTGACCTACTGCACTGCATGTAATACTGTTCCAACAAAAATCTTTATTAGACCAGTCTTAAAGAAAAGGCGTTGAGATTAATTGCCTAAAAGTTTTAAAGATCGTTAAGTTGGAAAAAAACTAAGTTATTATTATTGGGAATACTATTACTGCGAATTTTTCAAATCGCAAAAACAACTAAGTTTCACGACCTTTAACTAATTCAACTTTAACGGCAAACAACCACCGAATTACTTTCCTATAACAAACTTTTGCCTTTACAACGCGTTAAACTCTTATTTTACACTTAGATTGTCAAAATGACTATGGAAAATGCAAAATTTAACATCGTTAAAAATCCCGTTAAAATATAAGTAATCAAAAACCTTGGGCTCACTTTTATTAAAAACTTTTACAATAATTTCTGATATTCAAACCCCAGAGAAAACTTTTCAATTAAACACTTTACCAAAGTAATCGTCGCCTATATCCTCCATTTCAATATTAACCAAAACGTTCCAATACCAAAAGCCTTTCAATATTTTGAAAAATAATTTAAAATTGCAATTTAGAAGTTTGTCAAATGATAAATGAATAGGTTAAAATTCGGCCGTAAGCTAACTTCCTAAACAAAGGCGTCGACCTACCTGTAAAAAAAGGGGAGAAACGTCATTGAGCCAACGTACTATACAAATATACCATAGACAAAGGTCCTACCTAGGTTTACGAAAGCGAAGGTAAAGGTAATATTAATGGTGGTATCCGTTCACGCCCCTAAACTCGTTCGTAAGGTATTGCCCAAACCAAAATAAGTTTTCTGAACCATTTTGTACATGGTTCTTAAGCTGCGACTATTACTAGCCAGAAAAAATGATTAACTTATACGTCGCATGTCCTCAAATATACGAGTAAATTAAGCATAAACCTCAACGTATCCCTAAACACTAGGAAGAATATTACCATGTTTACCGCGGCAGAAACTCTTAAATTCCTTTCCCCCAAGCCCCTCAACACGTTAAATTTTACCAACCAAATAAGAAAAGAAAATAATTTACGCGTAAGCTTATTATAAATACAACCATTCACTTTTCTTATCCAAACTAGGCTAAAGGAAACTATCTTATTTACTAATATCTAATAACTTCCCTAGTATTAGTCGAGGGATTCGAAAGGTCTGTATAACCAATATATTACCTTTTTCTCTCGACATGTCCTGATGGTATACACGAATTACACGATAATTACTATATTCTTTTAAATATGAGTATAAAAGGAAAATTGTAATGGTAAGCTGTATAACTTACTCGATATTAAGTTACGCCATTTTTTCAACATCTGTCACCAAATAAGAGTTTAATTCCCAGGATTTCACTCGGTATTTACTAATATCCTCACTGACAAAACGAAAAATTACTATTTCTGATACTTAACGAATTACTCTTTTTCTTGAGGTACTTAGGATAGTTCTCAAAATCATTTGCAATAAAATATTAATTTAGCACAGTACAATATGAACTGAAAAATTATAAAATGGTTTTACATGATATATGATATGAAAGAGAAGGAAAACAAAATAAATCTCCTTAATCAGATGCTTGACTGGCTAATGCTTTACTAATAAGCAATGGGGAATATGAGAAATGGCGAAAGCATACTCTGCTAATAGGTTTGGCAAACTGTTACGGGCTACAAAAAGTTAAAATACCTTTACAGTATCCTAATGCCACTTATAAAAGGTTTTTTTAGCCAGTTGCATTCCTTACTTACAACCGTGATAACTCGAGTCACAAATTCAACTAGTATATATCCCTAAGCTCCAGATTTCAATGACGACAAAAAAGACCTTTTCTATACGTACTATATCAATCGTAGGTATGAAGGGCCCAGCCAATATAATTAAAGAATAGCCTGGACATAAAGATGTTACCATCAATCTATACACGGAAAAGGGTACTACTTTTCATCAAGATCTTTAAGTTAATTATACAAGTTTACTCCAAACTTCAAAAAATGTTGGATTTATAAAAAGTCTAGTTATTAGTTAACTCGCCACCCTCCAGCTTAATTCCACAAACAGCAGGTAATGTATCACATCCAATACCCCTTAACTTCCGAATAAGATTACTTTAACCACATTATAGAATTTAAAACAGAAAATTTTTTTTTTTAAAAAAAGAAGGAAAAGCCTAAGATAATCGGTTAGCATAAAAATACAGGTACTATCCTAAAAGTAACGTAATAACTCGCTTATCACGTCTTCCTATACCGCCTAAAATATAAAAACCCTTATCACCAACATAACGATAAAATCCATAACTTTATACACTTGTTTATTATTTAGGATAGTTATGTGGAACAGGTTTTTTAAGATATTATACCGGATACCGAGGTAGTATAATACTCAACAGGGGGATATTCACAATACGTTACGTTGCGAAGAGATACTAATACTACTACGGAACATAACTATACGGATACCGGTAAAGCTAAAGTTAGCTTTAGCCCTAGAAAAAAAACCTCTATACTAGAATCGACGATTATCACTACTATCGTTAACCTCATTATTTTCCACATCATGAAATCCCCTACTTCATTTTATTTTTTGCCTTGAAATTATAAAAAACCTCGGTATGAACGTTCAACTTTAAATTGATAAACTAATTCAAATTAAAAGCGGTAGAAGATTACCACCCAACCTCAAATAAAGGCACCACCGATTCCATTTTTAAACGCTAAAGGAAATAATACTAAACCTAACAGAATCAAAACTTTGTCAACTACATTGCCAATTCAACCACCTAGCAACTAATAGGCTTTACAAGGTTTAAAATCGATTGGTCATGAAAATGTAAACTTACTAACGCTAAAGGCAATTAAAAAGCCCTACCCTGATTACCAAACATACTCCCAAACCCCACTAAGGTTCAAATTCACGCAAGAAAATTAAAAAAATAACTTTAAGGTCTTCGTGAACATATTTTACCTGAACGGCAAACAAATACTTTATGTTATTAATTCTGCCACGGATTTTCACAACAACTAATTCCTTTAAACTATCATAACGAAAGAAACGTAAAAAATACTACATATGTTATGGATTAACACGTATCTAGGGCCACCAGATATGCTAATCTACGATAACGATACCAACTTTGAAACAATAAAGTTTCAAACTAATGCCAAATCAATAGGGACTCAATACAAAAAGGTCTCTATCAAGGCCCATTAAGGTATTGATAAGGTCGAAAAGGCTTACATTCTTTTACAAAAAGCCTAAAATATCCTCACTATGGAAATTAAAAGCTCTACAAATCAAGAAACACGACTTCAAATAGAGGTAAAAAGACTTAAATATACTATTAACCCCAACGGTCTCATACCAACTTTACTAGTATTTGAAGCCTACCCATATATGACGATTAATTCGTCACCATTGTCAAACACCCAAAAACGTATTGTAATATATAGAAAAGCTCTAAATGAATCACAAAAGAAATTGATAAGCCACTAGGTCAACGATATCTCTAATACTAAAAACGGACTATCTACAATAAAAGTGATGTTATTAACCCTTTGAAGTAAAGTTTTTACGTGGAAAAAGCCAAGTAAATAGAATAGGCTGTATGAAATCTTAAATATCACTAATCCAAACGTAATAGTTGAAATTGCTAGCGACCTTATTACCTTTTGAACTATAGAGGTTCAAACGTATAAAAAACCCCTCAAGTTTAATAAAGATCTTAACGTCGAAAACGCCTAAGTCGAATAGATTCGCTAATATAATCCTTCCAAGCCGATCGTTAACAAGTTAATAGAACGTCAATGGCGTAAAAAACCACCAAAAATACATATTGAAAAGAAGAATGGTAACGAGGACTATAAGGCTTAAAGGTCGTATACAACAGTATAGGTTTTTTAAAAAAAAAAATCGGACAAAAATTACCTTCAACCTACATACTAAAGGCATCATCAACACACCAGATTTTTTTTTTGTAAAAAGTAATCAAATGGAAATTAACGGCTTCTTATACAAAATATTATTTAATTTATACCGTTATTGCAATTGAAAAGTCAAAAAGCCATCATTTTCAAGTCAAAAATAATTTACGAGATTTAAGGAAAAACCATGAACCGACCGTACGAAAGAATACATCTAATTGTTTCAGGATACGACGATAAAAATAAAATTTAAATCCTTACTTAATCGCTTACAATCCAAAAAACCAGCTAGTATTTAATTGTGGAAATTGCTGCTAGTTTGATTGCTAGCGCAAGCGGTGAGTTCACACTTAATAACCGGGACATAACGCAAACGTACACGCAATCTGCAACTAATCTTAAATGAATTATACTACTAAAACTGACGAAAAAACTAAAGGACAAGTTTCCGGATAACACAATAATTCGTTACATTGAACCATTATATGAAAGAGCCGAAGCAAACATCTATTAATTCTTAACGTATTAAGCGTACTTCAAAAACAGCTGGGTATAAAAGTTTCAATGTTTAACCTATACCTATGAATTATTTTGAAATACAACAGGTATAGTCACACTCAGCACAAACAATAACTGGGTCACAATAGGGTCAGTCAGTACTTGATACAACCACCAGTACTGAACATATCATAACACCAAAAGATAAGGAATTCAGTAGGATAAGGAGAACTTAGCTGAAGATGATGACATACACTAAAGAAACTAGTATCCTCTGGTGAAAGTACTAGTATTAACTAGTACCAGGACTAGTACGGAGGACTAGTTAGCTGGAAGCCAGCTGCCCACGTTAGTATTTATAAATACTAGGAAATAGTATTTACTAGTATAAACCAACACTTACTAGTACAGAGTGTGTGGATACACTTGATCATATATCAAACCCTGTTTTCTTCCTTCCATAGATTCTAGAATACTTGAATTTACAAGCTTACATAATATCTTTTTGTATAGTAACTTCAAAAAATCATCAAGCCGATTGTACCCTACTGCTTCATTTCACTGAATCCAATGAAAACACAATTCCTTCGGTATAAATGAAAATGTCTACTTTTCCCAAAGCTTTTGATACCTTCAAATTTACCCCACAAGTATCCCCAAAACGTGGATTCTGATTTCTAACACCAGGACTTCCCTACAGCAGTACCAGTAATAATGGTCCCTCTTTATAGAGGACCGTTATTTCTTCCGGCCTCTTAAGACCTGTAAATCATGTTACTTTACCATGAGCCTCATCCCTTCGTTTCCTATTCTCTAGAATTACTCCAGATACTTCAGGGGCCTTGAACCCTAAAGATCTGTTGAGAAAAGGACAAAAAACAGCTCATAATACCTGTAGAGATAAAGCTAGGCAAGATATTCAAACTATTAATACTTATGATCTTGCTAATAAGTAGGCAAAGGCTAAGGCTAGAGCTACCAGATTTTCCCTAAATCATTTAAAATGAAAAAGGTTCAAATTAGTAATCCATTTACACGAAAGACTTTTAAATAAGCTTAAGGAATGCCTGAAAAGACCAATAAAGCCGGAACCATTTAAATCGACAGGCACTATCACACTAGTGAAAAAGATGGAGGAAGAAATTAAAAACCCCTTTAATGATAGGAAGAGGTAACTATTAAAGATCAAGCTATAATTACCAAAGAACTCTGAAAAATGAACCTTTAAATATATTAATACATAGATAACAATAATCAAAGAATGTGCTGTTAGTAATATCTGTTTTGATATCTTGAAGGATATCTTTAAAATTAAGGTAAATATAGTCTTTATAAAGAAGATTATGTTTACTTATTTACGCATATCGACTAAAATCTTGCGAAGACTTCAAAAATATACGTACTCAGATATGGACCCAGCGGATAATATTTTCTCCATTGCCCTAGACATGTTAATAATTATCGTTGGTATCAAAGACTCGTGTTAAGCCTTTTTGAAACTGATTAGCGTATACCAAGGTAATGAACCCATTTATTATCAAATCTTTTTTAAGAAACTTCGTTACCTTCGCCCTTCATACTATTCCTTCTTAGCTATCTTTGTGGCAGCGTTTGAAATTAGTAGAAAAAGCCTTATATATCAAGGTAGTCAGTTAAAGGATATTAAATACTTTCTTTAGTTCTTAACTAATACTAAGCTTTAATTTCCAGTCTTAATAGTCTGTATATAAAGTGAATTGAGAAATGCAGCCCATTCATTACTACGTAAATGATAATCAAACTTGAAAGATGAAAACATGTTTTACAGAAAAATAAATTTAATTCTTGAACAAAAACCAAAGTCTATAAATCGAAATTAGCGTATTGATCAGTTTAGGAAGAATAGCTTCGCCAGCTTTTACAAAAGGCACTTAGCAAAGGTCTGTTGGGTATTTTATCCAAATATATGGCCCTTTAAGCCTAGAAAAACCTTTAATTTTAGTAAATGTATTAAAAATGAAAAAGAAAAAGTTAACTCCATTACAGTTAATAACGGTAAAAAAGGCCGTTATAAACAACATGAAAATTTTATGGTGCTGCCTACAATTAAGCAGTCAAATATTAATAACCGGCTAGTTATATAAGACCCTACACGGGCCCTTGAAATGGAGAATTTAAACTAACTAAATGCCGTATCTTATACGGGTGGTCCCGCCTTAATGAATCTACTTTCAACGTTAAATTCTTCACTTTTTACGTGAAGGGATTTACTTTTAATGTTGATCGGCCAAAAAGATCAATAAAATGCCGTACAAGAAGCGGGTAATGCCGCCGTACAAGCTCCCTTTTCAAAGTTAAGCTATCAAAACACAACGTTAAGTCTTAGCATTTCTCCTCCTTTTTCCACACTATTAAATTATTATGCAATTGATGAGCTTCAGTCTCTTGATACTCTAAAAGCTAATTCTGGCTTATCTTACCATATTTTTAACGATATAAAATGATTTTCATAACTCCAAATGTAAGGTAAAAATTACGCCGGATTATAAATAAGGGGTGGTGTAATTTTACTTACAAGATAAGGAATAGTACAAATATTAGTTAAACCTATTTTTTTAATACCTTAAATTTTAATGATTGTTTTTACTGTCCTGAGTTCATTATAAACCTAATTAGCTTATTAAAACTTTACAGCTTGAGTATTAGGGTCAAAAACTTGTTTTTAGTTAATCTACAAACCGAGGAAACAATTGATATCATAATTAGCAACTACACTATTATATAAACTACGTAACAGTTCCATTACAACCCTATTGCCATAACTTCAACTAAATACTTCGATAAATTCCTATAGCACATCAGGTTTAGTTATACTAATTCAAAGTCAATAAAGGAATTATTTTATTTATTAGATAACCATACAAAGACTTGGAAAATGAATATTTCGACAATATTTAAACTTAATTTAAGCTTTTTTAAAGCACTAGACAACGACTAAAATTTTCATACGGTACCCTGGAAAGAGGAGGGTTTATCTGGATCTTTGAAAGCTTCCTAAAAACAACTACTAGCCTAAGAGGCGAACTCCGTAGCATAATGGCCATAAAGGTTGAGTACGGCTATAAAGTCTATAATACAGCTATTATATTCCCTGGTAAGGGGAAAAAAGCCGTTTGTCATATGCTAAACAAGATTATGAAACGTAGTAGGTGTATTATCGACTAGTTGATTTTTGAAGAAAGAAATGAACTCCTTAACTATTTAGTTAGAAAATGTTTTACCATTTACGTATTTATCTTTAAATTTACTTTAACATATACCTTTAAAGAAAATGAAATATCTAAACGATTTAACAGAGTAATTTTAAAACACGAATACGGACTTAAACCGTTACCGAGAAGGTACCACACTACTTATAGATTTACCTGTTCCAAATATCCATTATTATAACCACATTAACGGTTAATAATAGGAGAAGGTTCTAACACATTACGTTCTATAAGGGCTTTCACAATAAAATGAAGGGTTATGGAAACCATAAACCCAAAGTTAAATATACCTTAACTTTAGACTTTTCTATTATCATCGCAATACCTTTAGCAAGAAGCTTGAAGGGTTAAAGGACTAATTCAATAGGAGAGAGAGGAATCCTACTTGTGTATCAGTTTTCTGATATTAAAAAACCCTTGCATATCTTTAAAGTCTACTTATCAGAATAGACAAGAAATTAACTAGGAATATTATTAGTACTTCAAGCCTAACTGTCTTTAAAAGTACTATCACGGGATTCTGTAAAACAGTTATAAGGAATGCCATGAAAGTTGGTACCTATTATAATACTGAAACGGCTTCTCCAAACTTTAGGCCAAAAAGAAGTATTCATTAAGTAGAAATAAAAACAGAAAATAACCTACCAGCAAATATTATTAACGTAGATATGATTCAATTTATAATTTTAGTTAATAAGCAAAGAAAACAGCTAAATATCAAGGAAGCACTAGAGGGCCCTGATGCGGAGCACTTAAAAAAGGCTTTACACAGTCAAATACACAGCTTACTATTCTTTAAGGGCTTTACGTCCGTTTGAAAGGATAATAATATCCATGTTATAACATAAAAATAGGTTACTAAGGTTGAGAATAACTCCAATGGTCAAATAGAAATATATAAGTTTATGATCGTAATAAAATGGTTTAAGCAAAAATATGATATTAATTACACTAAAACTTTTGTTGTTACGCCAAACTTTTACATTTTAAGGATCCTCATTATATTGAACGCCTCATATAAATGAGATATCGATTAAATGGACATTGATTTGGCTTTTTTGAACGGGGAACTTAAAGAACTGGTATTAATAGAAATCCTGGATACTATTAGGAACTTTTTTGGAATATCCGAAAGAAAACAACGCAAACTTTAATCTTACAATCAACTAAGTTTTTTTACTCGTAGAATTACTATAAGGACTGAAACAGGCTTCTAAATAATGGTTTAGGAGGTTAAGGGCAGTATTTAATACTTTTAATATTGGTAGGCTTTAGACGTTGCAAAGTTGTCTATTCGATTGGTCGAAGTAACAGTAGTATTTCAGTAGTCAGATGGAGGATGTATTGTTTTAGGTTTGGAAAACCTTTAGCCGGTCTACACTGTAATTTTTATGGCTAATTTCTTGGCCCATGCCCTAAAGTGAAGTGTAGCATATTGCATTCGACTTACACCTAATGCGGTAAGTCCGTATAAAGCAATACACTTGTAGTACGGTCAACTTTACTTACATTAAAGTTAACCTACTGTATTATATGTAATAATATTTTAACACTAGCGGCTTTTTAGTTTGTGCGCGTACACCAGTGTAACTAACAAATCGTTTTCGGTTACTACTAAATTACTTCCTCGTCAACTGGACAGACCTCTGTTAATTTCAGTTGACTCCTATCTTGCATGACACTCAATTACATGCAAATCAATCCTATTTGACCTTAATTGTTCCGCCGCTTCGAGGTCTAAGTTTATCAACTCCCACAAAACGTTCTTTCGCTACAGCCTTTCGCAACTTTAACTGTGCCACTTAAACATTTTACCATTATTGATCCCCTGGCAATTTTCTAATCTGCCAATACATCCCTATTCGCCGTTACGTGATTTAGGCTTTTCAGGCGATTTATTTACGTATCCCTCAATACGTATAGTCAGTTTGTTACTATCTACAAACCTTTTGAGGGCTTTGCTTAGTGTGGCCTTCGTTATAGCATTTGTAGGATTATCTTTGCCATCGATCTATTGGAACTCTTTAATTTCCTTCCATTCGTAAGTTTGCGGAGTACCATTATATCGATTATTAGGCGTTTTTCGCTAGTAGTTCCGAGTTTTAACAAGCACTCGAAGAAACTCTTTAAGTTGGTATAAATTATTACCGGGATAAAGGGTATTTTTTATTAACTGGTGATAAGGTTAAGGGTTTTCCATAATGTTATACCTACGTTAAAGCCCGCTATTATACTGTAAACTTTCGAAGCTAATACTTTTCGTATAATCTTTTTATACTTAACGAAGTTTTAGTAGATCAAATTACCGGTAATGCCAAACTAATCTTCCCGCCTATCTTCGTTAATAAGGGTTATTAAAAAGCCTATTTGGAAAGATAAGTTGATATTATTTATAAAGGACCCGTCTATAAAGATTATTAGCTTAACCTTCAAAAGGTCGATTCACATTATATTAATTCCGCGTTTTAGGTTCTGTATTTTCCACTATAACCTTTTGTTTCGTCGATTAAAGTCTCTATCCGTCAATATTTGAATTTATTCCGCAATAGATAAATCGTATAAAGCTTACGGTTGACATAAAATAGTAATATAATTACCCTGTACATGCTGTTTTAAGTACTGTTAAGCTCTAATCTTATTAGTCTTATCGATTGTGGCAAAAACAGCGCCCTAACTCTTTTAACGGAAGTTTAAGCCGGTATTAACACCAAATATAAGGATTAACGATTTATTAAATTTAAATTGATTATTTTCCCTTAATATAGTTACCGGCTTACCATTTTAAAACTTGAAATCCTTGATCGTTTGTTATTTCTATACCATAAAGCTAACCGTTTCTACTAAAAGGGTATCGGTAGTTTACATACTTACCATAACGAAGTCATTCTTTTACGTTACCAATAAACAAGGGTTGTATATTAAAGATTTTATCGCTAACCGGGATTTAAAGTACGACTAGTAGGTTAAAAACCAATAAACGCCTACCTTGGCTAATTTATATAGTGGTTTAATATACCGCATTATCATTTCTAGTAAGTAAATAGCGCGAAGTTTTTATGATGATTCTAATAATATAATTTTCTATAAATCTATTATTAATTATGTATAATATTACGTAACAATACGACTATTAAATATAAACCTACTCTTAGTTTTAACTAGTAAACTTGCTATTAGAGCAATTACTAAACGCTGGCTAATTTTCTAAATCGTTAGAAACTACGTTAGAATCCAGTCCTTATCTTTATCGCCATATATTTAAGCGATTAGCCGTGACTTTTTATACGGCCACCCCGTAGTTTTACCCTCAACCTTATAAATAATCTTCGACTTAAAGATCGTAATATTCAGGTCTTAGAGGTTAAAATCAGCCTTCGGCATAAATTATACCACATCTCGAGTTAATATACCATCTATCTCGATCCTATCGCTTTACTTAAAAGGTTTACAGAAAGTCTTGATAATTCCTTATACTTTAAATTTTACTACCAAGTTTTCGTTACCTTTCTCTTTTTTACCTATTCAAGAAATATTGTTAATACGGCCCGGTGTATATCCCTCCTTTTCAATATCATATTTCTTCGAAGGTCGTTAGTATCGACGACGTTTTATCGGATTATTAACAACGGGTGGAGAAGGGTCGTATTAACCCGGTCGTTTTTTTTATAAGGCTTAAAGGTTTTTGTCTTTAGTACCTCTAATGTAAGGCTTAACCTAGGTGATTCAAAAGGATACAAAACTGTTAGCAATTTTAATAACTACTTTAAAGTTTATGATACTTAATATCTTATATGACCCCTCTCATTTACCCGGCTTTCGTTATACGAGGATTTTACTTTACCATAGTAAGGCAAACACGTCGATTGTTATAGGCTCGTTTCTAATATTAAAGGCGTTATTAACTTGGTGGCGTGTCAATTCCCTTCGTAATTCCCTTAAAACTTTACTATAATTTTTAACACGTTTTTAAGTACCTGCCGAGGGCGGAGATTCACTTATTAGGCGTAGGTACGTTTTAAAGACCAGCAGCGTTAACACTCAGCCGTCAGGGCCTAAAGTGTCATTAAGGCCTTTTACTACTATTTATAGACGTGCCTCCAGATCTATAAAGTTTCTAATTTCCAGCGTAAGGATACCATAAGTTCGGCGAAATAGGGCGTATACCCTTTTAAACTTTTTAATACTTTAATAGGCCTTTACAAATACCTGTTTATACTAAATACCTATTATCTTAATATTCTTTTAAAACTTCGCCGCCGTAAAATTGGTACCGGCATCGTAAACGATGACTTTAGGTAGACCTAAATACGTATTAATTCATAATATCTTTAAGGTTTTCCACATATCCTTTATAGAAAAGAACTTTAAGAACTTGGCTCTGTAAAAAGAGGTTATGAAGTTGACGACGTATAAAATAGGCTTATTATTTAAGTAAAATATATTAACAAAAATCTTATAGTTAAAATCCTTATAGTCTTTTAGTGTAAACCTAAATCTCTGGGAACCTTGGATATACGTTTGGTAATAATGGCAAAGCTTTTCAATAACTATTAAGGCAAAGTATTCGACATCGTTATGCTCTGAAGACTTTAGGACTTTATATAGTCTATTAATAGCTAGGTAATTAAAACGCCGGTATAGTTAACGTATCTCCGGCTTCGTTAGGTTTAACACTACTACTTCCAGACTTTAAAAATAAAACAATAGGTGCCCCTACTTAAAGGCGAGTAAAAACCTTTAGCTATTTTTGACCAATTAGTCTACGTTAACGTCCACGTTATCTCCGAAAGTCTTCATATCCTTTAAAAAAAGTAAAAAAGGGATAAAAGATGTATGGATGTAAAATGTAATTGCTTTTATAATAGTTTAAACTACCGTTATCCCTAATAACAATAGTTGTTTACCTGGACTAAAGCCAACTTTAGTTTTACCCGTACCGTAACGATTAATCTTAATAGCTGTAGTACTTTCCCTTCGTATTGCTATATACTGCGAATATCATCTTATTAAGTACCTTATTACCCCTATATATAATATAATATCTTAAAACGTGTAATCCGCGTAAAGATTACGAATATTAAAGGTGTATAAGGGATCAGGGGTATAATCAAGGTAAAAGAAAGTGTTTTCACCACCTAAATGGTATAAAAAGGCATAGTCGGCTAGTTATTAAGCTTCCGTACGAAAAGCAGTATTTTTGTGTTACTTAATTTGATTAGGGGCGTTAGCAACGTTAGTTAACTTGTCGCTTTTAACATTTACCACCCAGTCCAAATAATTTTATTTCGAAGTAATAGGATATTAGACATAATACTTTACTTTTTTGTTATTATGCTCGGCAGGAGGGTGGCGAGTTAACCAGTAGCCGGCTTTATCATAAATCCAATATTTCTTACCACTATTGCAACGATAGTACTTACAGTTAACAAATCCACCTAAATATTATTAGCGTTAATGTAGGTGTTACCTCTAGTCTAAGGCTGAGGTTAATGAACCTAACTTTAGGTGTTATAGGCGCTCGTATTTGCGGTCGACGTGATTAATCACCATAAGGTCTTTCTTATTTACGTTAAGAAAGTTGTTGGCTTAGGAATATATACTAAGCGAGTTTGGTATACGTGTTATTACGGTAGTAAGCGAAAAGAATAACTGGCTAAAAAAGCCTTTATAGGTGGTAATTAGACGTTATAGGGCGTATTTAAATTTACTAACGTCCGTAACAGCTGCCCGTACTTATTTATGAAACGTAGCTTTACCAACGTATTTTTTCTTATTGATTTTTAACAAATTATCAGCTTGTTAAGCATGTGGTTAAAAATATCCATTGGTAATTCCTCCTCTTTCTTTTTTACCATTATTGTAATCCACCGTATAATGGACTAATTCGTATGGTATTACGTGAGGTAAACATCGTATTGGAAATAGCCCTTTATACTATCGTAAATCTCGTAGAACGTGGTAGCATACATTAGGAAGGTTAAGTAGTAATTTTTGGTGTAACCTATGAGGATTTCGGGGAATAGTAAGTGAAAACCAAAAGATAGGACCTTTATTTACTTATATATATTCAAAAAAGGCATTATTTTGGTATTGAAAAGGTTGTAAAGCTTTCCGTTATACTTTTATATGTTATTCCAAATTCGAGAGAAATCCGTTATCAATTTGTAATTATTATTAATTATTTTGATAAGTCTTAGGGGAAGATCGCAATATTTATTCCAAACTTAGTTGGTATTTCTTAACAGATTAAGTTTTAAAGGTTTCGAGGCCCAGTATTAAGGGTAATTACTAGTCGCCTCACTTGAGGGGTAAAGTCCTATAATCAGGCCTGTAATAAGTTCACGCGCGCAGGTGTATCTGAAGGGAAAAGATTATTAAGTATCTGGGCGGTAGACTTGCTAAGGGACGATAGGTACTTAAAGGTTCTAGGAAGCCTGACGATTTTGTTTAATCAACTTGTGTAAAGAGCTAACGTTAATACATTTAGCCGCGTTAACAACTGTTGCTTTACGCGCTTTACCACCGTTAAGGGCATATTCAGCGCTATTACGTAGTGGTATTAAACTACCGAACAGGTTAACAGGTTCCTTATCACCAGTACGTAAAGAGGTTTACGTTAAATAAGGGTAAGTTAGCGGTTTCCTGGAACGTATATGAGGGCGTTAAGGTTTCTTAATGCCTTTTATTTTAAGTTGAGGTTCTTGGGGGTATTCCTTAAATTAGGTCAAATCGATGAGGGTTTTTGCCAGCTTAGTAGGACCCTTTTCTGGCACGTAAATCTCTCGACGTTTAAGTTCAACCCTTAATTTGAATTTGATACCCTTTTAATCTTTTTCCATATGTTAAGGGTCTAGTCGCCGAAAAGGTTACGAAAGTTTCTGAAAGCGCAGTCATTGCAGTTAAATTCGTTACCGCCGTCTTACTTAACAATGTAATAGCCAAGATAGTTAACCAGATGCTTCTCCATTAAGTCTTTATCGATATCTTATCTCCACAGGTTTTTATCGTAGTATTTCGTAAAAATAAATCCCAGGGCCTTAATTCTCCTCTAAGTCTCTGGGGTAGGTGCTATCTTGAGGTTCAGGCTTATATAGAACGTGTAAGGCGAGGGACTTGGTAATCTTGGGCGTAAGAGCTTGGTGTTTTGGCGTGAAGTTGCGTGGAAACTTGGCGACTTGGTGATAGGTTGCACAACGTGGCTTTCTTGACGCGACTTAGTGTTTTCGCTTAGAGTAGCGAACTTAACGATTAAAGTGGTGCAAAGAGTGAAAAAAGTGAAATATAGGCAGAGGTTTGGTGTAAAGAATAAGGTTGAAGGTCGTTATTAGTGGTAAAGGTTGTAGGTGAAGGGCGAAAGTTGTTTGTCATAAGCTATGAGAATTAGTCGTTTTTACAATAGTAACACCTGTAGTAGTACTGACTTAACCGTTTGCCAATTTGCCAAACTTTAAGACTTCTGACAGTTAATCTCAACGTCTTTAAAAAGGATCAATAAAGATTTCTTAGTGTTTTTGATAACGATACCATCGCTACCTCTGGTCTACTGTAAAGACTGGCGCAACCCAAAGGTCTTCCTTACGTATTGTCGTAAAGACTGACACAGTAGTAAGGGCCCTTCGTAAAAATCTTCCCTCTACCCTAACTGCCGTTTGACATAGAGCGTAACCAAAAAGAAGCCTTTTCTTTTACTTAGCTTATCTGTGCTTCACCTAGCAGGTAAGCATTGATCAGTGTTCATAGGCCTTAGACGTTATAATTTTGTCGATTTGATTAGTCGAAGTAACAGTAGTATTGCAGTAGTTAGATGGTAGATGTATTACTCTAGGTTTGGCAGACCGCTAGCCGGTCTGCACTGTAATTTGTATAGCCAATTACTTGGCCCATGCCCTAGAGTGAAGTGCAGTGTACTGCAATCGACTTAAACCTAATGCGGTAAGTCCGCACAAAGCAATACACTTGCAGTACGGTCAACTTTACTTACAGTAAAGTTGACCTACTGCACTACATGTAATACTATTCCAACACTTAAGTTCAAAAGATTAAGCTTTAACAACGTGATATATATCAATTATCGCCGTAAACTAATTATATATAGTTTCTTTTGGTAGGCTTTTATCGTTATATCGTAGTCGATTCGAATTACTATGGTAGAAGTAACTGGTGCTGCGTTGATATTGTTGATTGATGTGTAAGTTCTAAATTTGGCAGACCGCTAGCCGGTCTGCACACTAATTTGTATGGCCAAACGCTTTGGCCTGTGCCCCAATTTGAAGTGGGTACCTACTGCACTGCACTTTCAGTGCAGTACCACAACTAGCATTCAATACAGTCAACTTTACTTACAATAAAGTTGACTGACTGCACTGCAATTGACTTGCTAAAAATAGAAGCCAATATTAATCCAACAGTTACGTTAATAACATTTCAATAATAGGCCTTAATCTTAATACCATTAAGATCTTCAAAATAAATATCGGAAAAGACTTCAAGTATAAGGACTTGGAAGAGGTAAAGAAATTCCTAGGGGTACGTATATTAAGGAACAGAAACATATATACAATCATCTTAACTTAAAATACCTAAATCCAAAGGATTTTGGACTATAGGGCAAAATAACTAGGCAAACATCCAACCTATATCCCCATTACCTCTAGATCACCTATTTATATTATAAATATGCCTTTTGAGAATCAGGCTAATATTTTATACACGAAGAAATACCTGTTTAATTCAGGGGCTCTAAAAGATTCAATATGCCAAACCAGGCGCGATATCGCCTTTCTTATATCAGTATTATTGCTTTTTGGCCACAATCCTTCACACAAGAACATTACACTCATTAATTATGCCTTCAAATACTCCAGGCAATTCAAAAAATACATACTATGAGTGGGTAATAAAGAACTATCAGTACTTCCGCAATAAAACGTTACAAACTTCAGCTAAAATCAGCATAAAGTCTATAGGCTTAAAATCGACAACTAGTGTGATTCCAACTGAAAGAGTGATAAAGACACGAGAAAGTCTACCTATAAATAAACAATTCAAACCTTCAATAACACGGTTAACTAGGTATCTAAGCAAAGATGTGTAGCATACCTATCTTTTATGGATGTTGAAAGTGTGGCAGTAATAAGGGTTACCCAAAACACTCTCTAGATAAGGAACATATTCATGGAATTACGTATTCCTATTATAGTTACAATATAAAATAATAATAAAGGGGTTATTAAGTGAACTGAAAACCCTAAATATAACCAACGTACTTAATAAATCCCCCTTCAAAAAACTTTGTAAAGGATAAAGTTAGGCGTGACATAATATAAATTAAGTGGATACCTACGCATTAACAATTAACCGATGGACTAACAAAGTCATTAACGAACGCAAAATAGGAAATGATAATATAATGACTTGGCTTGGTTAGCCTAAACATAAATTAATGGTACTTTTAATAAACTTTTATATTTCTAGCTACCTTGTTTGGTATTACAGGTATGGATAGTAAAATGATTTTGGTACAAACTTTGAATATTAACAATAACGGATACTATAAAGGTTATCGGTTCAAAATGGACTATACATTTTTTCTTGTTTTTTGCACCTACTAACTTTCTTTTACTCCACTTTAAATCACTTTCTATTTATTCTTTACCTTTTATTTTATTTTTCTTTCTTTTCTTCTTTTCTTTCTAAGTGAACAGCATCTCTTAAAGGGGTGTATTAAAATAAAACCGGTTCAATCATACTCAACAAACACAATAACAGAGACATGATAGAGCCAATCAGTACTTAATATAACCATAAGTACGAAAAAAATTAAAATACCAAAAGATGAAGAATTCAGCAAGATATAGAGAACTTAACTAAAGATAATGACATACACTAAAGGCACTAGTATCCACTGGTACAAGTACTAGTATTCACTAGTATGGGAAATAGTACAGAGAACTAGTTAGCTGGAAGCCAGCTGCCTGTACTAGTATATAAAAATGCTAGGAACTAGTACTTACTAGTATAAACTAGCACTGACTACTACAGAGTGTGAGGATACACTAGATGATACATCAAGTCCTCTCTTCCTCCATCCATAGATTCTAGAATACTTGAATCTGCAAGCTTACACAAGATGTTCTAGTGTAGTAACTTCAATAAATTACTTAGGGCAAAGATTTCAATATCGTACGTATACAAATTAGCGGTACTCTTTTTATCCAAAACATTAGGTTTATGATAGGGGAATAACGTACCATCAATAAATCAGGCTTTTAAAAATATAAGACGATCGAAACTTAATTTAAAGATAAACAACTTAACTTTAATAAATCGTTAACCCGTATCCATAATATTAAGGCTAAAAAGGTACGTATATTAGCCTATACCAAAAAGGGTAAGCCACGAACCCAATAACTATCGACAAAACCAATAAGGCAAAATTACAATAATATTTAAATCAAAAAGCCCATACAGCTTTTATTGCCACGTTATTCTAACCGGATGCATTGTTCGACCTATCTATTACGGCGCAAGCATACGATCCATAGGATGAAAACTTCGATAATTTAAACAAAAGGATTTAGTAACAACTAGATAACTTAAAACCAAGTGTTAATATGGTTTCGGTTAATCTAACGAAATCGAAGTTAATAATTTTTTGCAAACAACTCTTTTACCAATAATACTAATCTTATATCGTAAATCGGGTTTTTTATAATGCTGGTTTACGAAGAAAAATTTGAAGGGTAATTTACGATTACTGGAAACCTTATATATTTGATATCCAACAAATATAAACGTATAAAGCGACATATACTGGCATCGACAATATACGAAATAATAACAAACTTCGATATCGGTATAATAATTCAAAATTCATTGTGTTTGAATAGCATTACATGCAGTGCAGTAGATCAACTTTACTTATAGTAAAGTTGACTATACTGAACTGCAAGTTGAGTATATTGCTTTGTGGAGACTTACCGCATTAGGTGTAAGTCAAGTGCAGTACGCTACACTTAATACTAGAGCACGGGCCAAGAAATTGACCATACGAATTACTGTGCAAACCAGCTAGCGGTCTGCCAAATCTAGAACAATAAATCTACATCTAATCACGTAATACTACTGTTACTTCGACCAATCAAATCGACAACGTTACAACGTTTGAAGCTTTACCAAAACTAATTAGTGCTTATTAGCTTAAGCACAAATAAGCTAAGTAAAAGAAAAGGCTTCTTTCTGGTTACGCTTTACTTTAATAATGGCGGCTAAGGTAAAGGAAAGATTCTTGCGAAAAGCCTCCATTAGTACTACATCAGTTTTCCAATAGCAGGAAAATAGAAAAGATTTTTGGGTTGTGTCAGTCTTATAATAGCAATCTGGAAGTTAGCGACGGTATCTCTATTGAAAAACACTAAGAAATTTTATTAAACTTTTTTAAAGACGTTGAAATTGACTGTCAGAAGTCTCAAAGTTTAGCAAGTTAGCAAATGGCTAAGTTGATACAATTACGAGTGTTACTACTATAAGAAAAACGACTAAGTCCAACAGCTTATAACAAATTACCTTCGCCTTTTATTACTAACAACGACCTCCGACCTTACCCTTCACACTAAACCTCTGCTTATACTTCACTCTTTCCACTTCTTTTACATTTATTTAATCGTTAATTTCGCTGTTTTAATCGAAAAACACCAAGTTGCGCTAAAAAAGCCACGTCTTATTACTCTACACTAAAACACCAAGACTCACGCTCAACGATTACCAAGTCCCTCGTTCTACGTATCTTACACGTCCCACATAAGCCAGAACGTTAAGAAGGCTATCACAAGTGCTTAATTTCAGGCTATCACCGACCCCGCCTGGAAAAAATTAATTAAGAACCTCGGATTAGTTTTTGTCAGCCATTACAACGAACAACTTTCAATTACAGATATTACTTAAACCTCTACTGAAGTTTACCCAATGAACTACGTTAGCCAGTATATCTTCGAATATAATACTGGTAAAGAGTTCGGCTGCGGCACCCGCGCTTTTTAAGATTTTCGCGAGTTTTTCAACCACTAGATACCAAATATATAGAAGACGATTTAACGTACCGTTAAAACCGAATTAAAGGTAAAGTTTAATAAGCATAAGATTTACATATCGGAAAATAATTCAAGGGGATAGCAGAAGTTTTCTTCGAATTAACCCAACTTAAGGAATAACTACAAGACCCCCAAAGCAATGGTAAAGCCGTTAAGAAACCTTAACACCCTTATATACGATTGAGGGGACCCTCCATTTACTTTTAGTTAGGTTAGGCCTTTTTACGTACTAGCGATAAGGAACTTGTTACCCTACTCGGTAGTTTAGTACCCTTACATAATAACGCGAAATATTCTCTTAGCGGCGGCAGGCTATGTAAAGAAACGGCTGATAAAGCGGCTAAAGGTATTAAAGTGGGTGCTTTACATCATTTTATTAAGCAAGATCTCCAGGCCTTTTAAAACCTTTAAGGATCTATCGGCCCTTAGAAATTTAACCGCCAAGACCTTTAAAAACCTTCTCCCTTTAGATTTGCCTACGCGCTAAAGCCCACCACAGATCCTATTATAGGACTTTACTCCTCGTATTAGACGACTCGTAATTACCCCCTATATCGTACTTCGAAAGATTTAAAGCTTAAATTACCAGAAAACACCATTTAAGATTAGGACAATTATCGCGACTTTCCTCCAAAACCTATTAAAATATTTAACATTAACTATAAGTTGTTTACGGATTTCGCTAAAATCTGAAGCGACGTAAAAGAGTATTACAGAAAGCTTTATAAACTTCTAAGCTTTAATATATTTACCTTTTGAAATATTTGCAAATAAATAGAAGTTCCCCTTTTAGGTTTTCATTTATTATTCCCCGGAATCCTTATAAGGCACGCTAAGGACTATTACCTAACCTTTTTCACTAGAGCCAATACGTTCCGCGAAATCTACGATGGCATAAAGGGCTACTTCAAGAACAACTTCCACCTTACGTAATATTATACAAACTAGGCTACTACAAGGTGGATTACAATAATAGCAAAGAAAAAAAACACTAATAGACGTCTTTAACCAGATGTTTAACAAGTTGATGTTATGTCAAAAAGTAATGAGAAAATCCTACGTTAACGAAGCTATACTTTGCAAATAGGTACGGAAATAGTCACGGAAGTTAACGAGTTCGAATATGCCTTATAATGCCTAAACACCACCTACGAAGGCTTTTTTAATTAATTACGCTTTTAGTTTACCACCGTAATAATGCGTATATCAAACTGGCTTGGTATATACTTTTAAGCCAACAACTTCCTTGACGTTGATAAAAAAGACTTTACAGTAATTAATTACGTCAACCGCAAATACGGGTGCTTATAACGTCTAAGTTTTAGCCCACCGGCTATAAATTGGAGAAAGCAACCACGCTAACGTTAAGAAAACCAATATTCAAGTGGATCTCTTAACTATAAGTATTATCGTCGTAATAGTGGCAAAATATGTTAAATCTGTAACAAATTTAGCTCTTAGCTAACTTGGTACCCTTCCGTTGAGCGTAGTAACAAAAGGGTTATAAATTACGCCTAATATCCTATTGCTTTTAAACAAAAATATTTAAATTAAATCGCAGACTTCGAGGGCGACAAGCTAATGAAGAACGCTAACACTCCTAAACAGATTAAGTAATACGAAAAAACTACTCCTAACACGGCTTAGTAACTAACCGACTACGCCTTTTTATACCGTTTAGGTAGTAAAAACCCTTACTTTTACCTTTACCTTTACCTTAAGCAAACTTTTAACCTTTTATATACGTTAAATTTTAGTGACTGTTATATGGACCATATGTTTCAAAGTATTATACCGGATACAAGGGTAACAAGGTACTTAATAAGAGGCTATTCGTAGTACATCATACTACAAAAAGAAAGTATTACAGCTACTGAAATAAATTGCTACGATATTGACAAAACCAAAGTTAGCTTTGCCCCAGGCGAATAATTATCATTACTAAAAACAACGGTAATTTATATTATTATAAAAGTAATTACGTTTTACATGTTCAAATATTTTATACCTTTCCTACTTTACTTCAAAGATATGAAAACTCTCAGCATTAAAGTCAACGTTAACGCAAATGAACTAGTTAAAAAAGCTTAAGATTTCTACCCGCCCTTAAGTAAGGATATATATAATTTTATTTTTATAGTCCAGAAACAGTAATGTTCAACTTAACGAAGCCGAAAATACGCTTACTACACCGGCGCATTAACCACTTAACTGTTAACATGCTATATAAAGACCCAAAGTCTGTAAGGCATAAAAATATAAAATATACTACCTTAAAAGCTATTAAAAGACTTTATTATTACTACCAAACGTATACCTTACCCCCCCAGATATTTAGGTTTACACTAAAAGACGATAAAGACTTTAATTACGAGATCGTTATTAATATATTTGACTTAAACAATAAGTCTGTTTTTTACGTTGTTAACTATGTAACCTGGTTTTTTACGAAGCCGAATTCCTAAAGTCTTTTGGGGAAAAAGATACGTGGGAAACTAAAGATATTATAAATTAACACGTACTTAAGCCTATTTAACGTCGTTGTTTACAATATAGGCATTAACCTAGCAGCGGCGGAATTTTAGGAAAATGTCAAGATAATAGGTATTAAATGTAAATAGGTGTTTGTAAAAGTCCATTGGAGTATTGGAAAAGTTAAAAAGGTATACGCCTTACTTTGCCGAGCGTATAATATCCTTACGTTGAGATTGGAAGCTTTACGAATCTGGAAGCACATTGAAAAATGGTATTAAAATGCCTAAACAATATTATGGGCCCTAACGGCTTAGTACTAACGCTACTAGTTTTTAGAGCGTATTTACATTTAGCGAGTAAATCTCTGTTTTCGACAAATACTTAAAACCGTATTACGGCCTACAGCAAAGCTTTAAAGGAGTTAAAAAGATAATCAGCACATTTTCAGGTTAATAAGGCCCTTAATATCAAAAACAACCTTTTAATAATCGACGTATTTGCTTTACCGTTGTAAAGTAAAGTTCTCATGTAGCGGAAGCCGGGCAAATAGAATGACCCGTATAAAATATTAAGTATCGCGAACTTTAAAGTAGTTATCGAAACTATTAACGGCTGTATACCTTTCTAAACCACTTAAGTTAAGCCTTACATCAGGGTTACTAACGATAAAGACCCTTAAGCCAAACTACCGACCCAATACGAACTTCCTCCACTTATTATAAATAAGCCCGCAAAATGTTGCCGGCATGGACGCCTTTTAAAAAAGAAAAACATTAAAGAAAAAAATATATATTAGGCTGTATTTAAAATACTATTAGGGTAAATAAAAAAGGAAGGATAAAGAAGACTTAGCATTGATAATTTGAGTAAGAAAAAATTAAAATTCCAGGTAAATCTTTTAAGGAAACCGACGAGGTCAAAATTAATGCCCTGTTAACTAGAAGGATTGTATAATTCATACCAAAAACCGATTTTAACTTCCAAAAACCAAACGTTACGATCTTTAAGTCAAAGATTATTTGCGAGGTTAAGGATAAAACTATGGGGCGACCGTACGAAAAATCACGTCTAATCGTTTAAAGATACGGTAATAAAAACTAAAACTGGATCCTTATATAATCGCTAACGATTTAAAAAATTAGCCAACACTAAGTGGTCGTTTTAACTGCAAATTTATTAGTCAAGACTAAAGGTAAATTTACGCTTATTAACCTTAATATAATGTAAGCTTATATGTAATTAATTATGGATTTACAATAAATCCTACTAATAAAACTTCCATAAAAACTCCGTACTAATTACCTTCTGGACACAGTAATATGATATATCAATTTATTATACGGATGATCTAAAACACGCGTTCTTATTTCCTAACCTACTAATCGAACTTTAAATTCCGGTTGGCAATACAGTCTTTAATATATGATCCATATTTTCTAATAACGTAAAACAAAGACTTTAGCGTAATAGGTATACAAATTAACGAGACTTTTTTCGTTGGAACTACAGGCTTTATAACACTAAAATAACAAGCGATTGAAAACTTTAAGTTTTAAAATTATAAGCCAGTAATAACGTTCATATAGGGTAGTCAACTTGACTTGAATAAATAGTTAATCCTTATACTTGGTATTAATACTGGGCTTAACATTCGTTAAAAAGGCTAGAGCGTTTTTTAGCTATAATTAATAAAACTAACGAAGTTAAAATTTATCGGTACTTAGAATAACGTGTTTGGGGTAGCTATATTATAACTTCATGCTAACCGAAAGCCTTTTACGACCTTTTTATCGCCGTATAAACATAAAAATCAACGGATAAAGACTTTAACCGGTTAAATAAAAGGCTCTAGTGGTAAATTCGAAACTTGGACCGCGAAATCAATATGGTTTCAATCGATCTGTTAAGGGCTAATTTGTAATCTTTACGAACGGGTTCTTTATGAATAACACCGATTTGTCTTTACAGATCGGCTCTTTAATAACCCTCGTTAACAAAAACAGGCGAAAAAACTAGTTTAATATCATCGGCAACCTAGTTTACTAAACCTCCGTTAAATGCAAAAGAATTACACGAAATATGCTAATATTAAAGATTTACGGCATAATAGCTAACTTTAACATAGGTATAACATTGTGAAAAACCTTTAACCTTATTACTAGGCAATTAAAGATTCTTTTTATTTCGATGGTAATTTATATCGACTTAAAAAGCCTTTTTAAATGCCTTTCGAAGTTCGGAACAACCAGTTAAAAACACTTAATAATTGACTTAATAGCACTACGCGAAGCCTATGAAGGGAGGGAGATTAAGGAGTTCCAATAAATATATGGCAAAGATAACCTTACTAACGTCATGATGAAGGCATTACCGAATGAAGCCTTAGAAAGGTTTGTAAATAGTAATGAACTGACTATACATATCGACAGATACGTTAATAGACCGACCGGAAAGCTCAAATCACGTGATAGCGGATAGGGATGTGTTGGCAGATTGGAAAACTGCCAGGAGATTGATGACGGTGATCTGTTTAAGTGACATAACTAAAGTAAAGGCTTATAAAGGCCTATAGCGGAAAGAATTTTTGTGGGAGTTGATAAACTCGGACCTCGGGGCAACGAAGTAATTAAAGTCGAATGGGGTCAATTTATATGCAATTGGGATGCAATTTAGTATCAAAGCCAATTGGAATTGACAAGGAGAATGAGGTCGCTGTTTAGCATTAACCGGAAAAGATTTGTTAGCCATACTGATGTACACGTACAAACTAAAAAGTCGCCAGTGTTGAAATAGTATTATATGCCATGCAGTAGGTCAACTTTACTTACAGTAAAGTTGATTATACTGAACTACAAGTTGAGTGTATTGCTTTGTGGAGACTTACCACATTTTTTGTAAGTTGAGTACAGTACGCTACACTTCATACTAGAGCACGAGCCAAGCAATTTGCCATACAAATTACTGTATAGACCGGCTAGCGGTTTGCCAAACCTAGAATAATACACCCACTATCTGACCACGCAATACTAATGTTACTTCGACCAATCGAATCAACAACGTTACAACGTCTAAAGCGCTACCAACACATTGAACATTATTACTAAACAGCAAGGATTTCATCCAATACTTGTAGTAATATATCTAGATTCGCGAAGATTTTACAAATGTCTATTAAAGCTGGGTACAACCAATAAATAACGTGTAATAATAAACGTAAAAATATTTGAAGAGGTATACAAAATTCGGGAAATCGATAAGTTCCGTTAAATTAATGGTAAAGATAACCTTGCAAATGTTATAACCAAGGCCCCACCCAATAACGCCCTAAAATAGTTTGTGGACAACAATACGCTGACTATACGAATTAAGGGTTACGTAATCCACCCGTCACGTGATATTGGGGGATAAGAATGCCCTGTCAAACTTGAAAATTGTCAACGTAATGCCGGTGATGGCAAAGGTAATGGTTGCAGTGGCAATAGGTTGAATTACTGGCAAAAGGTACGCAAGTGGTGGAATGCGTAATGTGTATAGGTCTGTGGCGAAAGACCTGTGCACGGGAATTAAGGAACGGAGGGCTCGGCGATGTGGAACAAAAGGCCGTAATTGATGTCAATTTAGGTGAATATTGATTGAATTTGACAGGGTTTTGGCTTGTGGATTGAGGAGGGATTTCAGAGGTTGCCACCAATTGGTGGTAGGCTACGCTGGCGTGCAGGTACAAAACAAAAAGCCGCCAGTATTGGAATAGCAGTCAAATGCAGTACAGTCAAGTCAACTATACTTACAGTTAATTGGTTGTACTTACTGCAAAATTGACTGCAGTTTGTGGGATTAACTGCAAATGTAGCACAGTAGGTGCCCACTTAAAAAAGGGGCATGGGCCAAAACATTTGGCCATACAAGTTAGTGTGCAGACCGGCTAGCGGTCTGCCAAACTTAGAACTTACAACTCAATCAATTAAACATCAAATGAGAATCAATTTCAATGCAGAACTAGTAACTTCGACTTCACTGACTTGAATCGACTACGTTGCAACGATACAGGCCTATCAACAGCATCGATATATCGGTTTCCCTTAAAGCATCGGCATTTTCAAATGTATTGATTTATTTTACCGTAAAAATACTAGGTATCACCTAGGTTATCATATTTGATGAACATAGGACGCTGGTTTTAACCCCGAGAATTACTTCACAATCTATAACAAAGCTATAAAACGTTATGATAAACCGTTTAAAATACTACTCTTCCCAACAAATCTTCCATAAAAAGGAAGAAAAAAAGGACATATGAGTTATTGTTAGGGTTTTAAAATTACTTTAAACTCGTTGTCGATGATTACACCCTTGGATACATATTTATTGAATATATATATTACGACTTATTGGTTATTAAATTAGTTGAAATTATCCTTACGGGGTATGTAATTTGTAATAACAAAGATTTTTTAAAAGACTATATTAACGTTTTCCCACCTTTTCAAAGGCACTTCCGTTAAGTTATATCAATTCTAACATACTTATATAATAAAGTAGGTATTTTTAGTGCTTTTTTTTTTTTTTTTTGGAAGCTTCGATCGAGTTTTTCAAGGTGAAAATAATGAAATCGCCGTCATTCTTCCCGAAACATTCATAGGTAAACACACATTTCTTAGTGCTGCCACTAAAACTATATATAATTTCTAAATATCGCCAAAAAACCCTCTTCAATAGATTTTACCAAAGCGAACGATAGAGGGGCTAAATCGAAGCAACATGCCCTTAACGCACCTGTAAAGATTACTCAACCTTTTCAAAATTAAACAAAACAAACGATTTAATAAAAGAGTTAAGAAACTTGACGGCCCCTGCTGAATAAGGACATCATTGATTAATGATCCCAACAATTTAACGTTAAGTTCTTCTATAAGACTTTCAATGCATATAATGTAGAAGTTCAAAAATTCGATTACCGGGCCTATGAATAAACCATTAACGCCTTCGTTGCACGTTTCGACGAACCCATATTTATTAAATAACGCGCGTTAGCTTTACGCTTCATAACGCATGTCACTAATTATATTGCGAATGGAGGCCCGGAGCTACAAGCAAATAAGTCTAAGCCACAGTTTATATCTCTTTATTTTCCTACTCTAGTCGACAAAACCCGTAGAACCTTCTAAAAAATCTGTTATAAGCTTTTTACTATTTCTTGCGACTATTTTATGATGTCGACCCCACAAACGAACTTTAATATGAAATCCCTTAGCTTACCAACTTTAAAATCTATGTGGGCTGCCGTAACAAACTGTAATAGAACTTTACTCTTTTTAATATTATAAAAATCCCTTTTTCTCACCAGGGGACTATAAGGCTCCACTTGCGATTACCTAAAATACTATTTTTCATAACGTACTATCCTTTAAAAAGAGATGGAAAAAGCGGATTCACGGGTTTTCATTAAACTTGAAAAGGACTTCAAACATGAAGTTGAAGGATACTCTCTCCAGTACGTTTTTGTTAAGAATATAGAGTAAAACCTTATTGTTATTAAATCTGTAAAAAAACTATATGAGACTCACTGTAGGTTACTTCAATATCATTTTTGAAAATAAACTATTTTTTGAAAAATGACAAAAACATTAATTAAATTTATTAAAATAAATATTCTTTATATTTTACGAATTGTATTATATTTATATAGTGAAGTATTTTTTCGGTATGATATATATACTTTTGAGAAACGTTGGGATTAGGATGTTTAAAGCAATTTAAAAAGAAATTACGATTGAAGTTAATATTACACCTATCGATATTCACATATCGATATATTAGTAAAACGTTTGTACGGGTTGAAAAACAAAGTTCTGTTCGTTTTGAAACTTATTATGTTTTTCTGCCCTGTCGATAATGAAGATTAATAAAAGGTAATACATAAACGATACCGGATTTAGTTCTGTGAAAACGCATAACTAAAATAAATATTAACTTATATTGCATACAATCGGTTTGGTATATTGATTGTATGGATTTGGAAAAGGATTATATCTTAGAACTGTAAAAGTCGGCAACTTAATATAAAAGTCATTACGGTTTATTTACCTAAGTTTACATTATTTTCCCAACAGCCTTTAATGAGAGAGGTGAGAAGTTAGTTCATCTTTCGGGAAGTTTGTTATAATAGATTGAACCTTTTGGTAAAACCAATTATAATACAAACGTGACAGTGAATGTTTTGACTAAGGATGTTATTACAATTAGGCCTGGAGAGACGAATATTTACCTAGAAAAAGGAGCCGAAAATTCGTGTTTTACTACATTAATATACGCTAATACTTTACTGAGAAAAACGCGGTACAACCTATACTTTACGCTCTTATATTTAAGTTTTTCAGTTATATAGACCCAGGATTTGATCCGTTTTATTACGTAATGTTATTTCTTCACATTTATTTACATACGTGGCAGGAAATATTATTAACATTGAAAAAAATGAGTGTACACAGGATTTGAAGGTCGGAATCCCCATCCCTTCTATTAAAAGTTTTGATGTTTTGCATACCTAAGAAAAATACTTTATATTGAAAAAAGCCGACGATCGTCTAATGGAAAAATCGTTTCTCAGATTCATATTTACCGCGATAGGAAAAATATGTTTCATGGTTAGTAAGATTCATTTTCAATCTATAAAATCACTTATAATTAGAATCTCATGACAGGTCTTTTCTGATAGGCTTTTAGACGTTGTAACGTTATCGATTCGAATAGTTGTTGAAATAACAGTCGTATTGCGTAGTCAAGTGGTAGATGTATTTTTCAAGGTTTGGCAGACTGCTAGCTGGTCTGCACACCGAATAGTATAGCTCGTTACTTGGTCCGTACCCTGGTTTCAAGTGGGCGTATACTATAATTGGCTTGATAGTAGATCCATAAAAATATACTTAACTTGAAATTGATAAAGTTAACTTACTTGAAATTAAAGTTGACTGATTTCATTGTAGTTATTACTGTTCTAGCACTGGCGCCTTTTTGATTTGTACGCAGACGCTAGTGTAGTGGACCAATTATTTCCGGTAGCCTTTAAAGTGCCTTCTTGTTGACCGGCTAGACTCTTATAAATTCTGTAGTGAAATTAACCCCAATAACTCCACAGTTTCTAATTCCGACTTTATCGATTCATCAAAACAAGGGTTTTTCTATAGGCTTTTACGAACTTCCAATTTGATAATTCCTTTAACTCAGGTATACTAATTAATCAGATCGTTAGATTTAGTACCCTAACAGTCTTTTAGTTTGTCAGGGTACCCCTGGTTCAATCTCTGATCGCCAGCACGTAACTTAACATTATCAGGTAGCATTTTAATGTAGGCCTAGATACGTTTAGTCAAATGATTGCTGTCCACCAACTTCTTTAAAGCCTTATTTGACGTCGATTTCATTATAATACAAACCGGATTATCTTTACCATTAATTTATTTAAACTATTCGATATTCTTTATTTTGTATACAAAATACCATAAAATCGATTATCAGGCGTTTGTCATTGGTTGTTCCGAATTTAGAGAGGTATTCGAACAAACTTTTTGAATTGGTATAGATTACTACCGGAATAGGTGGAATCTTTACCTATTTGGTAAAGATATTCAGGGTATCCAACATCTTTATACCTCTATCAAAACCGGCTATTATGCTTTAGACCTTGAAATCCAATACGTTTCGAGTGATCTTTTTGCACTTGATGGAGATCTAATGGATTAAGTTTCCGGTGATTTCGAATTGATTTTCTTATAAACTATATTTATTAGAAATTGTTATAAAAACGCCAATCTACGATGAAAGATATATATTATTCATAGATGAGTGGTTTATAATAATCATGAACTTAGCATTTTGTAGGTTAGTAAGGACCATATTAATCCCTTGATCTAAATTCTCTTTTTTCCAATATAAAATCTTAATTAATCGATCGTAGTTTTCCTTCATTAGGTTTTGCGTTTATATCGGGATTAAAAGATTGTAAAAAGCTTTATTTTGGTATAATATTGTAATATAAGTATTATGTAAGCTTTATTTTAGATAATCTGAAGCCTAAGCTGCATTAGTATTATCAATTGTAGCAAAGTTAGAGCTTTAACTATTTTGACAGAAGTTGAGGTAAATATTGATATCATCAATATTATGCTTGTTTATTAACAATCTATCAAAGTTTAGATATTTGTTTTTCGTCAGAGTTGCGACCGATTTGCAATTTTAGAATTTTGAATCTTTGATTGCCCCTCATTATAACATTATAAAATTAGTAGTTCCAACGAAAAAGTTATCGTAAGTTTAACATTATATTATTTTTCCGTAATTCATTTAAGAATTTACGGTATGTTAGAGTCCCCTTTTTGAATACTTGTTAATAGTATTGATTTTCTCGTTAAATGAGGATATACTTTAACAACAAATAGTTTTGACACTAAACCGTCAAGGATTTTGTTCTTGTTAAAGCCCTCTACTGCTATTTAATAACTTATCTCCTGGTACGTAAAGCTTTCAATATTT
This sequence comes from Anisogramma anomala, assembly GCA_038502455.1. Taxonomy (NCBI): domain Eukaryota; kingdom Fungi; phylum Ascomycota; class Sordariomycetes; order Diaporthales; family Gnomoniaceae; genus Anisogramma; species Anisogramma anomala. The sequence goes on along the minus strand of JASMMZ010000005.1, from coordinate 20,045,862 downwards.
AACGTAAGAATGACATACACTTTACGAAGGAGTACGTACACCTATGCAACCTCTCCAATACTATAGTGGCCTTTACCATGTACCCTTTTACATTATATATTCATGACTTTAACATCAACTTCAAATTTTACAGCCGTAAGATTCGTACCAATATTTTAAAGAACTATTTCTAGTAGGCATAAATACGTATTAATTTACAATGTTTTTCAATTTTTCTTCATATTTTTTACGATAGAAACTGGAGGAATTTGGCTTTATAAAAATGAGTATAGAAATTACAACAGAAATAACGAGCTTATTATTTAAGTAAAACACATTAACGAAAACCTTATAATAGAAAGCCTTATCATTCTTTGATATAAATTTAAATGGAAGAGGGAGGGGGGAGGGGGGTAAGATATGCGTTTCGCAATGGTAGCAGACATTCTTCATAGCCTCTTGAGAAACGTTTTCCATATTTCTATGCCCTGATAACTCAAGGACTTAATTTCGCTTATCAACGGTAAGAGGCTCAAAGCGATGATATAATTAATATATTCTCGAATTCCGATAGATTTGACAAAGTTTCCTTGAAACTTTGAAAATAAAACCAAAGATATCCTTACTTAAAGACGAAAGGAAATCTCCAGCCATTTTTGATTAGTTAGTTAGCGTTAACATCAATGTTAACGCCAAGACCTTTACATTTTTTGAATGAAAAGGCAAGGATATGGGGGATTTCATGATATTTTAAATAATAGTGATAATAATAGTTTAAATAGTAGTTGATTTTAATAACGATAATTATTTGTTAAGGCTGAAACGAAATGTAGTTTAGCCCGTATTTCTAAATTAATTTCTGTCGTAATATTACTTAATTTTCCTAGTACTAAGTACTAATAATAGTCTCCTATTACATACCTTACTACCCCTATACATGGCAAAATACTTTAAAACATGTATTACGTATAACGGTTGCAAAAATTGAAGGGAATAAAGGGTTAGGTGTTTGATTTTTGATGTAAATATAGGGGTTCTCCCTATTTAAGCAGTAAATGAAGGCATGTTAAACTAGTTATTAGGCTGTTTTAAAAGAAATATCTTTGTACTACGTAACTTACTTTAGTATATCGTTAATGTTAATAGCCTTTTTACTTTTATAATTTGCGATGTGATGCAAATAGGGGTCCCTATAAATAATAAGATATTGGATGTCATATGTCATTTATTGTTTGTAACGTTTCGTCGGAGGGTAGCGAGTTGACCAATAATCAGACCTACTATAAATTCAACATTTTTTTCTATTATCACAACGATCGTTCTTGCGATTAACAATTCCGTTTAGGTTTTTCCCTCGTTATTGACGCCAGTGTGGCTATAGCTTTCAATTCAAGGGTTTTGGACCTTATTTTGGATGCTGAAGTCTTCTGTTCTTACGATTAATATAGTGTGTAATCGCTCGATTTTTGTTATTTAAATCGCGAAATTTATCAGTTTAGAGATATATAACAACCGAATTTGGTGTGCGGTTAATTACATTAGTAAGCCAAAACCGTAATTTTCTATAAAAAAAAGCCTTTAAAATTGGTATTTGAGCGTTGTAAAGTGTATTAGAATTCACATATGCCCGTAATAGTCACTCGTACCTACTCGTGAAGTATAGTTTCTTCAATATAGGCTTTTATTATGATTTACTGGCATAACATTAACTTGTTAATAATGTAGTTAATGTCATTCATTGTTGTTTATTTCTTTTCTTTCTTAGCTATCATTATCGTTCACCTCATCGTGTTCTAATATGTATAATATTACATCAGGTAAACATTTTTATCGAAATGGCTTGTTATAATGTTACAGATTTCCAGAAAAGTTTTTACTTTTGTTGAGGAAATTATTTTTTAGTCCTTAGTGTAACCTTTAAGAGTTATAGGCAATAATAAGTGAAAATTAGAGGAGGGAACTTCTATTCACTTAAAAATGTTTAAGAATGGCATTATTTTTGTGTTAAGAATGTTGCAAGTCTTTTCGTTATATTTTCTATATCGTTTCAAACTTGCGTGAAATTTTTAAGTAGTTTATAATTAATGTTAACCATTTTGACCGATATAGAGTGAATGTTACGATAATCGTTTTAATTATCAATATTAATTTTTAGTACTTCAGAATTGATATAGTAGAGGAGGTTATTAGCCGCCTGACGTATAGGGTAATATCCTGTAATATGACTTGTGGTAGACTCGCACATATAAGAATACTCAGCATAGAAAGCTTTGCTTTATGTGGATATTACTATATAACCCTACAGCTAGTATACATAGGCCAAGTGACAGTGCACTATATTGTAAGGTGCACTCTTGTAGAGTAAACGATAACATGTCACGCTGCAGGCTGTAATTTTGCAATGTTCAAAGTATATTATGCGTGGAGCGATATAAAAGGGTTATTACAGAATGAATAGGAAAAGGGGCACTTCTTGGATAAGAGGTTAATAACCTGTTATTCGTAGCGTTTACTCTCTAAATACCTCTTTTTAACCTATCCATCTATTCTTATTATAATACTAATCTTACCATTACTTTTCATTTACATTCACGTAAATAAAGATCATATTAACACTAATTTACAGTCGATTAAGTCGACTATAAGCAGATCAGTAAAAAAAAGACAAATAGAAATTAAATACCTATAGCGGTATATTATAACGGTCCCAACTATTTATACTTTAACACTACACTTTATAAAACATATAAAAGGAATGTAGAACTACATGGAAGCTTCGTTAAAGCCCAAAACGTAATAAAACTGTAAAATTCAAAATAAATTTGAAAGGAACACTTTAATACGATATTATGAACTAGTAAATTACCCGTTTACTAAAAACTTCGTCATGTTGACTATTAACTTTATTTGGCGTTTGAAATGTACCCAGGTACTTTTTAAAAAACGTCTTGTCATATATTAGGCCACGTAAACTAAAACTACAAGGTTTCGGAACCCTTTGTTAGGACCTACCCGAATTTAAACAAAGTTTCCAATTTTTTTTAACGAAACTTAAAAGCAGTTACAAATACAATATTTAAACCGCTTATGAAACCGAAAAACGGTTACGAATACAATAACCAAACGGATTTCAACGACTAAAAGCGACTACGACACCACAATTCGAACCGTTTACAAAATATGAACTAAGCCTCAAATAACGGATCACATATTACACCTTAAATCTGCCCAAAACCAACCTTTTTTTTCTTTCCCCTATTATATTTACCCTAACCGCCTCCCTACTTTTGACTTCCTACTTTTTCCCTATACCTCGTGGTTTAAATTAAGTAATTACGACGTTTAAGTTTTTTTTCCCCTAGTCGTTTGGATAGAATAGCGCTAGCAAAAGCTAACAAAATTAATCTAGAACACCTAATTAAGTTGTGGTTACTCTTTTTTTACGCATTATTCTATATTCATTTATACTGGCAAATACAAAACACCTTGATTACTTTGTATTTACGAATTTGTACGCTTTTTATGAAATCCTAAACGTACCCGAATCCTAATTATAGCGCAAAACTAATAATTTAAGCCGTTTTAATCTTACGGGTAAACGTATAATTCACCTACCCTAAACGGAATTATGGCCCAGCTAGTGAGGGATCTTGCAAAAGCTAACGAATATATAAAGAACCTTTTTATATATAAGTTGTTTTGAAATAACATTCTAAAACATTTTGACCTCAACCTATAGCATAATAATATCGAAGAGCCAATAAAGAATTTAAACCCTTTTTTAGCGAATACGTATATTATTAACATGATCTTTAATTATTACAATATAGAAATTAAAGGGCGCGACTTATTTGATAATTTTTGACAGAATTTTTCAAACTGGATACCGAATATATGGCGTATAGTGGATGCCATGATTTCCAAAATATTATGAAAAATAACTTTAAATCAAATGTATTAATACGACCGATAAAAACAATAGCCGTATTTCAAAAGCTTCATTAGTAAAAGCCCCACTTAAATGAATGATAAAATAAATAAACGATGAAATGATAAACGTGAAATTAATAGAAAGAAACTAGTTGAATAAACGCCAGGAACGTTTGTTTAAGATAATAAACCGGAAACGAAAAAAACCTCTATAAATGGAGAGGAGGTGCTTAGTAAGGCAGAATGCCCACCGCGAAGTATAGACAAAGCTGGAGGAATTAATGGAAAGGGAGGAAACGCCGTAACTATCATTTACAATAAGGGAAGCGCCGTAACAATTATTCATAACGAGGGTTAAATACGAACCCTTACCGGAACACAATTTTAAATAAAGGCTAAGATGAAACCACGCTCCGGATACCGTTGATACCTAGCTTAACTACGATAAGAGTAGGTCGAATAGAAAAAACGTTCCGTTTTAAGAAATAATAAGCGGTGTAAAACGCTGATATGTATCTTATAAACCGATACCTATTAACTACGACCACTACAGTAACCTTACTCTGTATTTCTTTCCTACTAATAGAAACGACCTTACAAAGCTTACTAACTTCGCTAAACTTTGGGATAAGGATAAGAGCTATAACGGCGAACCGTACGATATACTCTATAACAAAACATGTATAATATATAACACATATAAAAGGCTAAATATGGAACCGTTTTAATTTTACGTTATTTTAACCGACACTATTGAAATAAGTTAAAAGTAATATATATACCACCTTATATAAGTAGAAGGGTTTGCGAAATATTAAAACCATTTGAAATTACACTTTGATACAAAAATTAACCACGAGTTTTACAATAGGGATTAGATTGATATAACCTTAAAATCCATAAAGAATTAACGAAAAAAAGTAAATAAAAACCGTCAAAAGGTATTCACCGACTTATTGAAAAAGTTCCCAAATTGTTAAACAGCATTTGGACTGGAGTATAAAGGGGATAAACTATTTATATAAGTAATAATAAAAACATGTTACAAAAACCTAGATTTAGACCTTACGTTATTTAAACCCGAAAATGACTTCAAGGCTTTTGTATAAGCTTTAATAAATCGCTTAAAACCTTTATACGTCGATAAACGAGCGTCAGAACAGTATTTATAGCCGACAAAACCAAAGGCGAGGGCCAAATCACCAAAACAAACCTCACCGAGACCATCCACTATATCCTAAATCGAAGATTCAAGGTATACCCAAAACAAAACGAACGCCTAAAATTTAGCTATTATAGAGAAAGGTACCAGATAGGGCACCCTGGCAATAGAGGGTATGGACGATTGTACGGTAATAGGCAAAACGCATTGCGGCTATAGTAATACCTACGAAAAAGTATACGGAGCCCTACAGGCTTACCAAAGCGCTGTATTATATACGGTAAGATCGGTTATTAGTTTACTAACCACCCTGTTCACGAGTGGATTCAAATTGAACAACATGTTTGGGCTGACTACATATTAAAAAACCGAATAAAAGCTAATTTTGCAATATACGTAGCCGAATGCGAAGGTACAGATAATAAACATGACGCCTACCCTTACGAATATACCTCCGGATAAAACTACTTTAAAGTTAATAATACCTACTTAATAAATTAAAACGATGAAACCGCCTAGCGCATTTTTATCAACTTATAAAATGTATTTTTTTTATACATTTTAAGCCTGGATTGCGTAAACGAAGTATTAAACATCTATATGGCGTTATAATTTACGCTTTTCAATAAATACGATAACAGATTTTCGGTTATTATACCTAATACAGACGTAGTCGAAATTTCAACGGCCGGAAAACTATAATTCGATGTGTTAGTAATAAAATTTCCGAAATTTTAACTTAACTCAATAAAATCATACCAAACAGTTTTATTTAGTAAAAGTTAAGCGTCGTCGTTCAAGAAGGTTATTATAAGCACACGATTCTAACCTGTTAAGTTTTATGTAATAGACTTTAAAACATTATTTCTACTTTTATTAGCTGATATAAATAAGTTCGGAATTAAAGTTCGAAATACGACTAATTAACTTGTCCGTGACTCGAATGACGTATCCGTATTACTTCGGTTTAAATTCGGCTATCTGTAGTTTTTTCTCGAAATACGTATAGTTAATGTTATTTACTTAATGTAACCGGAATTACGGATATTATACCGTCGATTTGAATAACAGGTTATAAAACGCCTTTTACGATTACTTTACGTTTAAAATATACGGATATAGGAAATAACGTATTTAAAATCATCGAAAAGTTTTGCAATAAATACCAATTATACTTATAAGCCCTACGGAGGTTTTAGTTACGCTTTTAAAAACATGTAAACTTTGATTACAAGGTGATTATTAATATTATATATTAAAAGAACTAACCGGTACTTTACGTTGTCAACGCGGTAATATTATTTTACGCCGTTAAGTTTCTATAAAGTATTTTCGTTACAAATTATTAAGATTTTTTCGTTAATTATTAGTTAAACTTTTGTTGAAGGCCTTCGAATTAGATTTGCTACGACGGTTACACGGCTTTTGACTTTACGTAGTACCGCACCAAGGCTAAGATTATCGGTAACAAATGTAAATAAATACAAGTAAAAGTACTATAGGGTATTAATAAGTATAAATGGAATTATAAACCGTTTAAAAGGGTATATACATTACTATTTCAAAGGTAAAAGGGTATTAATTTCAAGGGATGAATTCTATAAATAACGGTTAACGTCGTTAATACCATTTTTGGCCCGAATAAGCTTATCTCCACGTTCCTTATTTTTAAAGCTTACCTAAAAATTCATATAAACTTTATGACATTACTAATCACGGTGTAAAGGGTAAACGTTATGGCGAAAGTTATGGTAACATTACGTTTTTTCCGGGTTAAAAACGACGTTTTTAAAACGTTGGCTATAAGGAATGGCCTACGTAAAACTAACGTTTTGGAACTATTATTACAATCTAAGATCCTAGTTCAAAGGACTAAAGACGGATAACTAGCTTTTAGAAGATTAACCAGTTTAAAGGTTATAATATACTTATTAATTTGACAAATGATACGAGTTTGTTTCGTTGGGCAATGGTATGAAATTATAAAAGAAAGATAAAAAAGACAGGTTTAAAACTATAATCCGACGAAGAACACCGACTGAACACCCCTTAAAACAATAAATCCAGGCCGTTACTAGTTCTAAACCTCTTCCCGGATCGTACTTTCAAACCACTCCTATTAAATGAAAGCAGTTCGCCTATACTAATCCTACTAATAACTCGTCACTAGTGCCGCCACTTGAACTCAAAAACTAAAAAACACCCCGAAACCATTGTCGTAAATTCTATTATCAGTTAAAAGGAAATAGCCGACCTTAAACTCAGTCCAAAACTTTATTACGACGGTATTATTACTACCTTAAACCCCCTGTTCGAATTATTAAGCTAAATGAAAATGTTTGCCTCAATGGACTAAGGCGTTTTAAGCTTCAACGGTTCGATCTAGCGATATACGTTACTTAAAGATTTTTTTTTTTCACTTGCTTCTTATACGAAGTTAAGAACAAAACCGGAAAATCGTACGAAAAAACCCGTCTGCTTATAAAAAACTATAAAGACTACAGTAAAAAAAGATATTATAACCTCATCTCTTATCTTATAACGGACTTAACACCGTGTAATTTTTATATTTATAGCTTTTGTAATACCCCTTACAACATATATATGGAACCAAGTGACATAAAAATTTTTTAAAACCAATTTCATAAGTGACTTGAATGACGTATTTAAGTCAATATACTTATAAATCTGAAAAACACTACTTACTTAAAACGATTTTACATATTATAAAAGGATTTTACGGTTCCATTAAAACTAGTGTTTATTGGTATGAAATCTATTGAAAACATTATAAAAACGGTTATAAATAATTAGCTTAACATTTGACCTGTAACTATTAATATTAATTGTCTGCTTTGCTGGCTTTGCACTAATAGGTATATAAATTAACGATATATTAACACTGTATAATGTATTGTTTTCTGTATTTAAAGAGAGAAAACTTCCCTAAGCAGGCCTAAAGGAAGAACCTAAGACTTACCTAATGGAAAACTATATTATTGACTTCAATAGCGTTACTATTACTTTGTAAAACGGCGTTTTAAGCTTTTTATAAAAAGGGTAATTGGAAAAAGTCGCCTTTTTCGTTTTAAATAACGTAAAACGGGCAGATGAATACAAATACTAACGCGTATGTAAAGTTTAAGTTACTTTAATAACTTAACTAAAAACGGCATTTAAGCTTTTAGTTGCTATGTAATATTAAGCTACCCTATTAAACGATATATATAAGGCTCTTAATAGACGTGTTACATAATCATTACATAATTTAAAACGCGAATTGTAATTTTTATCGTTAGATATATGTATTGTAAAGCTTATTGTTTCTATTAACGGCTTTTTCATTAATAATTACGGTTACAATTTGTAAATAGACTTCGTTTTGATTTTTCATAACGAAATACCGACTAGAAATGAGTTTACACTCCGCGGAAATATTATTTATTCAAGATTGACCAAATACAAAAGGGTATTTAAAACCGTTCTAAACTAGTAAATATATAATACAGTTAAAGGTTTCGATTCGGAAATTACCATAATGATAACGGCACGAAAAATTATTTTCAACCTTAATTTACGCTTTATCTCTTTTTTTATATATGCTCCTTCCTTCTAGTTTTATAAATATTTCATGAAATTGGGTATTACGAATGAAAAACGTTTTATAATAGATATTATAGCTTTATACGAATTATATAAACGTCGGAAAATCGAAGAAACGCGGTAAATCGATGGAAAATCCAACCCAGCGGACGTAATAATTAAGGTTACCCTAAATAGGATATTAGAAATACTGATATCGATAAGTATACTGATTATTAGGGATGTTAAAAAGGTCTTATGACTTTAATAAGTTATTATATTACTTTTACCAATTTGAAACAGTTCGACATTTATTATCTACATCGATCCCCAAACTATATTACGGTTCGCGACTTACACCTATACGGATATTACAAACTTAACTTTGTTTAAATATACGATTTTTCGTCTCTTCTGAAATTCTATTACTCTTTGTTTTGCGCGCCTCAGCCTTACCGAATTTCCCATTTTTCTTTTTTCTCTATTTGAATCTACCATTTAGCACTGCTTCCGATATACTATCACTATTTGTTTTACGAATTTAGGCCCTATTAGGTATTTTATTATTTGCAATTTTCTGTGTAAACCTATAATATAGCATCGATAATAACCTTTTGTGCCTTTATATTTTATATAATTTACCCTATATTCATTACTCGCATTACAATTATTTTTATGAAAAGCAACCATATTACTGCATATCGTCTTATATTATAACCGGACATGCTGGCCGAACCGTAAGGGACAGCTAATTACTATTACAAAAAATAAAAATAAAGATTCCATTACGTTCTAACTATCCTTCCCGTCGCCCTTCTCTTTTGTGTTAGCGTTACCGCTTTTATTGTTATCGATGTCGTTATCGACGTTAGAGAGGAGTTGGCCCCACTTTTAAGCGGTAATAGCGGTTGCTGGATTTTTAGTCCACTGATTAACGTCTATTATTAATTGATATCAGTTTATCTTGGCTATTTACAACCGAGGTTGTTTTTTCGAAGCGCCTTCAATATTGGTTTTTTAAAAAGTGGATTTGACAAATTCGATTAAAACTTATTATAAAGCCGGTGGATACGTAACAAATCCTCGTCTTACGGCCCCAAAATTAACGAAACAGGGGCTTATTTATTACTAATGCGTTCATAATGGTAATGACAAGCTAAATTACCCCCGTTTTCGTAATGATCGTTAATAAATTTACCCGCTGCCGCGGACGCAACATAAGGAATATAGGGCGTGTTTATTAGCAGCCTGAGGTTACGGATCTAAGTACGTTATTTTAACGCTTTATGCGTTAAAAAAGCCTCGCGACGTACCTTGGCGATATGAAACTCGAGGAGGCGGAGGAGGTCCGCCTTATGCTCCTTATTTAAAGGAATATTAAAGGTATATAAACGGGTGGATTTGGAAAATACAAACCGCAGCAAAGCTTCACCAAATTACGTTTATGGCGCCAAGGGGTCCCTACGAGTAAGGGGGTTTTTACCCACGATAAAAAGATAAGGTTAATAACTTTAAAAACCCTCCGTTTCTCCCGCTAGGAGTTAGAGGGGAATGGAGAGGAGAAAAGAGGAAAAAGGGGGGTGGCGGCTTCGGTAGTGGCGACGATGGGGGATAACGAAGATGAGAGAGAGGTGGTTTTGGTGGCGGCGGCGACGGGAGAAAGCGAAGCCGGGGGGAAGGCGGCTATAAAAGAAATGATACCAGATGAGATTAGGCTATTAGTAATAGTGGTAGTGTTAGCGGCGGCGGCGGTGTTGGCGACGGCGGCATAGCGATGTTCATGCGCTAAACGGCACTTTATAGACCTATTTTTACACGGCATTTATTTGAAGATAAGGTTAGTATATAGGTATTAGTCGAATAACCTACCTATAGACACGGGTTCAATTAGTCAATTAAAATAAAAGTTTATTTAAGTTAAAATAAGTCGTTATATCAAATTTGGATACATGCTTTTCAAAGAAAAAAAAACGTTATATTTAAGCTAATGGGGATACATTTTTTATAATAACCTAAAACACATAATGGAATAATAACGACTATGTAATCATCCTCATAAAACTTACCGAATTATACTCCTGTCGGAAATAACAAAAGAAGTTATTCATAACCATATTGTTACCAATTAACTACATTAACCAGGTCCTTACTATAATTACTACCGCGGCTAAAAATTATTAATTTGAACCTTTGTATTTAGTACCGCAACCATACTATTATTATAAAAGCTATTGATTCAAACTTTTATATTTGGTACTATAACCACACTATTATTATAAAAGCTATTAATTTGGACCTTTACAACTTGTACCGTAACTATAATATTATTACAGAACTACGCTTACTAAACGGACTCGTTATAACAATACTGTCGCTACTGGGCTATAGGTACGGAAAACAAGAAAAAAAAAAATATTGCCTGTATTAATATTACTATATACCCCTACAGCTAGTATATATAGACCAAGTAGCAGTGTATTATATTACAAGGTACAAAGTGCATTATGCGTGGAGCGGTCTGAAAGGGGTATTCCAGAGTGTATGGCAAAAGCGCCAGTACCCGGATAAAAGATTTATAACCTCCCATCCGTGGCATGCACTCTCTGAATGCCTCTTTCTAACCTATCCATTTATATTTACTACAATACCAGTCATACGATTACTCTTCATTTACATTCACGTGAATAAAGACCTTACCAACACTTTAAGTTTTTTTTTTTTTTTTTTTCGAAAACCTTTAACTATTTGAAAGAATGTTTCGAAGTGTAAAGGGAATTTTGCAATCATAGAAAATTTTTTAAAGACCTGAAAGATGTTATTTAATTGAGGGATAAATAATTCCGATGTTTATTCTTCTTATTACTTTTGCGGCTATTGTTTTACGTGCTTTGACGCCGCGAAGCGCGTACTTTATGTCGTCAAGGAGAGGTACTAACTTTCTGAGTAAATTCATATGTTTCTTATTGTCGCTATGTGAAGGATTAGTATCAATGGGAAGGTTCATGGTTTGACTTCAATAGGGATTAGAGGGTTGACCCTCAAAACATATTCAAAGGCGTTGAAAATTATGAACGCCTTTGTATTTTCTTGTGTTTTTTAAGTATTAGAATCTTCAGGCAAGTTTTTATGTTAGATTAGTTCGGAAAAAAACTTTTTTTCCAGACTTCATGGTTTTTTATTCTAGGACGTGTATCTCACATCAAGTAAACTTTTTTTCAATTTAGCTTTGATTGTACTTTCAATCATTTTCTACATGTTAATTATCTATTAGTTGAAAACCCTATGCAAGTTTAAAAAAAACATGAGTATCATGATCAAACTCCTCATCGAGGTCAATATCAAAGATATATTAGCTAATATCATTAGTCGGGTGTTTTTCATTAAGGATTTATGGATATCCTTAATATTAAGCTTTTTATCATAATAATTCATAAAGATAATTTCAAAAGTCTTGATTACCTTTGTGTATTTTCAACTTGAGGTTTTCTTGACGTTTTAGCTTGTAAGTAGACGTTAATTTAGGTAGTGGGGGGTTTTAATAGTTAGGGAAAATGAACTTGCCGATTTAGCATAGAGTTACGCGATATTGCTTTCTTAGCGCGACTTGCCGATTACTGGTATTTTAGTTGGAAACAATGGTTTTGAAGATTACCCATTTCATAATATGCGGAGAGGGAAAAGATGGAAATACAAGGTCAGGTTTTGTATATAAAGTAGGGTTAAAGATTGTTTGCTATTATTTTTTATGATTGAAAGTTTAATTCCGTGATATTTAATGTTTTTGTAGTAGTAATACCCATAGTAGTACTGACTTAGCCGTTTTCTAAATCGAAGATCTTTAAGACTTTTGACGGTTAATCTCAACTTCTTTAAGAAGGATTTGGTAAAGATTTCTTAGTGTTTTCGATAGCGATACCATTTCTGTCTTTAAGTTATCGTGAAAACCGACGAAACCTAGAAGTCTTCTCTACTTACTGCTATGAAAACTGACGCAGATTGTAGAGGCCTTGCGAAAGAATCATTGCTTTACCTTAATATTTTACGAAGAATAACCAGAAAGTAAGTTTTTTTTTCCTAGCTAATTGCTTAGCTCTTTCTCTAGCATAAAGTAGGCGCCTACTGTACTTGAATTTATAGTAGACCCACAAAATAATACACTCAATTGCAGTAAGTAAATTAACTAACTTAATAGTAGAGTTAACTGACTTCATTGGAATTAGTACTGTTACAATAGGATACAAATTATTTTGGTCGTAGTAATTAAGACTTCTGGTAACAGAGTTATTTCGTTATTGTAATCGATTATGTTTATATCCGAATTCAAACTCCTACCTCCTTTTATTACTTTTACCAACCAATAAAACCTAACGGTTCCTACAAGACGGAGAAATTTAACGAATTAGGATTTCACCTCCTTTTCGGGTTTGAATAATATTAATGTTTTAAAATGTTAAGTACGTCTACATTGAGTATCCATAGGGTAATTAAGCGTTGCGAAATACCGAAAACAAATACGGGGTTAACAATTGCCTACGTAAATATAGGTGAAAATTCATTGTATATTAACCTTTAATTCTATATTATACGAAAAAAGGCGTTGATATTATTAACGTATATAAACCTTCGTGCGGTAGGAAAAATAAAGGCTAAGATTTGATATAACAACAATTAACTTATAATTTCATTTTCTAAACCTAGAGCAGACTGTTATAGACTCAGGTTATTGTCCATCAAGTCCATAGGTTACGTGACTGTGCACGTAACGGGATAGGCTGTACTCGGTCCGAGCCCGGTCCGGGTACGGATCGGTCACGGTCTGTGTACGGCACGTGTAAGGGCACGTGACGAGCTGGGCACTGGTTGGGCACTGGCTATGCCCATAGGTCCTGTACGGTGGGTTACGGTAGGCTTTTTTAGTTTTCTATCGTACCTTAATAATGAACCCTATTTAGCACCTATTTAGTTTACTATCGTAGGTCGGATTATAATATACTATTAAGGTTTTTTTCCCCTGAAGGAATATCACTTATAATAGACGAATCGATAGTAAACGTTAATAATTTTACGTTGCACTTTCATGTTATTGAGAAAGATATGCCGTTGGATAATACCCAGCTCTCCACCTTCATAAATATTTTTTTTACTCTTTAAAAAGAGACTTTAACCGATATTTCTCGGTAATGAAATACGGTAAGTTATATTGCATCGACTCAAAAATATTTATAATAACCAGGTTAATCGAATTAAATTATCGACCCTACATTTAACATCGCCCAAGTAATAGCTCAAATTTAACAACCTAAAGCCGAATTAGCCGCGATTTATATTAGTTTTCCACCAGCTTTGGGTGGGCTAAAACGACATAACCAACTGTAATTCGACGGATTGACTTCCACGTAGGCGGCTACATGCTAAACGGTTAAATTTATATCAAAATCGAAGAATATATAAATTAAGAAAGATCGATTTACGTTTCTTTACATATAAGGATATTATCGACGGCGGTAAAGCAGGCGGTTACGGCGTATCACGACGCCGGTAAATACGAAAATATATATAATGTATTCAAGTTCCTCGATTATTTCAAAGCAACTTTTAACGACTCTTACCTCGCGGATAAGGTATTAGTTGAATTAAAGGGTTTGGTTATAAACGATAAAGACTTATAGGTACTATTCGTCATCAAATTCGAAATAATTTTAGTTTAAACGGGTGGCTTAAATTAGCTTTCGGCCGTAAAGTGTAATTACATATGGTTCCGCGTATCGCCACGTATTCCCAACAAATTTATTACCATAAGTGTTAGCCAGGAAAACTATATTGTAGTCTTGGAAAAGTACCGCGAATTAGCCGACGATTTGAAATCTTTAAACTTAAAGCGACGCTTTGATTATTAGGTAACGGGACTCGTACAAACCTAATATCCGGATAGTAATATAGTTATAACGGAAGTTTACGCCTTTTGAATCCCTTCGTCAAGGGGTTATAATAATCGCGGCCAATTTTTTCGATATTACGGTTAATTTTTTTAACAAACCCATTTGCTACGCGTTTAGAACTAAAGATGTAAGGTAATGTGGGTAACAATAAAGGTATGTTAAGCCAAGTTCGTCACGGGTAATTACGTACGTTATAACTCGTCGAATTATTACTAATACGATTACGAATTCCGCCCGGTATTACCTTTTACGCAAATATATATTGTCTAAATCGAAAATATAAAGGAAGGTTTCCTATTAATAGAGGCGAGTAAAGTCTAAATTTTGGACATAGTCTCGTTTAAGGGTAATATAAACTTCATAGTGTAATTAAAAAATCGAATAAAAAGGAGTTTAAATCAATTAAAATATATAAAAACGAGGATTCAATTTTTTTCCCTATACTGTTTAATAAAACCTACTCTTTGGATACTTAAATGGATTTTAACTGTAATGGTTATTATGTCATAAACAAGGGTTTAATATAAAATTTAAGAATAAAATTAATTCAGTTATTATATCCTTAAAATTTCGACACAATATTAAAGTTACGACAAAATTAGCGTATTTCCCAAATAACTAAGTTTTGTATAAATATTAATAAATAATTGAATCAGATATTAATATATATTATTCTCGGGATAACGCTGGATATAATTTTTTTGGAATACCTTAGGTATGATATCAATAGGTAACTCTAAACGTTATCGGTAATCTCTTAGTAACTTAGGGTTAAGGAAACTTAGTTATTAACGCGATAATAGTACGTTTTAGGTCGGAGAATATACGGGGCGTAATAGGTTCGGTTTTTATCAGTTTAGCAAAACGTTTATACCGAAAGTTATAACGTACGGGGGATCAGTTCTGGTTAAATTTTACCATTAGCCTTTTTAAAATAACACGGATTTTGTAAACGACGGCGACGACCACGGTTAAAGAGGATAAGAATTGGTTATATCTCCTACCAAAATTTTCAGAATTCCGCGACCTATTCGATAAGGATAAGGCTACAGCTTTACCTCTATTTAGGGGGAAACTTATTTAATATATTAACATTAAACTGAATAAAAATACCTTTTTATGAAAAATATTTGAAGGGCCGTTGTATTCCATATTACGAAATTGACTTTTTAAACTTCGTCCATAAGTTATAAAGTAAATGAATGAATATTGGGTCCGGGTAATTTATTTATCGGTCAAAATATCGGTATCATTTATTTCTAAGTTAAAAGAGGGATAACAAGTTTATATGGATTACAGAATATAAAATAAAATTACCAGGCGAAACCTTTTTTTTTACTTTGAATTAAAAAAAACCTTTTGTACGTTATCGAAGTCGGTATGACTTATAAATTTGGATATTTCAACGGCCTTTTGTTATATCCGTGTTATACCTGTATAAAAGGAATTAACGGCATTTCTTATGCGGCTTAGGTTATTTAAATAATTAATCACCCCTTTTAGGTTAACGGGAGTGCCGGAGACGTTTCAACGAGATATTAATTATATCATAGTAGATATTTTGGATAATTCGTTACAATATATTCAAATCACCTCCTAATATTCTTTTTGGTACTCAACAAGAATATATAGCGAAAATTAACGTATTTTTGGAATATTTTCGTAATGAAAGGCTAAATTTAAATTTAAACACGTGTCATTTCGTAATGAAAATGGTTAAATGCTTGGATTTTATTATAACGGTTAAGGTAGGTATTTAAACCAACCCAAAAAAAGTTCCGGTATCCTGTGAGTAAAAGTTACCACTTTTTAGGTTTTGCCAACTTTTATTGTAATTTTATTAGTAATTCTTTCATGTTGGTGGATCATTTTGTTCGATTAATAAAGTAAGGAATTCGTTAGGCCTGGATAAAGCGGTGGGAATATACATTTCAAACCTTGAAAGATACTTTTATTACTGCCCCTATTTGGACATATTAGGATTTAGATCGGCTAATGGTGGTAAAAACCAACTATTCAGAAACAGCGTTCGAAGGGTATTTATCGTCACTAGATAAAAATATAATTTTAAGGCTAATAAATTATTACTTCGTACGATTAAAAAATACGCAATGTAATTACATTATTTATTATAAAAAGCTTTTCGCGGTAATATCTTATGTAAAAACGTGGTTTTTCGAATTACGTAATATCCGCACCCCGTTTACGATTCGAACGGATTACAAAAGATTGGAATATTTTTCTTTACCACGGTTAATTTCGAAACGTTAGGTTCAATAGATCGAAATACTTTCGTTTTTTTCATGCCACCTATAGTATAAGCTGGTAACTTAGGGCGCCTTTCCGGATATATTGACCCGTAAATTAAAAAAAATAAGCCCGAAGTCAAGAAACGTCGCGCGTAGGGTTTTTAGCTTATTTCCATTATTATATTAAATGAAATATTAATAAATTTATATATTAAGGGAACGTAAATTACGGCGGGTTATATAAATAATTTTGCTGAAACGTAGGTTTCGTTATTCAATCGTGACTACATGTATTTTAAAGGTATGCCTAAGGTTTTCTAAGGGTCGTCGAAGGCAAAATATCTCCGGGAACGGCCCGTATTTAGGTTGTTATTGGGGATAACGCCGGAGGATTTTAATACGACGAAACCGGTTGTATCGTTACGAACCTGACCCGCGTTAAGCCCATTAGTATCGTTAACGTCGAATAGTCGCCTTATTTTCGACTTGGGTTCATTAACGGAGTTGTAAAATTAATACGTAGCGAACGACTCATTATTTAAATTCGCTTATTAAGAGTTTCCGAAAGTGTTAGGCGGTTTCCACTTAAAATAGGATAATTAATTTAAATTGAAAATTACGGGATTAACCCGCGAAACTTATTACGTCATTATAATCGTTTATAATTACCAAATTGGGAATCATTAACGTCGAAAATCTTATAATAAACTTATAATTTGATTATTATAAGTTATTTAAAAAAACATTTTATTTCGAGTCCTTTAACGTGATTACTATTAAAAAAGAATAGTCGAAAATATTCGACGTTTATGTCGAATATATACGTAATATAACAGAATAAAACCTTTTTTAACCCCTCCTTATCCTGTATCAATATGAGGCGTATATTTCGGTCGAATTTATAATTAATTTACCAAATACTGAAGAAAACCTCCGATATTTGTTAGTTATTACAAATTGCCTTTTTAAGTTTATCTAATTCAAAGCTATGTAATTTATAAATGCCGACGTGTATATAAAGCGTTTTCGGGATATACAATGAAGATTTTATGGATTTTCGGCTTTTATGATTAGTAATTGAGATTTGGATTAGATAAACGTATTTCAAATAACTTTATATTTTTGAGTGAAAGTCGAATAACTTCTATTTACAACATTTCACCTATAATTGAATAACGGTATTAAATAGGTAACCTAAAAAGTTTGAAAATACTTACATATCATCGTTGCCTTTTTATACTATAATCAAGCTTTATATTTACTTATTTATTAATTTACGTGAAACAACGGGAAGTTGAGGGTTACCAGGTTTTACGCAAACCGTTTAATCAATAGGTATAAAATGCCATCTATTCTAAAGGTAAACGGAGATACGAAATAGTTAACCAGTTCGGTAAGGCGAGTTACTTTATTTTCAATTTATTTACGCGAAGGAGTAAAATTAGCCTGAATAACGATAACTAATATTTAATAATAAATAAAAACGGCGGCGAATCGTAAATAACGTCCGATAAAACGATATGAAATTGTGGATATTACTATATACTCTTATAGATAGTTTACATAGGTTAAGTAGAAGTGCACTTTATTATAAGGTGCACTCCTGCATAGTGAACGGTAACGTTTCATGCTGCAGGCTGCACTCTTGCAAGGCGCAAAGTGCATCATGCATAGATCGGTCTGGAATGACTATTCCAGACCGACGGCAAGCATAGATCGGTCTAGAATGTGTATTCCAGACCGACGGAAATGCGTGGATCGGTCTAGAAGAAGTATTCCAGAGTGATACTCTCTGGGTGGAGGGCTTATAAGCCCTTACCTATGGAGTGCACCTTTGGATGCTTCTTCTTAGAGAATTATCTTACTTTATGCGACAACACCAATCATTATGATTACTTTTTGAGGACTATATGTTTACATGAATATTATACGCTTGAGAAATTACCGACAGAAATAAGGGATTAGGTTTAGCTAAGCTTTCGTAATATTAAAACCAATCGTTTAAGCAAAAAACTCAACTAATTTTACAATTAATACCAAGTCGTCGATATTTCGAATCCGTTTAATATCGTTTTGGATATTTCTGGTAAATACTTTGTATTTTACGTAAAATAAATTAAACGGATAGCTTCGGACCCGCTTTCTTCACACTTTTTATCCGAAATTTACCTGGGACTAATTTCAGTCGTTAATAAGGTAGGAAAAGGTATATAAGAGAAATTTAAAGTTTAAGAAATTTTCGCAGTAAAAACGGTGCGAGGCGGCGTTCGTTTTATATTAATTAAATAAACAGGCTACAATAAACCGGAATGGAAATTATAGAAGAATTACTAATATACCGCGGCTTTAAATAAATTTAAGGTAAAATAAGGGGATATTGAGGTGTATAATAACCCGATATTTCGACGTCAACGTTAAACTTATACTAAATGATATACGTGGAGCGAGTCGACTTTATATTCGAAATAACATATTATTTGTAAAAAGAAGGGAGAATTTAATATTAAACGAGTTTATAATATAATAAGTAAGGTTAGGTAAGTATTACTCGATTTTCTCAGATATATATATATATCTGTAAAAAGACTTTTACTATAACTTAATAAAAATTACTTACTCTTTATTATCATTTTAATTAAGGTTTCACGAGTATCGGCGTTATTAAAGTTAAAGGCCTTATTATAAGTAATCTTGAGTATTAGGTAATACTGGGAGAAAAGAATGATAAAAGGCGTAAAAGACGTTAATAGGTACCGATAAATGGGTTTTGTAAAAGGCGCGACGGGCTCGGGGCAATGCTAAGGATGGTTAGTAACGTAAAAAAGGATGGATGTTAGGGAAGACCGATAACAGAAATGCTAGAAGGGACGAGCATGAAGAAAGACCAACGATAACGGATAACGTGAAAAGGGACATGCGTTAAAAAAGCCCGACGGTAAAGGCTAACGAGAAAGAAGGAAAAGGTGGGAGCGAGGAAAACAACCCTATAAACGGGTTATTGAAAATAATAATACATTAATTTAGGCTCTGGCGAAGCGATTGGTTCGGATACGATTTTATATCTGTTCGCGGTCTACCCAATCAACTCGTTCCTAGTAAAGATTAATTAATGGGACACAAGTAATATCGGGCCTCATATAATGAAGACTGAAACGACGTTATTTACACTTTATAATCCGTAGTTTATATTGATTATAAAATATAATGTAAGTCATCATATTATTTTGGCTATTTATTCTAAATTCAGAAAAAGTATACGTCGGTAGTTAAAAGTAGCCGGGGCGAAAACGTTAAGTATTAAAGTACGATCGGTTGAAAAAGTCTTATCTTTATAAATAGGCAATACCGTAAAAGGCAACGAAAAAGTTTTAAGGGAGGACAGACCTAGGGAAAAAGGGCGACGGAAACGTATAGTTAAAGGGGGAACGGCTTTTACGTCTCACACGATGAGGATTTCTTATACGAAAGTAATATCGCGGAGCCGGGTAAATTAATTAATTAACCTAAAAAGGGCGTGAGTAACGATAAGTCGATAACCCGAAACATTTCCCTAACATTTATTCTTAAAAGATGAAATATAACCTTTATCCTCAGCTGTAATAATTTATTAATGTAAAAGGGCGCCTAAACCGGGTAACTCCGTAAGCAAATGTATTATTTTTAAATATATTATGAAAAAAGGTAAAATGTTAATTAGGTTTCCATAAAATTAGTTCGTAAATTTACCATATCATAAACTGTTCAATACGTATGATAGGCTTACGCATGATTAACTGAAATATAAGTAAAAGGAATACCAAAATTAAAAAAGCGGTTAATATACGATATATAAGCGTCTTTAACTTATAACTCGTTTTTATCTTCATTATTACTAAGGACCAAAAGATCTCCTATAACGCGAGGCGATTATAAAAGGTAATTAACAACAATTTATTCGTATATAAACAGGAAATATACCTTATAAGGCGGGTCGTTATCTTAACTCAAGATGTCAGCGATAACGTAACTGTAATGATCACACTAAATACCCGTGAGTATATAGAAGGTGTTAAAGGGTTTATGTTATTTAGAAGGTAGCAGAGGTGCTGAGTGAACAATATTACAACCATGCAAGTAATGATCAAAAGCCGTGAAGCTATTCAGAATATACTGAGACTGAATACTTAGATTGATAACTGAAGAGCTATGAAGGAAATACTATCTATATGGTGCTGACCGTGTCCTTATATCCTTAATCCTTTATACGCCTTCAGTGCTGGATCATATTGGATCAAAACATGATCTCAATGATCCTTAGTGCGTAACCCTAACCCTAAGGTTGCTGACATAAGAGATATCCCCACCTGATGTGTTGAATATCAAGTTCTTAGTGGCTTAGACACATACTGGCCTGTTTTCTGACTCTCCGATGTTCTTGAGTCATAACCGTAACCTAAGTAAAATTAATTATATATGTCGATTATAAAAATAAGGTAAAAAATTGATGAAAATGTTAACGGAAATTGATAATTAAAATATAAACGGAGAAAGTAACATTATTATAAAAAAAGAATAATAATAAAGGAAGGCGATGTAATAAAAGGAAAAAAAGGAAGTTTTAGAGTTTACAACTGCATCCGTCTTTATAATGATTAGTAAACCGGATTCGATAAGGGGTACGTATTATACGGATCGCGTTATATAATATTAAAGGTAAAACTTCTGTATTATTCGACGCTTTATACGATACCGATGGCAAAAATAATATATTATACGGTGCGTTAAAAGGTACGTTATATGATATCGGTAGTAAAATTAAGGGGTATGTTATACGGCGTCGGCGGATTAGAGTAAAACCGGTTAATACATTATACGGCTCGTTAAAAGGTACGATATACGGTATCGGCGGTAAAAAGAATATATTATACGTTAGGCTTAAAATCGCGTCAAACGACGTCGGCGGCTTGGGTTCGGATCGGCCGATACGTTATACGGTATGTTAAACGTCGTAATACCAGCTCGCGTCCAGTCCTTATATTAAATGGATAAGGCTCACGCCCCGAGTTTAACCAGTGGAACGCCGTAATCTTTATAACATTGGGGGAAAAGAGGGGTATGTTATAAACTTAGGTTATTAGCTATTAAGTTTATAAGTTACCCAATTATATACGTAACGGGGTAGGAAATACCCGGTCCAGGCCCGGTCCGAGTGCGGACTGGGCCCGGTCCGAGTGCGGACCGGGCACGGTCCGTATACGGTATGTGTAAGGACACGTAATGGGCTGGGAACTGACTGGGAACTGGCTATGTCCATAGGTCCTGCACAGTGGGCTACGGTAGCTTCTTCTAGTCCTCCACTGTACCTCAATAGTAAACCCTATTTGGCACCTACTTCGCACTTCTACATGAGAAGGATGGCGTGAGCTAGTTTTTGTAATTAGGCTCCTGGTCCCTTCTTTCGTTCAGAAAGGGGCCCTTCTTATCTTCACTTCGTTTTGGCTGAGTTTCGGAAATAATCTTTTGCGATTAAACTTTAATTTGACCCATATAATAAACGTGTACTGGAATTAATTTATTAATGACGTGTTAATGGAGAGTTCAAATTGATCATACAGGTTTTAAAGTATTATTAACAAAGACTTTACCTTCTTTCTTAATCAAGCGGAACCAGTTTTTGATAATTCGTATAAGAGACGTGTTTTTTGATAATTGGGCTTTCATAAAAGGTATATATTGTAACAACTAAGTAAGAAGTCTTATATACTATTAGAAGTAGTTTTTTTACTTTACTTTAATTAATATTACCAGGGTTATTATAATGATCCGATCTAATTCCAATAATCGTTCTGAATATAAGGGTTTATAAACGATATTTTTAACTTTAATTTTTTACAAAACGCTAATTATGTGGATTGGAGTACCTGAAATTAATCTATCGAGACTTGGCAACCTTGTTATTATTGGAATTTTTCTTACCACCAGTTTTTGAAATAATTCATGAGGTTACAGTATATACGTAGGTAAGTGTTTTTTGGCCGATTACACATTAACGCTCTAAACGCGGTCTGTAATTTTATTATTATATGGGTTAAAGTTGCGGAGTAGTAGAATTCTAAGTTCGATCAGTTTTGCTACTATATTAGGAAAACGAACGCGGTTTGCTTACGAAACCTCGAGTCTATAGAACGTAAGAATTTCCTTAAGAAAATATAACCTGCCTATATTAGTTTATCCAGGATGAAACTACTTTGGGGTGCAGACTTTCCAAAATTTATAAAATAATTAATTAAAACAAATCCTCTTTTCCGCTGCAAACCTGTGGATATTACTAGATATCACTATAGTTAGAAAGCGTGGGAAAGAACTTTGGCGGAGTGAATCTTAATATGTCACACCTCAGGTGAGAGCTTATAATCTCACATCTGAGGCGTGCACTCTCCAACTGCTTCTTATCCTCCTTGCAGGCATCATCTTTCTACTACGATACTTGAATACTATACTGTCTTCTTCATACGTTTATTTGAATGCCTTACCGATAGAATCCTTCCTTTTGAAGTAAATGGGTACTTTGTTTCTAATATTCGTCAACAAGTTTATATTTCATGAAAAGAGACTCTGAATAGATTATCGGGCGAAAATGATATTAGAGATGACCCTTTAGACCATTATATCGGGTCCAAGTATATTATCCTAGTGGTTCAATATTTTTGATAAAGTGGTTCACGGTAGTATTATCGAATTCCGGATTATATTGGCCAGACCTAACGATATAACTATCCGCGTATTTAAAGAGTATTAAAAATCCGTTATAAGGCGCCATCGCCATTTTTCTGATAATTCTTTACGATTAGGTTTCTCTTCATGAATTTGGAGTCAATTGGATGTATTGATAATATTGAAATTGAGTAATCGAGATTTATTACAATTACGTTACAAAGGTTTATTAATTTAACTCTAGTGTATTTTAAAAGGTTGAAATGTATTTTGGTAGGAAAGGTATTTGAAACTTTTATCACCTGAAACTTCATTAGAGATCAATACGACGAGGGGAGGCTTAAATGATTCGCTTTGGACTTTATTAAATTCTTTACCTTTGCTATCAAGTCCACTCTAATAGGGGGTAGGATTACCTCTATTTCCCCCCTGCTATATTCAAGGCGATTTAAAGCCCTTTTATATAATCGATTTACATAAACAAAAACGACATTGATGGTTTTATTAAAGTTTATTTACCTTGATTCAAGGTTCTTTTCATAATTAGAGTGATAAAGGTTTGATATTAAACGACGATTACAAGATTTATAGACTTGAACTACAGTATCTTTTAAGGCTTCCCCCCTTCCCCAGTTTCATATATAATATAGATGTTGGACTTTGTAAGGTTTTACTTTAGCCATATGTTGATTTATACCGATGATATTTCTCTTTCGGTTTTTAAAATCATTGGAAATTAATATTGCGGTATTCAAAAACGATTTACGAAAATCGAACTAGTAGGAAGCTAGTAATACACTTGTTTTCGCTTCCGAAAACTTTAAGTTTTTACATATTCTCGGCCAGCGGGATTTGACTAATTTTAGAGAACGAAGTAACACTTTTGTTCTTTTTTCTTTAAAACCGATTAATCTGATTGAAAACCATTTACAAATATGAAAATCTCTAATATAAGATAACCAAGGTTTTAGGTCAACAGATCCTTATTCCAGCAAATATATGTCGGCGAATATGTGGCAAGGGCTTTGAAGATTGCGTTATATCGTAAAAAAATTTCCCGTACGAGGTACAAGGTCTCGCCGTATCTTTTACAAACAAATATTACCGACGCGGTTGTACCGATACTTATTGATTACGTCTAGAATTGATATATCGGTCGCGGGCAAAAAGGTTTCTGTAAATAGATTATAATCTTATTCGTTGCCGAAACGAAAGCGGTGCCGCGTTTATCAAGACTTTTTCCAACGTCGTCGCCTTTATGAACGACGATTTACTCTGTAGTAAAGTAGATTTAAAATAGTAAATTTAGTGATTTGGTTATATTTTAAAAATCATTTACTTTTAATATACCTTTATGCAACATATTACGACGGCGTTTACTATTTCATCACCAGAGGCTATGTATCAAAGCCTTTCGATTTTATCAGTTAGTATAAAGGAGTTTCACTACCATATTTACGTATTCAGAAGGTTCTTACGGATTTATATGATATTATCAACGCTTTTGTATGTTATCGTGGATTTCGATAACTTACTTCGACCACGACTTTTGAATAGTATAACAGCCTAATTTAAGCCAAGTTTAACAATAGTAAATGAGGAATTTGCCGTTTTTCTAAAACATTTACTATTAGTATTACGGTTTTCACCTAGGTTTTACAAATAAATTATGGTCAGCTGAACTAAAGAAATTACTGTTTTAATGTTAAATGATTAATACACTAACCTTGACATGAACCATATCACTATATTTGCTGACAGATCCCAATAACGTCTTGATAGATAAAGATCCATCAAATAAGAATACATGGTTTTTCATAACAATACTTTTATTATAGAAAGGTTTGACAGATTTAACCTTATTACGTACGTTTTCAATACAAATGTTATTCATACTAACCCAAATTTGAAAGCAGTTGCCTGTATTATGTTTGGTAAAATAACAGAATACATTAATTATACTTTTTCAATTTGGGTTTGAAAGGCGGTTCTATTGCCTTCTTTAAATAGTTTTTAAATAGTTTTCCCGCTGTTATCTTAACCCACCCTAACTTTGGTATAGTTAAATAAACCTTCGGGTATATAAATATCGACGGAAATGAGGCTGCGGCCAAATTCGCGAATATTGGCGTTAGGTTTTCCACCCTTCTTAATAACAACGATCAGCCCTTTACTAACAAAATGATTGAGGAAAGGTGGTACCCTCCAATGCAGGTTCAACTATACCCCTGATATAAGAGTAAGAGATTTACATATTCGATTAAATACGGACTAGAATTTGGTAAATTTAGGCGCGTGAACACCTCCTCAACTTAGCTTTTATTATACTGTTTCATAGAAAATCTTTTCTTAATAATATAATAAGGCTATAAAAAGGTTGTCTTATATTGTTGGCGTTTTTAATTGTTGAATACAAATGGACGCTGCGTTTAGTAGAATAGAAAGCGAGGAGAAATTTATTTGACGCGTTACTCGACTTTTATACCGGGTTGAAAACTCTAATTACAACCCCCCCCCCAAAAAAAACCTTCAAATAAACGGATATATAGAACCAATATATATAATGTTTTTTCGAATTTTAAAAATTTCCGGACATTTGTTCGTATTATGAACAGTTTTTTTGTAACAAATATAAATTGAAACATAATATTAATATGCCTGTGTTTTTACCCGCCGGCCACAATAACGTTTCACACTCGTCGAAAACATTTATATTTTATGCCTAACAGTTTCTATTTAATTCATAACCAACCAGAAGTCCGAATCTTATCCCTTTCCAAAATCCAACACAGCCATTACAAAAGCTTTTACAATTGTCATACACCGGGTTTAATCCTATTGATTAGGTAAATTGAAATCCGGAGACAATTCGGGGGTAAAAGTGGATTCAACGATGAAAAGGGTGGTAAATGTGGCGATAAAAGCGGTGAAAAATAGTCCATTTTTAATAAAACACATTTTCTTTTGGCTAATATCGTTGTCGCCGCCGCCGTTAACTTCAGCCCTGTCGGTAATAAAACCCCGTTGCGTCAACAATGTTATAGCCATAGATTGGGTTACATTACCCTTTGCCGCCATAATATTGGCATATAAAGGTGACTGTAAAGCAATTAGGTATTCGTAAGGCACCTTCGCGACGACTATAACGTGATGAATAGTTAAAGATCCAGAGGCGTTGACATTGACAAGTATATATCCGTTTTTACGTTTAATTACTATTACTTATTAGTATTTGGAATCCTTACGTAACATCAAAATCATTAAAACCTTTATAAGTGTAGCTGGTGAATTTAACGTTCGATCCTCCCCTATCGATGTAAAACCCATCGTTAACCCTTATGAAAAGGAACTTTATATGACCTGTATAAATTTGTACTATATGGGATTAGGCGAGACGGTTGGGGATTATAGGGAAGAGAACGGTGAAAGAGGAGTGAAAGAAAGACTAGAGAATGTCGGCTTGTGCGCGAAAGGCTTTTTTAGGCGAAATAGTTATATTGGCATTAACTTGGGCTTATTTATGGCAGCACGCGACCTATGAGAGTTTGCCTTTATATTAGGATGATATTATCCTTATTAGTATAAAGAATCATTGGGTACAAAACTCAAAGATACTTATTGGTAAAAACGAAATTTGATTGATGTATAAAATAGATTTCATTATTAAGTATCGTAATAATAAGGTGTTTTCTATATATTTTGGACCGCGAAGTATCAGTCATCCTATGCGTAAGACTCCCCTAAAGTCATAATACAATACAATTCTATAATACGTATACGTATAAGAATACGTAACTTCTACGCGTTTTATTATCGCCTTTCACTCGGAATATTGTTCTGTTATTATGTTTTATGGGGCTCTTGTTAACCAAAATATACAGTTATATCCCCAGAAGAAGTAGATGTCGCATGGGGATTACGACGGCCACGTTTAACAGTCTGACCAAAGTTATAGTATACACGCCTACGGGTCTATAAACGGTAAAAAACCTTAAAATCTTAATTAAAAAGATAGCGCAGGGTCACAAAAACCTGTATAGGTTTCTCGTGAACTCAAGTTACGATCACTACTGCCTTTATCTGCAGAATTATCTTGTAGAAGCTATTTTAATACTTAGATAGTACTTTTTGGTGATGGTAAAATACAAAAAGAAAAGAAAAAACCCCGTGGGGACTGTATTTATATAGGTTGACGTTTAATCGTTAATAAGTGGATAAAGAGTTTATACGGATTTTATAACCCTCGTCATTTCTTTTGTAAAGACTATTAAGTCATTTCGTTAATTTAGTAACAACAAATAAATGAGGACGATAAATAAATGATAAAGCTTTCAATTTTACGGCGTGAGTTATTTCTAACATTATATAAATTAGCGATAAGTTCTCTCGGTTACGTATCCTAATTACATCATTAAGAAATGGAATCAATCTTTAGAATGATGTAAATATAAGATTCAATACTTGAATTTTTAAGGATTTTATGGCATGTATACCAATTATTTCAAGATTTCGAAATGGAAGAGATAACAGCTTATTTTATTTCAGGAACGCTGATTAAAAAGATACACGTTATGAGTAAAAACCGATATAATACGAAAAAAATAGTGGAAAGTATTTACGATTCTTTTTCGTTACAATAAACGCCTATTCAGCTAAAAAGAACCATGAAAACAAGAACTTTTACACTAGTATCCGTTAGTATTTCTTTAATATAAATGAGAATAGACCCCTATTTTACGACCCTTCCCTCGACTCCTCCATTTTTATAATTAAATCTATAACCACCGCCACTTCGCTTATTTTACATATCATTAAACAAATTACAATAGCAATAAAGGGTTGGACAAATATATTATAAACGTCAATAATAAATTTATTAACCTATAGGGGTATTATAAGCCTGATAAGTGACACTAGAAACTTTGCACTCGCTGTTAGATGCTTTAGCAATATTAATATTCAAAAGAAAATCTATTAAATGATAGGAAGCGAAGTTCTTATAGCGGGCCACCCGATTTAAAAATTTGTACTTAATAAGGTTATCGCAATTACCAAAACCTCTAATTCTTGCTGAGAAGCCTTAAAAATCACAAAAACAAAGTTTAAAAGCTTTAAAATCATTATAACAAGACTTTAAAACATTATTAGCATTGAAGATAAATTTTTGTGTATTGTAATTATCCACACAATAGAAACTGCTACTTTTATATCAGATTTCCACTTTTTCCTAAACGCTGTAATCTACTATATAACCTTTGTAAACCATTTAAATTAAAGAAACCTAATTAATTTATATTTTCTTGCCCGCTTTGACTCAATTATCATTAACGTTTGGAACTATTAGGTAGATTCATTCTCTTATCGAATAAAATCATCAAACGTTACTGAAAGTAGAAGATCAATATGGAGCATATCATTGTATTAATAAACTGGGTGAAAATCACAATGGCATATTAAATTCAATTTATGATTCATTCCGCGAATGATATCAATGTTATCAATATTAAAACCATAATAATTTAAGAACGATAACGGATAGAAATTCATATAACGGTACCCGGATTACAAGCTTTTTTTCCTTTTTGAAATTATGGAGAAAACGTTTCAACTTAAAAGGTTTAATATGAATTGTTTTTAATTATAAGACCCTATAGCCTATTCTACATTAAGAAAATTATGTTTAACTGTTATAAAAAGTTGCCTAAACACTAAAAATAAAATTTAATGACTTTGAGTGAACAAAGTCTATATATTAAACGTTTATCGGAATCAATTTACAAATTATATATTAGCGGAGGCTCATAATTCATTACTATAGTCATAATGTTTCATAGTTAAGGAATTCAACTTTATGTACAACCGGGAGAAACTAATTCTCAATACTTTATAAGGGGTGCGAGCTTTGAATAACTAGGTTCTTATAATTGCTATTCATTTTAACAAAATGGCAATTATTTTTTGTTTACCGTTTGGTATATATCTTCAATTTTCTTTTCATAAAGATTACCAAAGACACTACGGTAATAAAACCTACCCTTGATAACATTTCGGATTATAACGTGTTATTAACTACCCTCTTAACTTACCAAACCTATAAGGAATTATTTTTCAGTGTTAAGGTACTATGAACCAGTTTATGAAGGTTTAGTGACGAGGTCATTATTAATATAGCCTCTTTATCACCCGTTACTAAAATTATAGATGTAGTTTATGTATACGTGTATGTAGACGTCTTTTCATAACTATACGAAAACGCTTGACACTTAGTTAATAAATTTCATAAGATTTACGTAGATTTTCCGAAGTGATAGATAATTAAATTAGACTTTCTTCCCAATTATATAAGTAAGAAGGAAGCTGCTTATTTTCAGTGCGTTGGGTGTGCCGAACGATTCCTATTGGAAAAATATAACGGGCTCGCGAAAAATTATAAAAAAACTAAACTTAATTAGGTTATACACCTTACGAATGTTTATGTGATTATAAACTGATAAAAATTTCCATTTCTCCAACGGCTCTTTTTACTTAAAATAGACGGTCGTCCAATTTTCGCCATTATTGAATAGATTCAAATGTTACAAAAACATATTTTTTTAATAGATTTCACAAAAACTACCGCATTATTCATGACTTATGAAATAATTAAACGAAACCAAGTATATTATAATATAGGGCTTAACTATTTAGAATGAGAAAGTTGAACATCATATTGTAATTAATTGAATTATGATTCTCCACGCCCAAGATATAACGTTTCATTTGTTTAATGCATGTTGAAATTCTATAATAATGTTATTCCGCATCTTTATTCATAAATTTATATATCTCAAGGTTTTATCCTAAATATTAAGATAATAATGGATATCTACAATTCTGAAAATAAGCGACTGGAATTAATCTAACTGTTGGATTAGCAGTTAATTGCAGTATAGTCAAGTCAACTATACTTACAGTTAGTTGATTGTATCGACTGAAAATTAACTATAGTTTGTAAGATTTCAGTGTATTGACTGTAACTCAAATGCAGTAGGTACCCACTTCAAATTGAGGTACAAGCTAAAGCTGTTGGCCATAAAAATTAGCGCGTAGACAAGCTAGCAGCCTGCCAAACTTATAGGTAATACATCACTAATTTTAATGCAGCACCAGTTATTCCGAAAACAGAAATTAGAATCAACTACATTACAACTATAAAGGCGTATAATAAATAAGCTCACAAATACTAATCGGTCTTTATAAAGTTAAGAACAGATAGACTGTGTAAAAAAAAGATACTTTCTGGTTATTGCGCTTTGTTAAGGTAACGTAAAGAAAAGATCCTGTGAAAGACCCCTATAAGCTATGCAATTATTTGTGGCAGCAAGTAGAGAGGGATTGTAAACTATACAGTTGTTTTTGGTAATCTATAAATGGTTAAGATATAACCAAAACTATCAAAAATACCAAAAAACCTTTATTATACCAGTCTTGGAAAAAAAGTCGTTGAGATTAACCACCTGAATATCTCAACAATCGTCAAATAGACAAAAATCTAAATGAATACTATTGCGGATACTACTATTACAAATTTATAATCGAAAAAACAACTGAGTCCTACGACCTTTAACAAATAACAACCTTAATACCCAACCTATTGCTTAACTTCCTTCTACACGACTCTTTCCCTCCTCATACCATGTAGAATTTATCCCAATAGCTTTAGGATACGCTATAATTTACACCGTTGCCAATTACGTCAAAAACGAAACGATCAAAGATCTCGGCGTCATCTTCACAAAATATTATAATGAGAACCTAAAGTTTTCGAGCACCGACGATAATTCTTTGATTAAACACCTCACCAACATGATCGGCGTTTACGTTTTCAACTCGAAAACCACTTAAAACAATCAAAGTTTAAAGGCATTCGAATATTTTCAAAAATAATTTGGGGATTCGACTTTAGACGTATGGAAAATAAAAAAACAAATAGGTCAAAATTAAGTTGAAGAATAAATTCTCCAACCGAGGCGTTCAACTCCCTAGGAAGAGAGGTAAAAAGGGAAATTTGGGAAACGTACTCTACAAATAAGGTATTAATTAAAAAAAAAAGAATCTTTAATGATAAAAGTACAAGTAATGGTATCGCTAGGGACAACATTCTTGAATACACTTACACGCGTTCAAAAATCTCTATCTGAGTCTAAATAAGTTCTTCAAACTCTATTATAAAAAGTCTTTAATAAGCTAGTATCTCTACTCGTAAAAATTGAATCAACTATCATAAGTTAAGCCCTTAAATTTACCAGTGAGTTAAACAGAAATCTCGACAAATCCCTTAACAATAAAAGAATTATCAACGAATCCCCTATAAAATATTGAAGTTTACTACCCCTCAAACCCCTCAACATATACAATTTGAACAAAACAACCTAAACAATAACTATTTGACGCGCGAACCTATTATTAACACGACTATGAACCTTTTCCCTCCAAACTTTACCGAAAGTTACTATCCTGCCCACTAATACTAACACTTACTCTATTATTAGTCTAGAAATCTAAAAAGTTTCTATAAATAATATATTACTTTTCACCCTCGAGATGTCACTACGGTAAGTACAGACTACGTAACAATCAATATTTGTTTCAAAATTTGAAAAGAAAAAGAAAAATATAAAGGAAAACCGTATAATCTTTCGACGTCAAATTACGCCTATTTTTCAACATTTACCGCCAGAAAAAAATTGAATTGCCACGCTTTCACTCATTGTTTCCCAGTATCCTTACTTATTAAGCCAAGGATTATTACATTCAGTGCTTAATGAATTATTCGTCGTTTAGAAAGATTTATAATGATTTCAAAGGTTATTTACAATACGATATTAACCTCATTATATACCAAATGAACTGAAATACTATACAGGAATCCTATATACTGAATAACAAAAAAAAGTCAAAAAGTAAAACAAACCTCTTTAATTAGATTTTCAATAGACCAATTACTTGCCAATAGGCAATGGAGAATATGGAAACTAGAGAAAGCATATTACTCCATCGAGTCCACTAAGCCATTACAGGTTATGAGGGGTTAGAATACTTATTACAATACCCTGATGCCACTTATAAAGGTTTTTTTTAACCAGCTACGATCCTCACTTACAACCGTAATAATATAGGTACCGAATTAGAGTGATATATATCTCCAAATTCCCAAATTTAACGACGATGACAAAAACTCTTTCGATATATATTGAATAGACTACAAATACGGCCGGCCTAAATAATATAGTCAAAAAAAGACACCTAGCTGAATAAACGCCGAGCTATGTAAGGAGGGAAATATTTCCTATCGACAAAATATTTAAATCAAGAACTCTAGTTCCCTATAAACGTAATTCTTCTTTGTATTTACAGTAAACAAAGCTGTTAGTTAACGCGTTATACTATTTCCAAACGCGAATCGAAGCAGGTAATATATTATACACAATTGCCCTCCACTTCCAATTGATAATACGTTCAACGTGTTACAAACTTTAAAGGCAATACGTTTAAAAATAAAGAGAATATGTCTTTGACTATCAGTTAACATAAAAATAATGATACTGATTAGGAAGCAAGGTAATGATTAATTAACTACGATTCTTTATACCAACTACCAAGTTAAAATCCATATCGTTATCATAACAATAAAAGTCCTAGATTCATACAATTCTTTACTATTCGAAATTGTTACGCGAAGCACATCTTTTCAAATATTTTCCCAAACATTGGGACAGCATGGGAATTAATAAAGGGCTATTCGTAATACGTTATATTATAAAAGAATATTGATATAACTAAGGACTTTAACTATACAGATACCTATAGAGCCAAATTTTTCTTTAACCTTAAAAAAGAACTTTATCAAAATTGAAGACTGTCATTACAGTCATTAGATCTATTGTTTTCCATATCTTAAAATCACTTACCATTTTTCTTCATTGCCTGAAATACAAAATAGACTTTAGCGTCAACATCGATGTTTGGATTGATGAACCAATTAAAGATCAAAGCGACGAATGTTTCACAATTAATTGGAAATAAAGATACCTTTTTGTTTTACCTTGAAAGAATAAAGTCAATGGTGCTAAACCTAATGGAATTCAAAATTTATTAATCATATCAACGGTTTAATTACCCGGTGAATAACAGGTTGTATAAAGTCCAAAAAGCGGTGATCTATAAGAATTTGGACTTACTAGCGTTGAAGTCAACTAAAAGATTTTACCATTACTGCCAAACAAATTCCAAAACCCCCTTAAGGTTTAAATTTATATCAAAAAAAGATAAAATCTTGAACTTTAAAGTTTTCTTAAACATATTTTACCTTAAAATTTAGCTAATGTTTTACGTTATTAACTCCCCTACAATATTTTGTGACACAAAGTATCTTAAACCTATTAAGGCTGAGAAAATATAAAAGATATTACGTATTTCATAGATCAATATGTATCTGGAACGCCGAAACGTACTAATCTACCATATCGGGACAAACTTTACTACGATAAGGTTTTAAATTAATGCGAAATTGATGGGTATTTAGTATTAATATGTTTCTTTTAAGATTTACTAAGGTAATAATAAGGTTAAAAAGAATTATATACTTTGAATGAAGAATAACAATATATTCATCCTGATAATTATAAACTTTATAATTTAAAAAGAATGGTTTAAGATTGCTGCAAAATCTTTAGATAATATTGTTAACACTAACGATTTTATAACTGGTATTTGGAGTTTACCTACACATAACAACTAAATATCCACTATTATCAAATATTTTAAAGCGAGTTGTAATATCTAGATGATGGTTCAAAAGAATTAAAGAGAGAATCTGTACGTTGTTAAATTAATAATAATCTTAATACCAGAAACGGATTATTAATAGCAAATATATTATTTTTACCTTTTTAAAGTAAAGTCTTTACGTCATTAAAGTTAGATAAATGCGATAAATATTATAATATATTTAATAATACTAACCTAAACATGTTCATTATAACCGTTAACGTCTTTGTTACTTTCCGTATTATATAGGTTAAACTGTATAAAGAAACCCTAAATTTCAATAAAAGATCTCCAAGTTGAAGACCTTAAAGTCGAGTGGATTGGCCAATACAATTTTTCCGCACAGATGATTAATAGATCACTGGAACGTTGATAGCGTGGAAAATCGTTTAAGATAAGAATATACAATAAACAGAAGAACGATAACGAAGACTATAGGCTTGCAAGGTTATATACAAGAATATAGATGTTTTTTTAAAAAAGTGTAAAAAAAAAAATTTACCCTTAAATTACGCGCCAAAGTTATCATTAAAACACTGGGTAAAACTTTCAAGGAAAATGAGAAGATAGAGATTAACGGTTCTTCGATTCACAGAATTATTCAATTTGTACAGGTAGCGTAATTTGAAAGATGAAACATTATAATTTTCGAAACAGGGATAATCTATGAAATCGAAGGTAAAAACACAAACCGGCCGTATCAAAAGCCACGATTAACTGCTTAAGAATGCAATAATAAATGTAAAAACTAGATTCTTAATCACTTATGATTTAAAGGATCAACAAGCGTTTAATTGTTGAAATTCTTACTAGTTTGTTTTCTAATGCACTCAATGAATTCAATTTTCATAAGCGTGATATAACGTTTATGTATCAGTAATCCGACACAAATCTTTAACGGATAATACTATGAGAAATTCCAAAAAAGTTGAAAAACAAGTTTCCGGCTTGTACAGTAATACGTTACGTCAAACCTTTATATAGATTGATTAAAATAGATATCTATTAGTTACGAACATATCAAAAGCACTTTAGAAAACGATTTTCTATAAAATATTTAACATTATACCCGTATTCATTTTTCGCATTAATAAAACTTCGATGTTATTAAAATATAAATTAAAGAGATCCTCTTCCTTGGAAATACTAAATTTATTACAACTAAATAATATACTATTTGAAAAGTCGGGCTATTGAAACGGTCAAGCGATTAAACCTTTATCGAAGGGAATAAAAATTGACTTTAACGGATTATTAATCCGTTTATATAGTATTAACGATATCCGTAACATGTACCTTAACCTACGTTAAAAAGGGAATATTACGAACCAGACGACGATTGATAAAACTAACGAGGAAAAATTTTAAGACACCTAAGGTAAGGGGTCCTTATAACCTACATAGTTACCCTATACCAATCGAAAACATGGTACAATGTATCGATTACAATATAAATGTAAAACTCATAAGATTAAGATTTTGACAAGTTGAATGAAATAGTTAAATAGCAAATGAATAATTTTCAAAACGTTAACAATATAATTATGGTGAACTAAAATACGGAAAAATCACTCATTTTCACGAACGATTTTTTTTTACAAATGATATTAACCTCACATCAACAATCGGATCCCTTCTAATATTTATTGAAAAAGAAAAGTTAAATGAGAAATTTACAATTACCGGTAACTAAGTATTCTAGAAATTCATCAAACGTAAACGTATAATACAATTTCGAATATCTTCAAAGGTTAATAATATAATAATAAGTTTCGATATTGATATGGTACCTAACAGCACATGAAAAATGATCACTAAATAAACATGACTGCTTTCGATACCTATGGTTATATATTGAAAATTCCGAAGTTTTAAAATTACTTTTAAAATCTTGGTAAGAATAATAATAAAAATCAATAATAAATATAATAGCTTTAAAGAAAGTATATAAAGACCGGCAAATATATAAGTTCCGGTAGATTAATGGCAAAGATAACCCTGCTAACGTCATAACCAAGGCATCGTCCAAGGGAATTTTGAAAAAGTTTGTGGATAAAAATACGCTGACCGTACGAATCGAAGTATGCGTAGATTTCCTAGCACGTAATATGGGGAAATAAGGATGCTCTAGCCAATTGGAAGACTGCGAGAGTAGTGGAGAAAGTATTAATATGCAAGAAAATTAGGCTTAGAACTAATGACAAGGGATAAGTAATTGGTGGTATACGTAATTCATATAAATCTATAGTAAAAAACTTGTGTAATGGAGTTGAGAAACGTAGGACTAGGGAATATAGGGTCAAGGGACGCAATTAGTGTCAATTCAAGTGAATATTAACTGGAATTGATAGTGATCTAACATGTATATTGAGGAGGGAACTCTAGGCTTTTCGCAGGTAAGTGATTAAACACATTAGCGTACGAGCACAAAATGAAAAGCCGCTAGTATTGAAATGGCAATTAATTATAGTATAGTAAAGTTGACTATACTTACGGTTAATCAACTACACAGACTAAAAATTAACTATAGTTTGTGGAATTTGACTGCATTCAGTGCAAGTGAAATACAGTAGGTGCCTACTTGAAATTAGCGTATAGACCGGCCAACAGTATGCCTAACTTAAAAGTAACACATCATTAATTTCAATGCAGCACCAGTTACTTCGACCATTGTGATTCGAATAGACTATGTTGCAACGATAAAGACCTATAATAGGTAGGTCTACCAACACTAACGCTTATTAATAAATTCCATCGCTTTAATCTTAGTTGATTCTAAAAGACCAAAACGCATCATAAACCTCAAGATATTGTAAATGTTAACTACCCACTACCTAATTAAAGAATAACATAAAAGAGAAATATCCCGATATACTGTGACAAACTTTATCATATCTTCGACCTTCAATATAAAATTCGACCTGACGAAGGGTAAAATCACGTCTACTTTTATTCGAAATATATAAAAGGCCTTGAATACATCCTTTTCTAATTGTTCAATATAAAACTACGATGTTTAAGGTTCTATCAAATCTGAATTACCTCAATGAAAGGTTTATCAACTGAAATAATAATAAAAACCCCATGTTAAACGATAATTATAAGGTTTATAAACCTTTATTTCAAAAACCTCAAAAGGTTTCTTCTTTTCCGATGTTTTTGTATAAATTATATATTCAAC
Organism: Anisogramma anomala; assembly: GCA_038502455.1. NCBI lineage: Eukaryota > Fungi > Ascomycota > Sordariomycetes > Diaporthales > Gnomoniaceae > Anisogramma > Anisogramma anomala. The sequence goes on along the minus strand of JASMMZ010000005.1, from coordinate 20,008,338 downwards.
CTCGCCCAACTGAATCTAAGTCGCATTTATATATATAAAAATAGTATTTCATTTTTATGGACGTCAAACGTTTCTGAAACTAACGTTCTTAAATTGAATGACTACTCACAGGACGTGAACTTCGAGGCAAACAAAGGCAAGCATGTTTTCGCCCCGAGAAAGTCCAAACTCCTATTCATTAACAGCCTCTAAGGCTTATCTAACCTGGCGATACATAATAACACAGTCGTATTAACTAGCGTATAACTAATGCACCAGATTTCAAACCCTTCACCAAATACCGAGGTCTTCAATTTATGACAATTATAGTTTTATTTCCATCGGATTATATTAAGACTCAACTGCATCTAAAAACATATAATTAAAGTTTTCAAAAGTATAAGACATTCCACAAGAATATTTCGTATAATTCATGTGTCTATTGCATCTTTTTCCAACCGCTATGGTTTTTGTCATCGTATTGATACTGATCTATAACACTGAAACGTAATATAATAGTCATAACTAATAAGGTCAAAAAACCAAATTGTGGGAATAAAAGTCAATTGCAATACAGTTAATTCAACTATACTGTTAGTAAGTTGATTATACTGACTAAAAGTTGACTGTATTGTTTGTGGGTTAACTGAAAGATAAGTGCAGTAGGTATCCACTTTGGACTAGGGCATGGACCAAGCAATTAGCCACACAAATTAGTGTGCAGAACGGCCAACAATTTGCCAAACCTTGAGCTTGACTATTTACCACTTAATTATGTAATGATACTGTTAATTCGACCGATTCCAATCGGCAACGTTGCAATGTGTTGATCATAGAGGGGGGGACTTACTTATATACCTTACTGTCAGTCTCTGTCTGTTAGTCTCGTGCCTTTTCACGAGATTGCATACTCACGAGTGCACCTTCTCATGAGGTACTTATTGTTAGTATGCTCTATGAGTGGATTCCTACCTTTAGCTTAGTCTTTAACTTAAAATACAGACCGGAATACCACCATACATTCGTACGTACACACAACACAACAAATGGTAGCTGTAAGCTGAAATTCTACTTAGCACTATACCAATTAATGACTACAAGGCAATTTAAAAGTTACGAATGTAGACCCGCAACCATACAACTTTGACACTAACCTTACTAATCTTTTCTATCTCCCTTTTCCTCTACGTTTATCTACTCGTTAGATTCTGTTTTACGAGTCTTCAATCTTAATATATAAGCTAGAGAAAGTTATAAGCGCTAGGTATTTTACTAAATAAGCCTTAAATCCCTCTCTATACGCGCTAACAAACACTTTAGCCAACATTTACACTTGTCACGCCAAAGTTAACATTTACTTTCCCTTTACCTTTACTAAAAGTCTCACTTTCACCTACGCATATACCGTTACCTACAGTATCTTCGCCTACGACCTTGCGTTATTACACCCCTTCAATTCATTTTTTATCTACACTTTTTGTCACCATAAAATTAGGAAAAACATCTTCGGCAACTGGCCCCGCCAGCAACGCTAATACCGCGAAACTCGTAACAAACCTACGCTGCAAGTTTAAAAAAAAGCATAACGCCTTCATAAGATGCCTTGATCGCTTAATTATTAAAATTCTTTATTTTCGTAATCGTAACCCCTTTTCCTGTCGCTATTATCGTTAAGTTTCGTCTATTTCCATAACTTTGTCAAATGCTTTTAAAAGCAGTCGCTATCACTCTCTTCACAAAGAGAAAAAGCCCTCCTGCGACCGCTGCGAATCTTGTCGCCGCCGCCGCGAGCCTTCTCCCTCTCGTCGCCGCCTCGAGCCTTTTCGCTGTTGCCGCGAGCCTTCTCGCAACTGCTACGATCCCTCTCGACGCTATTGCTCTCGTTCTCGAACCCGTCGCGATTATTCTCGAACCCCGAATACGATTACTACCCAATACTCGGCTGACGACACTCGCTGCCTAAAGCGTAAAGAAATTAGAATATTTAACCCCGAGTATCCTAATCCTCAGGATATAGGTATTATTATAGTAGGAAAAGATATAGTTTTCATCGACGTAGTAAGCTTTTAAAAGCGTTTAGACACCTTCCTAAACACCTCTCAAACATTAAAAAGTCAAATCGTAGAAATTTTCTCTACTTTGTTACAGGGATGGGCTATATATTAGTGGAATACCCAAGTCACTTCATACGAACGTCGCAAAATATTTCGTCACGGTCTCGTATACATCATGGACATTCTCGTCGATCGTTTTATTATATACCCTGGACGAGCCACGATAAAGTTCAGGAAAGCCAAATTCATGCTACACGATCTCCTGAACGATAAATATAAGCTATAAAAATACACACAAACAGAAATAAGATACGTAAAAGCTATAGGTACGTTAAACCACTATAGTAACAATTAATATAACATCATAATCGATATCTAACTAGCGTTAAATTTGGGCATTCAACAGTACCTATCGTCTTTATATCGTAAATAAATTATAAAGGAATACTTATCTCAAGTCGAAAAGTTAAAAACTGTATTACTAGCTGTAGCGATATGGCGTTATCATAACTACCAGACTCCTTCGAAAGACACGAAAAAGGTACGAATCGCAGGATTTTTGTAAGGATAAATACGAACCTCGTGAAGATAAATATCAGTCCCGTAAACCCGAAAACAATACCAAATGGAACGAAAAACGCCCCTCGCAGGGATATAATCGCAAGCGAAATAACTACCGCCCTCGCGAGTATAACGACCGAAACCGTGGTCGAGATAAGCGAGAACGCGATAGAAACCGTCCTCGTCATAATATAAATCGCAATCGCGATCGCAAGCATGAGGTCAACAATATATAGTCTGAAACAAGCGATACTAACCATTCGAATTAGGACTATTCTAATCACTCACGAATACCCTCACAATCAAGCTCATACTACTCAGGCAGTAAGTTGGGTTATATGATAAAGCTTAGCCCTACCCTTAAGCCTCCCAATCGATGTACTTATATATATTATGGCGAGAATTATAGCTTGCGTATTACTTTATTTAAATATTTAAAGGCCTATACCCAGAAAAATAGACTCTCTTCTAACGATATAAGAAGACTTATACGATAGCTAAACCACATACAACCCGTAACTGGCCTAAACAATATCGTAAACAATATGGAAAACCTTAACATTATTATAGCTAAAGTTATCAATAAGGAGGTGAAAATCGATATAGGTGACTATCGTTACCTATAAATTTCCATACGCGCAAGCTCTATGAATAAAAACCACACGTTTAATCTCAATATAGGTATTAACAAAAACTTTATATTTAAATTCTGACTAAACTTAAATTTCTATTTTTTTATTACGACAAATATTCCTGTAACCAAAGGCGAAACAATTAGTAAAGTAATAGGTTATCTTATTCGTCTTATCACCAAAGCGCGTTAAACCTTTTATGCCCCTAGGTATCAGTCTAACAGAAATCATACTCTATTACAAAAAACAACTAAATCTTGGATTATCGATCGTCTGGATACTAACGCTTTGTTAAAAAAACACTAAATATAGCTTCGTGATACGAATATACTAATATCGAAGAATAAAGTTTGTTTAAAAATAACTACTTCGAAATTCTTTTCTCAATACATAAAGTAACCACACAACCCATCGTTCAAAAGGTTACTTCCAACCTTAAAGTCGTTATTTAACCTAGATAAACGATATATGTTGAGTTTAAGTATACTACCTTTCCTAAAGGCCGATTCTTTATATTCACAACCCAACATCCATATATTTGTAATATCTTAATGGACGCTATTACTCCTTAAATGATACAAATTCACAATATTATCGCTGAAACAATACGCCTTATTAAACATACGCATTTGAAAACCATTACAGAATATAAAAGTAATGTTTACTTTTAGGCGAACTAAACGGGAGTTATATAAACTTTTATATAGGCTATAATTATTCGTAACGTATCCTTTATAGTAGCATGACCTATAGAAATATCTATTGACAAATATTAAGTTTTTTTTATTTTTATTAAAATTTTGGATTTTCCACCTCTGTTCCCGCAATTAATACTAAATTTAAGTTAGATTTTCCAACTCTCTATGCTGTTGTCACGCCGGCAAATACGCCTTTTTTTACTATAACTCTTATTGAGCCTTACTCAACCACTCCTCTTTTGGACGAAATAATGAAATTGATTTAAAAATAAAAGGGTTTTAAGGTGGTAAACCTCAAATCTCGCGACAAATCATGTTACTAAAATGCCTCATTAGGCATAAAGACACCCGAGAATATTCCTATAATCAAAACCATATACGGCACTTATATTAACGCGACTAACCGAATATGATTTGTTTAATTACATCGAATTTAGGAATAATATTCAGCCGTTTAGAAAGAAGTTAGTCTAATCAGGATGCCTATCTATCAAATAATAAAGGTTCCACTAATTAACGGTTAATAATATAATAAGCATAACAATTATCATTATCTTATATCAAAACGAAACGAAAAGCTACTCAATTGATATTTGAACACATTACATAAGTAATGACGCATAGATTTCTTTGACGACATCTCAACATTTACGTTGCCGTTATTTGTAATATAGAAAACTATACAAAGATTAGGAAAAATTCGAGTAATAATGAACTTACTACTACTTGACAAATAGGCCGTTTTAGACTCCTATCCATTACCTATACAAAAAGATGTCATTAAATCCATTCGCGGTAAAAAATAAATGACTTTTATAAATGTTACCAAGTTTTTTTTCCAACTTTTAATACATTTAGATTTCCCCCTCCAATTCACTTTAGTTAGATACCGCGGACTCGAACCAAAGAAAGTTGCTTTTATAAGTTTTCGCAATTTACCATCTAACGCCTAACTTTTTATAAATTAAACATTGAAGGAATTTCGACTTTTTTATCGCATATTTATCGACGATATTATCATTTTTTCTAATACATTCGAAAAACAAGTTACTTATTTCAGGTAGGGTTTAAGCTTTTTGTTAACAAAAGCGTCGCATTATCGCCGAATAAATCTTATATCAACTTTTAATTAGTGGAACTTTTAGGATTTTACGTGAACGCTTTCAGACTTTTAACTACTAAAGAGAAAATTCAAGGGTTTTAGAATTTTTCCTTTACTTGTAACTTAAGAACCCTCCAAATATAACTAGGGGTAACAAAGTTTATAAGGCCAATAATACCCAGTTACGACCAAATACCAGGATCACTTCAGGAATTCAAAAAAAGATTTGCTAACATAAAAAAGAAAACAAGGACAAATTAAAGTCGACAATTGAAAAAAGAGATTATATTATACGTAGTTTACACTTATTTATCCTACGCCTTAACCATAGCAATCTTTTGAGGCTACACAAGCCTCTTTATATAAATATCTGAAGTTATATCACTCAAATCCAGTACGTCAATTATTTTTTCAGATTAACCGAAGTTTTAAACGCGGATTTGGAATTATACTTTATTACCTTAAAAACGGCTATTTTCGGCCACGAAGACAAACTATTTCAACAACTATTATCGAATTAGTAATATTTTTAAGTCGTCGCCTGACTCGAGATAAAATTAATTATAATATATTAAAATATAAGGTTACGTATTGCATATGGGTGGGTAAATGCCTGCGTACAACCTCGGTTAGCAACCCTTTACAAATTATTATTTTTACCGATTATAAGGCTACTCAAGATATTGTAAACTGAATTTAACTCAGTATAACATTTACGGATAAGGAAAATCAACGACTATTTAACGTGATGATTTAACTTAATTTATACTCTTTAGATATAGTTCACTTTCTGGAACGCCTTAAGTTGGTACCAAATACCCTTAGTCGTTCGTTTAATAACGAAGGCCGATAACCTTACAAAACTGATATACCGGTATTAAATTAGATCTTTGATAACTTGCCGACGGTAAATCATCAGATAGTATCCCTTGTTGAGGCGTGAATACCCGATAATATACGACTTCGTTTTTGAACTGGTTATAATAAAAATTCTGTTTGGCGTAGAATTCTACAAGACCTCGCAAACAACAAAAACAATAATAAAATGCTTTTTAATGATTTCAAATTCAAATATATATTTAGATTAGTTGATCGCTTGTTATACAATCGTAATACAAATGGTTATGAAAGACTTATAGTTTTTATAAAATTTGTATAGGAATTTTCCTCCGAGATATAAGATAAAAACCAACATTTCGGACCTAAGAAGAGAATAATAACCTTCAACGGAGTACATTTTCGCTAAAAACGTAAGTTTATTAAAGTATACGTTGAAAATTGCATATATTTCGGAAAACTGCGGAATTAAAACCAAAAACCAGTTAGTCTTCTTAAACCTATTTAAAAATCTAAAGAACTAATATATTCAATTTACATAGAATTTGTAATCGCATTGCCAACAGTTCATTTTAAAGATAATCCTTATATATTACTTAACAGAAAATCTTTCGATACCGTAATACCTATTAGATACAAAACATTCAAACGAATACTCCTAATCCAGGGCTATACGACGTATATAGCAAAAGATTAAACAGCTATTTTAATTAGACAAGTTTCATTATAAGACTAACCCTATCTAGGATAAATTATCTTAAATAAAAATATTAAATGAATGCCAGCTTTCTGACAAAGTTCATAAAAAAGATTTGGAACACGTTTAATAATAACAACAACCTATTATCTATAAGCGGATAGGCAAGTAAAAAGAAAAAACAAGTCAGTTAAATTGGCTTTAAGTCAATTTTTCGTCGAGTATCCTAAATAATATTAGATTGATATTATGCCGGCCTTATAATAAAATCTTAACAATATCTACTCACGTACTTTAAAATCTAATTCTTACGAGTATTTATTTAAATTCAAGCTTACAATACCAGTAGATATTTTTACAACAATTTCACCTCACCTGCAAACAAAAATTCGTTTTTTACGGAAACATTTACGACGCAACATACAATTGATAATGAATTTTATTACTACTAAAAGAAAAAAAAGCGATAGAATCAAAACCATCGATGGCATCAATTTGTTATAGGCGACATAGTGTAAGTAAAGCTAAGAAAAGTCTAAAAACCCTTTACAAAAAGAGAAAATTATCATCACCGCGTATATGGCCATATAAAATTCTAAAAAAGATTAATAATTTGGCTTTTACCCTAAATTTCCCACCAAACTTAAAATTGACGGAATTGTTTATATTACTTATTTGCTACCCTATAAAATCCCAACAAACGAACCATTCAATAGAATTACGCCACCCTCTAAACTAGTCAAATACGAGAACAACGGATCAAATATTAAAAACTAGAAAATGGAACGTATATTGGCCATATGAGTGGATCGACGCCGTCACAAAAGGTATTAAGTCTAATATCTTCCTAAATAAAAAGGCTTTATGGCTCGTAACGATAAATGAAAACCGGTATCAGAATTAAATTGCCCGGAATTAATGAAAGCCATTAATATGAACAATGAGAATATTGCTATTGAATGATGAGGACATTATTGTTTTATTTTTTTCCTCCGGCATTTTTTGGTCAAGGAGGAGGGTACTTGCTTATATATCTTACTGTAAGTCTCTATCTGTCAGTCTTATGCCTTCTAATGAGACTTCCTACTCACGAGTACTCCTTCTTATAAGAAGTTTTTCTTATGAGGTAATTATTGTTATTATGCTCAGGGAGTGGATTCCTACCTTTAGCTTAGTCTTCAACTTCAAATATAAACCGGAATACTACTATAAGTTCACATGTACACAGAGAACAACACAACGTCTAAAGGCCTATAAATATCAATCAGTAATTATTGAGTAAAATACAGATAGTATAGGTAGATAAAAACCACTCCCAGATTACGTTTTGTATTGTAAGATAAATGATAGGTTTTTACGAAAAGCTTGTACAAACTGCATTGGTTCTCTCAAAAATAAGAATAAAAAAACCTTTGGGATACGTAGGTTTTGATAATAGCCTAAAGATTACGATGGTATCGCTACTGAAACCCTAAAAATACGCATGAAACCTTTTTAAATAACGTTAATATTAACCGTCAATGTCTTAAATCGTCAAGAAAGCGATCACAAAGTCGTTAAATTCTTTACGGTTAGCAAACAACTAAGTTGTTATTACTAACACTATCGCAAATCGCTAAGTCCAAAACCTTTATAATAAATAACGACTTTATTAATGAACAACTTCCTTTAACTTCGCTTTCTACATCAACTTTTTTCATCTACACCAATCATTCTTTTTATATACTACAAGATTGTTAATAGGATCGGAGAATAAACACGTCAAAGTCGTGATTCCAAGCCAAAACACCAGGAATCATCAAGTCGCACTGAATAGCTAAGTTACGCCAAGCTTACGGTCTACGTAAATTAACGTCAACTTATCAGATAAAACGTCAAAATAATATTTAATTAGGATCGTATAGAGCGATTGAACCCCTTCAACCCCTTTTTAAAAAAATACTTCATCGAGAAAATATAGTTTATAAATGTTAACATAACCTTAACTAAAAATTAATTGACCAACTATATTGGCCAATAAATCTTCCAAACATACGGTAGTGAAAAGTTTGGCTGTAGCACCCGCGTTTTCCAGGACCTTTGGGAGTTTGTTATCGACCAGACCATTAATATATGGGAAATGTCTCAATGTACAGTCAAGTTCAAGCTATAAATAAAAGTCTACAAGCGTAGGATTTATATACTAGAAAAAAATCAAAGGAATTGTTAGTAATCTCCTTTAAAATAGCTCAACATAAGGATTACCTTTAGAATTCTAAACCTTAAAATTCGCAAAGAAAAGGAAAAGATATTAACTACTATTAATGCGTTTGCTCACGTCTTGGAAAACCACTCCCTAATTCCCAGTTATATTGAACCTTTTGCCCCGTTAATATCAACTATTGACACGTTAACGACAAAAAAAAAACTATTAATTTATTAGGAAACCTTATCCTCTCTCGCGATAATGAAGAGTACACGTTTAGTGAAGACATAACACGCGAAATAACGGCTGCTAACGCAGAAAAAGTAATTAACTTCGACGTTATCCAATGGTTAATTGAATAAAATCGTCAAATATCTCAAACCCTCTCTTAAAATCGTTAAATATCTTAAGGAAAAGCTTCCCAAAACAAGTACTCTTATAAAAGTAAACCCACCACAAGTTTTACCGCAGAACTTTACCTCTCGAACTAATCAATTGTTAACTACTCCTATAACCGCGATACTAGAAGCCTAAAACTTGAATTGATTATAAATAACACTATTGGAGACTAGGAAAACTATCGTATCCTACTCTCTAAACCATTCAAGATAATAAAAATTGACTACAAACTGCTTACCAATTTCGCTGAAATATGAAATAACACAGAAACATATAACTGGAAACTATTCAATCTATTTGATACGAAACTAATACCGTTTCTTGATATTTTCAAGTGACTAGAATTTCATCCTTCAGGTTTCAATTCACTATTCTCGAAAAATCTAACAAATTACGCCAAAAACTACCACTCAACCTTTATAATCGAAATACATACTTGAAATAAAATCTATATAAAAAAAGTTCTTTCGAACACGAAGTCTCCTTACATAATACAATACAAATAAGTTCAAAACATGGTAAACGACGATAATGATATTTTAAAAGCGGAGAAAATACCAACATATATCTTTAACCAAGTAACTTAATAAGTTTAATTTATGTTAACAAGAAAAAAAGAAAATACTTGTTAATGAGGCTATACTTTTCGAACAGATATGTGCAGCTTTTATTGGTGTGAACGAATTTAAATACGCTTAAATTACACTTATAATTTCAATGTCCAGATATAGTTTTAGCTTCGGACTATAATAGCACGTACTCCAAATTTCATTATTATGTACTTCTTAGTTCCCAATTTCCGAGACTTGGATGATGATAACTTTCTAATGACATACTGAGTCGACTGCAAGTACAAAAAGCTCCTACATTACAAATCTGTATCAAAACCTCTGGACTGGAAGCAATACTAACGACAACAATGTAGGAAAAACATGATCGAATCTGTTAGCGGCTACAAATGTCGTACTAATAGAGGTAAAAGGTATTAAATTATTGAAAAATCCAGTTATTGGTCAAATCGCTACGTAGCTGATAAGAGCTACAAATAGTAGTTTATTCATTATACTCAATAACACACTACTTATTAAAAGAACTACTTGAATTGAATCGCACTCTTAAAGGTAACAATATTTTAAATTAATTAAAATACACAAATGCTAGTTGCGAGGTATAAAGATAAAACTTGTAAAACGACCTTATAATTTGCTAATGCCTCCTTTTTATTCGTTTTGACGAATGAAAACCCTTACTTTTACCATAAATATAAACCACTTAACCCTTTACAAATCTTTAACCTTTGTTACCATTACGTTGATTGTACTTTTTGAAGAATTATACCGGACACTAGCGGAACAAGATGCTGAACAGGAGTTTGTTTGAAATACATAGCATTACAATACGAAGTAATTACTTCTACGAAAATCAATCGTTAGGATTATAAAAAAGCCAGAGTTGGCTTCTTCCCAGGTAATAAACTATTGTTATGAGGATCAAAAACTATTCAAACAGTCGTTAGGGCAATCAATTTTTATATCCCCAAGTGCCTTACTATTTTCCTTCTTTCTTTGGAAGATATAGAGATCTTGTGTATCAATGTCGTTATCAGCGTGAATAAGCTTATTGAAAATGGCCGGAGGTTCTATCATGCCTCCAAGTGGGGAAATTTGTTGTTTTACTTTCAAGGGTTAAGAATAACAGTAATTAACTTAACAAAGTGAGAAATTCGTTAGCTACATCAAAGCTTGAATTGCCTAATAATTCAAAGGTTATATAAAATTATCAAATTTGAAAAGCATAAAATTATAAATTATTTTATTCTAAATTCTATTTGAAGTTCCTGTTACTACGGGTAAACCTACCCGCAAATACCCAAAAGGTTTAAGTTTACCCTGAAAACTATTGAGAATTTTAATTGTAAGATTTTAGCTAAAGTCTTCTACTTAGATGACAAACCTGTTCTTCATGTTGTAAATGCGGCAACCATTTTCCACGGTATGAATTTATTGAAGCTTCTATCGGCTAAAGATACCTGTGAATAGTTAAAGATACTGTAGATTAACAAGTAATTAAAGCCACCAAATTTTATCGTTCACAATACTAACACCAATTTTACTACATCGGAATTTAAATAAAATACCCAAATAATAGGGACTCAATACAAACAAGTACCTATTAAAACATACTAAAGAATTTAAAAGGTAGAAAAGATATACACGTTACTTTTCGAAGCGTATAGAATCCTTATGTTAGAGATTGAAAGCTTTACGAACTAAAAGGCACGTTTTTAAAGAACGGTAAAGTACCTAAATTATATTATAGAACCTAACAGCTTAATATTGACTGTAATGGCCTCAAAGGAATATTTTGGTCCAACTAATGAATATTGAACATTAGTAAATATAAGACAAAGCGTTACAGAATATGGTAAAGCCTTGAAATAATAATGAAGTAAATCTACCAGACGACAAGTTGATAACGCCATTAAAACTAAAAATAATCATACAAAAATCAACATATTGAATTTAACATTAAAAATCAAAACCTTCGTCTAGCTAAAGGGGGGCAAATGTGATAGCCTATTAAAAATCCTTAGTATCGCCAACAAAGAGATATTTATTGAAAGTAGTAATAGTCCTACAACATTCGTATGAATCATCTTCAACCCTAAATTAAGTAAACTAACTGTAAATATAATAATAAAGATTTTAAAAATGAACTCATATTCTAATACAACCATTTCTCTTCCGTAATTAATAGTCTGATACAAAGACAACATGCGAACCACCACTGAAGGGAGAGAAGATTAAAAATAAAAAATATAAGAATGGACGCATATATATTACTACTTGGGTTCATGGGAAAAGGTTAATTATCAACACCTCATTCTAAAGTTTACCACTTGAAGAAACATTTAAGATTTATATAAACTCATGGAAAAAACGATAAGAACAAGAATGATAAACTCCTTAAATAAAGAGTTGAATAATTTATATCTAAACGCGAAATTAACCTTCATGAGCCCAACTTTATCATTTTCAAATCGAAAATGATAAATGAAATTAAAAGTAAAACCATGGGGAATCCATGCTAAAAGTTACGTCTAATCGTTCAAGGATACGGTAATAAAGACCAAGACTAGATATCTATACAATCGATAATAATTCATAAAATCAGCCAACGTTTAGTTGTCATATTAGCATCAAGTTTGCTAGCAATGACTAATAGAAAATCTACCATTAATAGCTTTAATATTACTTAAATGTATATATAATGAACAATTGATTTATAAAAGATCGTTTTACTAGAGTTATGTTAAGCACCCCGTAAAAAATTACAAATAGTAGAATTTAAGTCAACGCGATACAGATACGTTATTAGAGGCGCGAATAAACTAGTTAATCGTATTTCGAACCATAACTCCGAGTTTTTTTTTTTCGTATTAATTAATAAAATCTGAAATTATATTTTAAAATATATTACGTAAAATTCAACCGGTTTGAATCGTTTACTTATAACGAACCTCTCAAGTCAAAACTGTTTGCTTTTACGAACAAGGACCTTGCGGTATTTTCCTATTCGATTTAACTAAAACTTTGGAAACTTCGTTACAAACGCGTATAATTGTTGTTTTACGGACGTTAAAGTTTTGGTACTAATAATATTAGGCATAATACGTTAAAACCGATTGTTGTATTTATTTCAAAACGTAAATTATAACGTTATATAAACGTTTAACACTTCGTCTATATAATTAAGCCCTATAATATATAAACAGATGGCGTTTTATAAGCTTGTAAAAATGCGCTAAGAGGTCTAGTCGTCTTAGTCTATTAAGTAAATATTATGAATTTTAAAGACGTTTTTTCTAAAGGTATATTCGCATGGGTAAACATTAATCGTATTACCAATGCCTTTACATTCGGTTGTATATGTTATAAAATTTGTTTTTATTCGGGTTTCAAATATATAATCGGCCTAAAACTATCGTTTAATCTGAACCTATTCGTATGCTAGGTATTTAATAGATTAGAAGCCGATTTTACCGTATAAGATATAACGTTTTTACAAACCCGGGGGGTTTCGTATACCTTTTCGTAAGTATTACTATAGCTATAGTGCATTTCGTCCGTAATTGTAAAATTGTCCTCAAAAATAATTACCTTACCCTTTATTTCCAGGGCTCCCTCCCTAATATTTCTCCTTTTAATAAATGTATTTAGGGCGTTTACTTTGTTTTAGGTATACTTTAAACCTTCGATCCAAAACGTGGTAAATGGTTTCTATACGATTTTCTTTTATAATCTAACCCTCGCCTTTCATCTTACTCAGTTACCAACGCTAATCCGAGGCTCGCTTATCGACATATAAGAATCATAAACGATATTTCAAAACATATATAAAAGGTCTTTAAAAAATTTCCGGTTGAAATAATGTAAAGTCGAAATTTAGGTTTCTGCGACATGATTTTATTATTACTTAAATAAACAGTTTACTACCTTTGTATTTCGGTTCAAAGATTACCTGATATTTTCGAAACTTTGATAACAGGGTAGTAAGTACCTCTTGTAGGTTTTTATCAATGTTTTCTCGTTGATTTTTCACTAATTTCCAGGTCGTATTAGTTCAATCCCTATCATGAAATTCGTGGTTAATTTCTGTATCGAAGTGTGATTTTAGGCGTTTATAATATTCTTCAAATGTGTCCATTAACGTAAGGTGATATATATACCCTTTTTTAGATCGCGTAAATAATATACCGGGTAAGATATCATAAAACTGAAACGGTTCGATATCCAGTCTTTTATACGTATTCAATATAACACGTATTTTATTACCAAATTTATCTTATAATTTACCGTTATAATTCTCGTCATTATTACAAAGTCAGGTGAAGTTAGTAAGCTTTATAGGATCGTTTTCATTAGTAGGAAAGCGGTGTGGTAGAAAATTACGATAGGAGTCGTAGTTGGTATATATTGGTTTATAGGGTACGTATTAGCGTTTTACACCGCTTATCATTTCTTGAAGCGAGTCGTTTTCTTTATTCGAGCCTATTTTATCGTAGCTTAGCTGGCTATTAAAAGAATCCGGGGAGTGGTTTGATCTCGACTTTTATTCCAAATTAAGTTTTTAAAAGGGTTCTTGTTTCACCTTTGTTGTAAATAGTTGTTACAGTGTTTTCTTTTCCTTCTTCGATTTTTCCAACTTAATTTTTACTTTGTGGCGGGTGTTTAGCCTTATTAAACGCCTTTTCTCCATTTACTGAGGCTTTTCTCGTTCCCGGTATGTTATTATAAATAGACTTTCCTAACGTCAATCTTTCTGTACAATTAACAAGAAACTGGCTGTTTAACGAGAAAGTAATTGAGTGGTAACCGGAAACAATTACTTGGCAACACTAGCGTTCTCACACACAAAAAAAAGCTGCCAGTGTTATAACAGTAGTAATTGCATTGCAGTAAGTCAACTTTACTTATAGTAACGTTGATTATACTAATTGTAAGTTGAGTGTATTATTTTGTGAGCCTACTATAAGTTCAAATACATTATGCACCTACATTACACTAAAGTACGGCTGAAGCAATTGGCCATAGAAATTAGTGTGCAGCCTAGCTAGTGGTGGGCTAAACCTAGAACAATACATCCACTACTTTCAATGCAGTACCAGTTACTTCGACCACGATTCAAACCGACTACTTTGCAACGATAGTCTTACTAACAAACTTAGGGAATTGTAAAATAGAGAAAATATGAGGTTTCAAAGTGATAGAAATGATTGTTAAAACAAATAAAAACATTTTTTTTTTGGATTTATTCTAATTTTAACGTCACCGGTATATTTACGATTAATTTATTTCATTGTTTTGCCATCCGATTGATATTGGATACATTGCTTATAATCTTTCATTAAATATTTTGGTGCGCCTATATTCAATATGATTCGTTGAAACATTCATTTCTCGTAAATATCATCTAGGGTAAATAGATATGTAGGTTTGATGTCGTTTTAATAATAGTATAAGTCTTTACTTGTTAAGCGATATATAAGGGCGTGATTAACCAATTACTACGATATTTTCGAGCTATTAACGATATTTTTATACAAATCGATAAATTTAGGTGTTTTTTGTCTGTAATGTTTGCGTTAATTCCTTTGGAGTTTATTGTTCGTTTCATATAATTTCAATTCAAGATTATGAGCTATTAATAGTAAGGAATTGTTTTCTTATCAATCAATAGCAATGAATCCTATTCACCAATGGCAGAATTCACTAAAAATCAACGTTTTTGAATTTGATTCTGATAAGGAATACTAACAGGGCTGATTTATGTTTCAATGCCATCTTTATCTACTTTGTTCATCAGAATTTGAATTTAAATACTTTTTCTATCCGAATCATTAAATTGTGCCATATTTTCAATAGATGTAATACTTCAAAATATGATTTTCACTACTGTCTCAATCAATGAAGCCATTGACCTAATAAAATATGTCTTATAAGCTAGGAAAACGCGTTATTATTGTTGTAAATAGGGAATAAAAGAGTCTTAAAGGGACTTTATAGTCATAATTGGGTTATTATAACACGTAATTCAAATTATGTACGCCTGTATTAACCGCGCGAATTTCTATTGATAGTAACGTGTCTTGTATATAGTCAATCTATATTTCTTTTTAATAAAGAATCAGCTTTTAAGGCATTTGATTCAGGATATTTATCCTTGTTTCATATTTTTTCTGATTGCTAAAATCATCATATACCGTATTATTACCTAGTAAATATATTATTAAACCAGTTAGACGTTGTTTTTAAAATAGATTTCACTGTTATTATATCTTTTTCAAAATGATTTTACAATTTTGTGAATCGATGGTAGTACATCTAAATCTCGTTCATAAAAATACAGGAGAAAATGTAATTAAAACCTGATATTGGGATTTTCATTCAGCGATGAATTATGAGAAAAAGGAATATTTAGAAGTTAAAAAGATTTTATGACTTCTTATTGTACTTTTTAAATATTCTTAGTTTTTGTAAAATCTGTAATAAGTAAATTGTTTAAGTTCTCTATCAACGCGTATTTAAGCGTTAAGTCTCCGGATTCTTTATGCATCTTCTTTGATTTGATTGATGAAAAGTATTGAAGTTTTGAAGAGGTACTTATAGCTTACTTTAAAGGCCTAAAGCTATATCAAATTTACTAATCAGTTTCTGCATATATACGTATTTCTTTTTCTTTATAAACAAGTGTATTGAAATAGTATTGTATGCAGTGCAGTAGTCAACTTTAATGTAAGTAAAGTTGACTGTACTGCAAGTATATTGCTTTGTGGAGACTTACCGCATTGGATGTAAGTCGAGTGCAGTACGCTGAACTTCACTCTAGGGCACGGGCCAAGCAATTGGCCATACAAATTACAGTGCAGACCGGCTAGAGGTCTTCCAAACCTAGAACAATACATCCACCATCTAACTACGCAATAGTACTGTTACTTTGACCAATCGAATCGACAATCTTTGCTATGTCTAAGGCCTATCAACAAAGTGATAATAAAGAGTTGAAATATTTTAGGGGTTTTATAGCATGGATACGCTTCTACACTTTTAATCGTCAACCTCAAGACTCATTAGGAATTGGTAGATCGAATCTATTCAAATACCTTTAGCTGTATTATTCGTATTTTCTTCGTGTATTCGTTTTTTCTTGAGGGCGTTTTCAGCAATACCTCGATCTATAAATTCATTTTTATCATGTACTTTAATAAGTATCACATTGAAAGCTTGTTGGTCAATATCTTGAGCTTAATTTAACTTTAAGGTTGATTCTTTTCAATGTACTTATAGGTGGTAATTGTTTGCGAATTGATTGTTATGGTTAAAAACAACGTTACCCTTTTACATAAAGTATTTCAAACCTATATTTATAGGATGATCATCGTAAAAGATGTTGGAAATTGAATAATAAAGAACTTCGATAATATAATCGGAAAAAACTAGGGTAAACAAACTTGTATCTGTAAAAAGATAGATTATTTGTTATGAACCTCTATCATTAATTTCACTGTAATAATATTATCAATCATTTTCATCATGTCCATGTTCAATTGGTTAAAAGTATCTCTATAAAATGTTAATGAACGTCTTGATTATTGTTGTTATTATTAGAATTTAAGTTGGAGATGTAACGCCCAACGTAATTCATTAAATGATAATGAATTGAACTGTTGTCTATGTTTATATTTTACCTATACCAGGCGAAAGACTGGCTAGTAAGTTTAAAATACCTTCATATAAACGATAATTATATTTCTAGAGGCTAATATAATAGGAGTATATAAAGCTTAAGAACTCAACATTATTGGTCGGTCTATAATGTAGAGCTACTTATTAGTCTTTATAATTATAAAATTGATTTTAATTGTTAGTTCTTACAAATTCATTGATGAACAACTGGAGGTTTTAAGATTATTATTCGTTAATTTTTACATTATACTTAAGCTATCGTATGAATTCATTTATTTCGAATGTAGATATGGTGATATTATCGCTACTTTGAAACTATTATAAAAAGTAACTGTTGGAATAGTACTATATTCAGTGAAGTAGGTCAACTTTACTTACATTAAAGCTGACTATACTGAACTGCAAGTTGAGTGTATTGCTTTGTAGAGACTTATCGCATTGATTGTAAGTCGAGTGCAGTACGCTAACCTTTACTTTTGGGCACGGGCTAAGCAGTTGGCTATACAAATTACAGTGCAGACCAGCTAGCGGTCTGCCAAACCTAGAACAATAGATCCACCACTTGACCAATTCAATACTACTGTTACTTCGACCACAGTTCGAATCGACAACGTTACAACAATCTATTGCCATACTACCACTAATTAGTTCTTATTAGGTTAAGGACGGATTAGCTATGTAGAAGATGAAACTACTTTTCGGTTATTACGATTTACGTCAAACGATGGCTAAGGTAGAGGAAAGATTCTTGCGAAAGATCTTTGCTACTGTTTTAGTCTCTACGGAAGTACGTATAAAGGACCTTTAGGCTACGCCAGTCTCTACGGAATACTGGAGGTAGCGATGGTATTGCTATTGAAAATACTATGAAATCTTTATTAATCCTTCTTAAAGAAAAACTTTGAGATTGATTGTTAGAAGTTTTAAAGTTAGAAAATTTGTCAAACAGTTAATTTAATATTACTACGGGTGTTACTATTATAAAAACGACTAAGTCCCTACATTCGATAACCTTTACCAACAACAAACAACTTTCGACCTTACCCTTTACATCAGACTTTTGCCCCTACATCACTTTTTTCACTTCCCCCACGTTGATTTAATTATTAAGATCGCTGTCTAAAGCGAAAAAACTAAGAATAGCTAAGTCTCGTCGAAAAAGCCATGTTACGTGACTTCACGCTGAATCGCTAAGTTCTTACGCGACGTCACGCCAAAATAACAACTCCCTACACCCCAAATCACCAAGACTCTCATCTACCAAGTATTACATTGCCCAAAACCTCAAAATAGCAACTACTTAAGAGATTTAAAAAGGAATTAACGCCCTGGGATCTATTCTTACAAAGCTATACGACGAAAGCCTTCGGCGGTAAGATGTTGACGAAAACTTAACCGAAAAACACCTTACCCACTTCGTCAGCTATTATATTATTAACCACAGTAGTATCGACGACACTAACCTCATCTTTGGTAAATTTCGCGATTTTCAACTACTGGACCATTAATATGTAAAAGGCAATTGAAAAGGGAGTTAGATCAAAGTTTAAATCTAATCTAAAAGAGTAAGGGATCTACGGTTAAGTACAAGCTACTATAAAGTTGGCCCAAGGTTCTTTAGACTTAGCTTAGCTTAAAAAACTCCTTTACGACCCATAGTTTAAAGGAAAAAGGGTTGAAGAACCTTAACGCCCCTACATGAGATTTAGAGAACTCCCTTTTTACCTTTAGCTAATTTAGGCCTCTTTATGCGTGGAAAATAAGCCCTTTAACCTATTCGGCAACCTAACAGCTTTATGTGATAGCGCGGAGTACAACCTAGGCGGTGGCACAACGCATCAAGCAAAGGACGCCAACGCGGCCAAATGTATTAACGTAGGTGATTTAAACCAGTCAATTAAGTAAGATGGTCAAGCCTTTTAAAGCCGCCAGGTCCTACTTCATCCTTAACATTTCACTTAAAACCATTAAGCCCCTTAAAAGCCTTTCCTCTTTAGGTTTACCTACGCGCCAGAGCCTATAATAGGTTCTAACACAGGACTTTACCCCTCGGGCTAGGTGATTGGAAATTACCCTTAGCACTATACCTAGGAGGCTATAAGGCCTAAGCTACCAGGAAATACCAATTAAAAGTGGGATTACCATCGCGACCTACTCCCAAGACCTATTAAAATGGTGAATATCAATTACACACTGCTTACAGACTTCGATATCATCTGAAACAACGTAAAGAAGTAAAAATGGGAAGCTCTATAACCTTTTCAATATTAAAATAATGCCTTATTTGAACATTTTCAAGTGTATAAAAGTTCCCCTTTTATGTTTTTACTTAATATTCCCCGAAATCCTCACAGGGCACGTGAGGAACTATTAGCTAACATTTCTTATTAAAGCTACTACGTTCCGTGAAATCTATGATAATATAAAGAACTACTTCGAACATGATATTTATCTCATCCAATAATATATAGACTAGGTTACTACGTGGTAAACTATAATGATAGCGAAGAAGTAAGAGGATGAAACGTTAATGTATATCTTTAACCAGATACTCGACAAGTTGATAGTATGCTAGAAAGTAATGGAGAAAACTCATGCTAACGAAGCCACACTTCGCGAGCAGGTGCGGGTAGCAGTTATGGGCGTCAACGAGTTGAAATACGATGTATAACACCTAAATGACACTTAGGAAGGTTTTTTTTAGCTAATTACGTTCCTCTTCTGCCATTACAATAGCGCGTACACCAAATTTAATTGGTATATATCACAAAGCCAGTAACCATCGTAACGTCAATACAAAAAACTTTATGGTAGTTAATTACGTCGACTGTAAGTATGGTAATGGGCGTTTATAACGCCTAAGATTTGTTTTACTAGTTATAAATTGAAGGCAATAGTTATGTTGACACTAATAAGGCTAAGATTTAAGAGAACCTATTAATCGAAATATTATCGTTGTAATAATGGTAAAAGATATTAGATTTGTAATAAGTTTAACGGTTAATTAACTCGATCTCCTCCTGCCGAGCGCAGTAACAAAAAGGCACTATATTACGTCTAATACCTTATTTCAATCAAATAGAATTACTTAGACCATATCACAAACTTCGAAAGAAATAAGCTAATGAACGGAGCTAATACCCCTAAGCAAATTAAATAACACGAAAGTATTACTTTTAGTACAGTCTAGTAACTAGCCGAACATGCTTTTTTATACCGTTTGGGTAGCGAAGACCCTAAACTTTGCCTTAACTAAGCTCACAACTCCTTATACACCTTTAATATTCATAATTTTTACGCGAATTATACGTTTTATGGTATTATACCAGACTCAAGAGCAATACGATATTTAATAAGAAGCTATTTGTAGTAAGTAGCCTAACAGAGGTAAAACACTATAGTTACTAAAATCAATCTTTACGATACTAGAAAGGCTAAAGTTGATTTTAAACTAGACGAAAAATTATCGTTACTAGAGATAACGGTAATTTAAACTATTATAGGAGCAATTATATTTTACTTCCTTCAATCCCTTACCCCTTTTCAATTTTATTCTAAGGATACAAAAAACTTTGGCGTTGACGTCAACGTTAACGTAAACGAACTAGTTAAAAATAGCCAAAGGTTTCCCCTTGCCTTTGAATAAGGGTAACTATGGTTTTATTTTTAAGTCCTAAAAGTATTGGTATTGAACCTGACGAAGCCGGAAATACGTTAATGATACCAGCGTTTAAAATATTAGGTCGTTAATAGTTTGTATAAAGTCATAAAGTCCGTAGGGTATGAAAATGTGGAATATTTTGCCTTGAAGGCTATTAAAAGGCTTTGTTACTATTGTCAAATGTATGTTTAAGCCCCTCAAAAATATAAGTTTACATTAAAAGACGATAAGTGTCGGTAAGGTCTCAAGCCTGTAATATTCACGTGAACATAAAGTCTTTGAAGAGTATTCAAAATGATTAGTAGTTGTAGTATAAAGTAAGATGATGATGAAGAAGCATCCAAAGATGTACGACACAGGTGAAGTCTTATAAGTCCTTCACCCAGAGCGCATCATATTGAAATACTCCTTCTATACCGATCCATGCATTGCCGTTGGTCTGAAATGACCATTCCAGACCGATCCATGCATAATGCACTTTATACCTTGCAAGAGTGTAGCCTGCAGCGTGATACGTTACCGTGCACCTTATAGGAGTGTATCCTGCAATACAGTGCTCTTCTAATTGGCCTATGTATACTATCTATGAGGGTATGTAGTAATATCCACAATAAGGATTTTGATATCGAGATTTTTGTTGATGTATTTTACTTGAATAATGAGCCTATTTTTAACCTCGTTAATTTCGCAACTCTTTTTACGGGGCTGAGTTTTCAAAAGTCCCTTGTAATAAAGGATACATGGGAGACACTAAGAATGTTATGGAATAATATGTACCTAGATCCACCTAACATCGTCGTCTACGATTCTAGTACTAATTTTACGGCGGTAAATTTTTAAAAAGATGCTAAGATAATGGGTATCTAATGTAAATAGGTCATTATGAAAACTTATTAAAGCATTAGGAGGGTTAAAAGGGTATACGCCCTACTTCGGCGAGCGTATAATATCCTCACGTTAGAAATCAAAAGTTTTACAGACTTAAAGGCACGCCTATAGATGGCAGTGAAAGGTCTAAACAATATTGTGAGCCCTGACAGCTTAGTGCCAACGCTACTGGTCTTTGGAGCGTACCCACGTCTGACAAATAAATCTCCGCCCTCTGTAAGTATTTAGAAACGTGTTACGGCTCACAGAAAATCTTTGAGGGAGTTGCGAAAATAATCGGTACGATGTTAGATTAATAAAGCTCTTAATACCAGAAACGGTCTTAAAATAATCGACGTACTTATTTTGCCGTTATAAAGTAAAGTTTTTGTATAGCGAAAGCCGGGAAAATATGAGGGCCCGTATAATATATTAAGTATTATGAACTCCGAAGTAGTTGTTAAAATTGTTAATGATTTTGTATCTTTTCGAACGACCTAAGTTAATTTTTACATGAGGGCTACTAACGATAAAAACCCTTAAAATAAGCGATCGGGCCAATATACACCTCCTTTACTTATTATCGACAAGCCGATGGAACGCTTCCGGCGCGGACGACCTCCAAAGAAAAGGAACAATAAAAAGAGGGAATATATTCCAGGCCTCATTTATAATACTATTTCGGTAAGTAGGAAAAAGAAGGATGACAAAGATATGATATTAAAGCTCTGAGTGTAAGGGATTATCAAAACCTTTGGAAAACCTTTTAAGGAAAGTAATAAAGTCGAGATTAACGGTATATTGATTTGAGGGGTTGTAAAATTCGTGCCGGAAACCGACTTTAACCTTTAAAAATTAAACTTTACGATATTTAAGTCGAGGATTATTTACGAGGTTAAAGGTAAGACCATGGGGCGGCCGTACAAAAAGTCACGCCTAATCCTTTAAGGATACAGTAATAAAGATAAGGACTGGATCCTCATACAGTCGCTAACAATTTAGAAGATTAGTAAGCCTTCAGTGGTTATTTTAATAGTAAATCTGTTAGCTAAAAATAGAGCTAAGTTTATACTTTACGGCCGTAATATAATATAAGTTTCTACCTGGTAAGTAATAGATTTACAACAAATTGTATTGTAAAATTGCCATAAGAATTACATATTATCTATCCTTAAGGTACGGTAATACGATATATTAAGCTAATATACAGATTAGCTAAACTAGGTGTTTGTTAGTACCTAATTTACCAGTCGTATTTTAAATTTCGACTAATGATGATATTGGTAGGGTCTAAAACCTATTCACGTTAAATAAGGTATTCAGAAGAGTAATCGTTAGATTGGTAAAGTTGTAGTAAAGATGATAATACGAAGGAGCATCTAGAGGTGCACGCCATAAGTGAGGGTTTATAAATCCTCATCTAGAGCATACTTCTTTAGACTGCTCCACGTATTGCTATTTGGTCTGGTATAGTCATTCCAGACCGATCCATGCATGGAGCACTTTTTGTCTTGCAAGAGTACAGCCTATAGTGTAACACGTTATTGTACACTTTACAGGAGTGCACTCTGTAATACAGTATACTGCTACTTTCCCTATTTATACTATCTATAAGGGTATATAGTAATATCCACACAGGAAATCGTTTTATTCTTCCTTATATACTTCGTACCTATAGCCTAGTAGTGATAGTGTAGTTGTGGTTACGAAAATTCAAATTAGTAGGTTTTATAATGACAATGTTGTTACCGTATCAATTGTAAAAAAGTTTAAATCAGCAAGTTCGGTTGGGATTAACAAAGTTTGGCCGAAGTATCATTTGTAATTCGGCTGGAATAAGCAAAGTCTGGCCGAGGTGGTATTTGTAGCTCAGGCCTAGTTAGTATAGTTAAATGGAGGCGATATAGATAATAATAGTGTTTTTTGTGGTTGATAGGGGTAATTACATAGGTGTTATAAGGGTTGATTACGTAAAGGTGATTAAGTAAATGTGATCACATAAAGATAATTATGTAATTACGTATTGGGTTTTTATAAAAAGATATATCGTTATCGGTTTAAGTAAAACTTTTTTTCTTTTTTAAAAGGTATGTAATTTAAGTCAATATAAATTCCCATCCTAATATAACCTCTATTTCATTTAACTAAATCAAGCCGTTTTTATATTTAGGTTACTTGGCCAATATATATATACTAACTATTTCTTTCAATATATGCCGCGTAAGTCTAGGTCTATAAAACGCCGTTGAACGCACGCCCGCCGTGCCGCCGCCGCTATTGCCGCCGTCGCCTAAAGTACTATCACCACTAACAGAAACAGCCCGCCCTATTCGGGCACTATCTTTTCTATCGACGCCATGCCGTCCGCCCCCGTCACCCCGCTCGCCGTTAGGCCGCCAATTCCCGCTACTACCACCACCACGTCGTCTAATCTCTTTGCCGCCACGCCGCCCAGCCCCACCGCCACTTCGCCGCCTAGCCTTACCGCCGCCTTCGCCTCTCCCCTTTCCTCCCCCTTCTGTTCCTTACCCTTCCCTAACTCTTGAGAAGAGGAGCAGGGGCTTTCTAAGATTATAAACCTTACCCTCTTTTTAAAGGTAAAGACCCTATTACCCGTAAAACCCCCTTTATACTGTAAGCATAATTTAACGTAACCAAGTTAAAATTGGTATATTCTTAACCTATTCATTCGTCCACTTTTGATTTCTTTTATTTTCAATGAGGAATATGAGGCGGACCTATTTCGCCGCCTCGAGTTTCGTATCATTAAAGTACGCTGCAAGGTCTTTTTAATATATAAGGCGTTAAAACAACATACCTAGATCCATACTCCTAAGCTGCTAATAGATACGCCTTATGTATCGTATATCGCGTCCGCGGTTGCGGGCAAATCCGTTAGCGATTACTATTAAAGTAAAGGTCGTTCGACCCGTTACCACCTTTATAAGCGGACCGACAACTAGTATACCCCGATTCCAGTGATTTTAGGGCTGTAAACCAAAGCCGTATTACGTACCCACTGGCTTTTTAATGAATTTCAACCGAACATCAAAAATTTCCTTTCGCCGAAATATACCATTCAGTGTAATTCGAAAACATTTACAGCCGGAAATAACCAAAATAAACCGATATTAATTAATTATAAGTACTAACCGGAGAACCAGGAAAACGATAGCCGCTGTCGTCGCCTGAAAACGAGGTTTCCGTATATATTACGTAGGCGATCTTAACGGCATTATCGTACGCTGCTATAAAAAAGTTAACCCCGTTCTTATGCCTTTAACTTAAGGTATTACTAATAAGGAGCAAAGATATATCTTTATTAACGTTAATAAATTTGATAGCTGTAATGGCGGTAGCGTTCATATAAATGGGGAAAACGGTGGAGAGGATAGTAAGGATGCTACGACGTCACCTTTTCTCTTTAGTTAGTAGAAAAATACCCCTTCAGCTGGATCGTCGTACCCTGCTATAATATAGTACTTTATATAACAATATTATAGCTTTTTACAAAACAAATGTTTGAATGTAATAAACCTAATATAAAGTATAGAAAAACAAAAAAGGTAATATATTTCAATCGGTGTAATAACATAAAATCAAATAGAGAAAGAAAACGAATGGAAATTTCCGTCGGGTTAAAGCGCTGTAAGATAAAAAGTACTAAATATTCGGAAAAGATGTGAAATGATAGGATTAAATAAATGGAAAATCGTAGATCGATGTAATAGTATCATATGTGCTAATTCAAATTGGCGAAAAAATGATAAAATAGCTTATTAAGGTCGTAAAACCTCTTTAGTAACCCTAACAAATAGTATACTTGTTAATATAAGTGTTTTAAAACTATATTCAATGTAGCTTTACATATCGTATTTATTAGATTGGAATTTCCGTCGATTTACTTTATTTCCTCGATTTTCCAACGTTCATAAAACTCGCATAAAGTTATAATATAGATTATTAAATGTTTTTCGTTTATAGCATTTGATTGAACCAGGTTTTTATAAAGCTAAAAGGAATTGATATATACGATAAAAGGGACAAAGCGTAAACTAAGGTTAGAAATATTTTTTGGACCGTTTTTATTGTAGTAATACTCGAATGGAAGCCTTTAACTATATTATAAATTTCGAAAGTTAAGACGCTTTTTATAACCCATTTATACTTAGTAAAGCTCTAATAAATAACGTTTTTTTTTTTTTTTTCAAAACGTAAAGTTGTTTCAGGCCGGTATTTCGTTGCCTAAGATTAAGACAAAGCCAATTAGTAAATTGTAATCATTGTTATGAGCGAAAGATTCGTGTGTAAAAATAAGAATCTTTATAGTACGTTTATTTAACGATAAGAATTGTAAATCGCGTTTTTAATTAAATATTTGTTACGAAAATAGGCTATTAAGTGTATTATATATAACGTCTATTAAGTCGGTTTAGTATTACGCAGCGACCGAAAGATTAAATACCGTCTTTAGTTGTATTACAGAAGTAATTTAAACGCCGCATATACGTTGAAATATGTATTCGTCGGCTCGTTCTACGTTATTTAAAACTATAAGAGCAACTTTATCCAGCTTCCCCTTTTATATAAGTCCTAAAGTGCCATTTCGAAGGGTAATAATAATGTTATTAAAATCGATGACGTGGTTTTCCGTTAGATACGTTTTAGGTTTGACTTTTAAGTCGGGTTTTAAAAGTTTCCTCTTTTTAAAAGCGTAAAACAAGGTATTATATAACATTAGTATATTATCTATTTATATGTCCGTTAGTATAAAACCCTCTAAACGGGTTATCAATACCAATAAATACGGGATAAAGGTAAAGCTAGTTATTTTAAGTCGATCTTTATAGTGCTTTTAATGGGTGTCGTACTAATAAATACCGGCTTCGACTAAATCGTAAAATGGTTTTACAATAGGTAAAATCATTTTAGGTGGGTAATATTACTTAAGGTTTTTCAATATATAGGCGTAAATCCATCGTTTAAGCCGTTCCTCAAATTAAATGTATACCTACGTTATATTTCGAAGCTCGACATACAGCTAATATAATACGTTAAGGGAGGCTACGAATATAATAATTAGGCGATAGGTAACCCGTTATAACGTATGTAATTAGGTTATAATATCCTTTTTGTCTTTATCGTTATATCTTTTAACAACGAAACAGGGTTTTTAGTAAGGTTTTTTGGTTTTATTTTTAACTTTCTGAACGAAATGTATAAAACGAATCCTATAAAAGTCGTAAACGACTAGATCAAAACATTTAAAACGAAATATGCCTTAATAAATTAGGGCTAAGATTTATATATAGGTAAATTAAATGAATAAGACATTTAAAGAGGTAATGATTCCCTGGCGACAGAGTTTTAAACTAAATTCGCGATTTGACATTTCTTTTTACGTAATAAAAAAAGTTCGGGGTAAACTTTTCAAGGCGTTATTTGGTTTTTAAGCCGAGGGAGCGTCTTCGGCGGTAAGGTTCCAACGGCGTTAGTATAAATAAGCTACTTTCGTTTAACTTAGTCGAGTTGGATTCGCGTTTTAAAGGTAAGGTTAAAAATAGCTTGGACTTAAATTCTTCGTTTTGGGTAATACATTATAGGCGGTTTTTTTAGTCCTATAATTTCAGGCCGTCCCTTTTTACATCTTTTTATGTTTTCGTACCATTATTCAATGAAACGAATTAGATACGTTTGGTAGATAAATGAATATATCGTAGCCTTTCAACCCGTTAATCCTTTGAAAGCCAGTTTATTCATCCTTCGCTTTTCAAATTAAAATTAAATTACAATGGTAAATCTAAAACGTTAGTTTTAGGTAGGTTAATCCTTGTAACTAAGGTTTTGAATATGTTGTTTTTATTCGTAATGAACGTAATGCCGTTATAGCTTTGGCCATAATACTGGCCCTTTGTATTATAGATAGTAATGAGGAAGAGTTTATGTGGATCCTTGAGTAGATACAAAATATAAGGAGTGTAGGGATAAGCCTACTTAAAATAAAAGTATTATTAACGGCGTTAATCATTATTTAAAGAATAGATTCCCTAAAATCAGAACACTTCAATTCCTTTAACAGTACTATATACGCTTTTCTAGTGTTTTATAATATCGTTTACAATTTTTAATACCTTATAAGGTTTTTATTAGGATTTGCTTATACTCGTGACCGGCTATCCAAGCCTTCGTACGCCACTCGCTGAAATTAAAAGCTATGCTGACGTCGAACGTAATCCAGTTTAAAGGCCCGAGATAAACATTTAATTAGCAGTTAATTAAAGCGTCTTAAGAATTTATAAAAAAAGCGCTTCGTATAAATTTAGAGGTTTGAAATAATATTGTTGTATCGATAACATAAAAACTCATTTACCTATTTAAATATATAATATTAACAATTCCTTCGTAATTAAAGTTTATATCGTTTTGAAAGAGGAACTTAAACCGTCGTAGAGACTGTAAATATAGTTGATATTTGTAACAAAACTTTTCGATAACTTCGAATACGTTTTTTCCTACGTTTATATAACCTGCGGTATAAAATAGACGTAAAAGGCGTTTTGTAGCCGGATATTCGAATCGTCGGTATAAAATCTGTAATTTTAACTAAGTTAAGTAAATAGACTTGATTACACGTATTTTCGGGGAAAACTATAAGTAATTGAACTTTAGCTAGAACGGTACGGATACATTATTTGAGGCGCGGATAAATTGGTTAGTCAAATTCAGAACCTTATTACCGAGCTAATGTAATTTAGTTGATGAAAGAAAAATTAGAATTTCAAAATTTATTACATAAAACTTAATCGATTCCTAACGCATATTTACAACAATTGTTTCGAGCGACGTTGTTTTGCTTTTATTCAATAAGACCATTCGGTATTTTCCTATTTGATATAACTAAAATTTCGGAAATTGCGTTGTAAATACGTCAAATTATCGCTTTTCGGCCGTCTAAATTTCGGTTACGTTAATATTAGGTATAATACCTTGGAACCTTGTTTCGTATTTATTAGAAAAGGTGAATTACGATGTTATATAGGTGTTGAACACTTCGTTTACGTAGTTGAGGCCTATAATATATATAAAAGAGGCGTTTTGTAGGCTGGCGAAGATACCTTAAAAGTTTTTATCGTCGTAACCTAATGAGTATATATTTTTTTTATTTGAAGTCTTTTTTTTTAGATATGTTTTTATAAAGGTATACATTGAATCCGTTATCTGTACCATCTCAATTTCCTTCATTATACTATAAAATTAGCTTTTATTTCATCCTTAAAATTACATTTAGCTTAAAATTGTCGTTAAGTCCGAATTTCCTCGTAAACAGGATAGTTTATAAACTAATAAACAACTTTACCGTATATAATATACTATTTTCAGAAACTTATAAAACTTTGTATATCTTTTAGTAAATATTATTATAATTTTTTCACGTTTGTTTTACTTTCGTATTATCGTCCTTGTCCTTTATTATTCAAATTTCCTTCTTAGTATTTATATTTTAGTCGTTAGTTTTTCCTTGGGTAAACTTTATATCTCCGGTCCAAAACGTAGTAAATTGTTTCAGCAAGGTTTATTTTGGTAATTTAGGCTTCATATTTGGTCTTATGAACTATGAATGTTAGTCCGAAGCTTACCTGTCCTCGTATAAAGGTTTTAAGTGATATTTTAAAGCTTGTATAAAAAGCCTTTAAGTATTTTTTCGTTTAAAAAAGCATGAGGTTGAAATTTGGATTTGAGCGGTAAACTTTTGTTACTACTTATATAAATAATTTATCACCTTTGTATTTTACTTTAAAGTTTGCCCAATACTTTCAGACCTTAATTAATAAGGTGTTCAGGATTTCCTATATGTTTTATCGGCGTTTTCCTATTGGCTTTTTATGGATTCTTTAATTGTATTGATTCAGTCCTTATTATAAAGTTTATAATTAATTTCCGTATCGAATTGAAACTCTAGGCGGTTATAATATTGTATAAGTGTATTCAATTACGTTAAATGATATATATACCACTCGTCAACTTCTCCGAAAAATATACCAGGTGTTGGTAGGCCTTAGATGTTGCAACGTTGTCGATTCGATTGGTCTTCGAAGTATCAATAGTATTGCGTGGCCAGATGGTGGATGTATTATTCTAGGTTTGACAGACCACTAGCCGGTCTGCACTGTAATTTATATGGTCAATTGCTTGGCCCGTACTCTAAAGTGAAGTGTAGCGTACTGCACTCGACTTACACTCAATGCGGTAAGTCTGTACAAAGCAATACACTTGTAGTACGGTCAACTTTACTAACAGTCAAATTGACCTACTGTACTGCATGTAATACTATTCCAACACTGGCGGCTTTTTAGTTTGTTCGCGTATGCTAGTGTGACTGACTAATCTTTTTCGGTTAGTGCTAAACAGCGGCCTCATACCCCTTGTGAATTCCAATAGACTTCTATACTGTATTACATCCAATTACATGCAAATTGACCCCATTTGGCCTTAATTTCTTCGTTTCCCCTGAGGTCCAAGTTTATTAACTCTTACAAAAAGTTTTATTTGCTATAGCCTTTCATAAACTCACACTTCAACTATACTACTTAAATACATTACTATTATTAATCCCCTAGCAGTCCTTTAATTTGCCAGTATATCCCTATTTACCGTTACTTAGTTTTCCAGGCGGCTTATCCACATTGTCCTCGATACGTATAGTTAGCCTATTGCTATATATAAACATTTTAGGGTTTTGTTTGGTAATGCTTTCGTTTTCAAATTAATAGGATCGTTTTTGTCATCGATTTTTCGGAACTCTTTCATCTTTTCCCCTATATGAGCTTTGCGAAGTGTTATTGCGTCGATTATCATGCTCTTTTCACTAGTATTTTCGAGATTTAAAAGGTATTTGAAAAGGCTTTTTAAGTTGATACTAATTACTACCGGGATAGGAGGAATTCGTAGCTCTCTGGTAATATAGTTAAGAGTCTCCTATAGTGCCATACCTATATTAAAACTCGCTATTATACCATAGACTTCCGATGCTAAAACACTTTGTATAATCATTTTATATTTAACGAAGGACTAGTAAATCTGATTGCCCATAATACTAAATTAATTTTTCTGTCTATCTTCGTTAATAAAATTTACTAAAAAGCCGATTAATAAAGATAAGAAGTCGTTTTTTACAAAAGATCCATCCGTACAGATTTTTAACTTAGCCTTTAAAAGGTCGATTGGAACTATATTAAATCCACGGTTCAGGTTTCGCATTTTTTACTCCAACCTCTTATTTAGTCGATTAAAATCTTTATCCGTTAGTATTTATACTTATATCGTAATAGATAAATCGTAAGAGGCTTTAAGTAAGTATAAGGTAGCAATATAATTACCCTATATGCGCTATTTTAAGTACCGTTAAGCCCTAACCATTTTAATTTTGTCGATTATAATAAAAACAGCGTAGTAACTCTTTTAGCGAAAGCTTAGACCGGTATTAATATTAAGTATACGGATTAATGATCTATTAAAATTAAATTGATTATTTTCTATTAATGTCGTTACCGGCGTACAATTCTAAGACTCAAAGTCCTCGATAGTTTTTTATTTTAGTACTATAATGCCAACCATTCCGACGAAAAGAATATCGTCCGCTTATATACCTATTATTCCGAAGTCGTTCTTTTAGGTTATTAGTAAATATAAATCTTATATTAACGACTTTATCGTGAAACGAAATTGAAACTACAACTAGTAGGTTAAAAAATAGTAAATACCTATTTTAGCTTATCTATATATAAATTTAACATAACTTATTACCGTTTATAAAGGGTAAATAACACGTAGCTCCTACGGAAATTTTAGTAGTAAATCCTTTGTAAGTTCTTTACAAACCATGTATAGTTTTACGTAATATTACGATTATTAAGTGTAAAATTGCTTTCAATCTTAATTAGTAAACTTGTTATTAGAGAAACCACTAAACGTTAATTTATTTTTTCAATTGTTAACGACTACGTAAGGATCAAATTTTTGCCTTTATCGTCGTATTCTTAAGCGATTAGTCGTTATTTTTTGTACGGCCGCCATATAGTCTTACCTTTAATTTTGTAGATAATACTCGACTTCAAAATCGTAATATTTAGATCTTAAAGTTTCATGTCGGTTTCCAGTACAAATTGTATAACTTTTCGAATTAGTAAGCTGTCGATCTAGACTTAATTCCTTTTTTCAAAAGGTTTTCCGAAAGTTTTAATAATCTCTTGTATCTTAAACTTTACTACCAAGTCTTCGTTATCCTTCTCTTTCTATTTACCCAGGTAATATTTTAAATACGACCCGGTATATATTCCTCTTCTTTAACGTTATTCTTTTTTTTCCAGGGGTTGCCCGTGTTAA
The DNA here is from genome assembly GCA_038502455.1 of Anisogramma anomala. Lineage (NCBI taxonomy): Eukaryota > Fungi > Ascomycota > Sordariomycetes > Diaporthales > Gnomoniaceae > Anisogramma > Anisogramma anomala. The sequence goes on along the minus strand of JASMMZ010000005.1, from coordinate 19,976,037 downwards.
TAGCGTTCCATTGGCTTATTAACAACAGGTTAAAGAGGTTTATAATAATTAGGTCGCTTTACTTGGGAGACTTTAGAGTCTTTATTTTTAGTACCCCTAATTTAAGGCTTAACCTGGGTGGTTTGGAAAGATATAAGGCTGTTAGTAGTTTTAACCTCTATTTTATAGTTTATAATACTTAATATCTTATATAGCCTTTTCCATTTGCCTGGTTTTTGTGATACGAGGACTTTACTTTACAACGGTAAAGTAAGTACGTCGACCGTTAAAGGATCGTTTTTGGTATTAAGGGCGTTATCAATTTGGCGGCGTGCTGATTCCCTTCACGATTCTGTTAAAGACTTAATATATGCCGCAGCATGTTTCTGAGTACTTACCAAGGACGAAAATTCACTCGTTCAGCATAGGTATGTTTTAAAGACTAGAAACGTTGGTACTAAGCCGTTAGAGCTCATAGAATTATTAAGGCCTTTCACTGTTATTTGTAAACGTGCCTCTGGATTCGTAAAGCTTTTAATTTTTAACGTAAGGATACGATACGTTCGGAGACGTAAATCGTTTATTCCTTTAATTTTTACGATTCTTTAATAGGTTTTTATAGGTATCTATTTACATTAAATACCCATAATTTTGATATATTTCTAAAACTTCGCCGCCCTAAAGTCTATATCGATATCGTTGACGATAACGTCAAGTAAACCCAGGTACGTATTAATCTACAACATTATTAATGTTTCCTACATATACTTCACTAAAAGTGATTTTAAAAACTTAGTTTCGTAAAAAGAGATTACAAAGCTAACGATGTAAAAAGTAGGTTCATTTTCTAAGTAAAACATAATAATAAAGATTTTACAATTACAATCCTTATTATTATTTGATGTAAATTTAAATTTCCAGGAGGCTTAGGAATACGTTTAATAATGGTGGTATAGTTTTTTGAATAACTTCGAAGGCAAAATATTCTACATCCTTATACTTTACGGACTTTAGGAAATTGTATAACTTGTTAATATCTGGGAAATTAAAACGCCAGTATAATTGACGTATTTCCGGCTCCGTTAGGTTTAACACTACTGCTTTCGAGTATTAAAAATAAAACCATAAATACCCCCACTTGGGGGCAAGTGGAAACCTCGGGTTATTTTTGACCAGTTCGTCTACTTTAATGTTTACTTTGACGCCGAAAGTCTTTTTATCATTGAAAAAAATTAGAAAAAAGGTAAGGGACTTAGAAGCGTGAAAAGTAATTGCTTCCATGGTAATTTAAATTACCGTTATCCATAGTAACGATAATAATTCGCCTTGACTCAAGTCAAATTTAGCCTCATTAGTATTATGACGATTAATTTTAGTGGCTATAATACTTTCCTTTTATAGTTTAATACATTACAAATAACCTTCTATTAAGTACCTTACCGCCCTAGTGTCTGGCATAATACCTTGGAACATGTAATCCGCGTAACAATTATGAAGGTTAAAGGTTTATAAGAGAACAAGGGTATAGTAAGGGTAAAGGTAAGGGTTTTTACCGTCAAAACGGTACAAAAAGGCATAGTCAACTAATTATTAAGCCGTCGTAGGAAATGTAATATCTTTGTATTACTTAGTTTGTTTGAAACCATTAATGACGTTAATTAAAGTATCGTCTTTAACGTTCGTAACTTAATAAAAGTAATTGTATTTTAAAATAATAGGGTATTAAACGTAATACATTACATTTTCATTATTACGCTTGGGGGGAGGGGGGGGGGGTGTTGAGTTAACTAATAGCCCGACTTGTTATAGATGTTATATCTTTTATTACTATTACGACGATAGTAACTGCGGTTAATAGGTCCACCCAAATCTTATTAGCGCTAACGTGAATGTTACCTTTGATTTGGGGCCGAGGTCGGTAAGCCTAATGTTAAACGTTATAGGCGCATGTATTTGCGGTCGACGTATTTAACTACCATAAGGTTTTTCTTATCTACTTTAAGGAATTTATTAGTTTAAAAATACATACCGAGCGAGTTTGGTATATGTGTTATTACGGTGGTAAAAGAAGAATATAACTGGTTAAAAAAGCCTTCATAAGTGGCATTTGGGCATTATAGAGCGTATTTGAATTCGCTAATACCCGTGATTGTTGCTCGTATCTATTCGCGAAATATGGCTTCGCCAATGTAAGCCTTCTCCAATATTTTATAACATATTATTAACTTATTAAACATTTAATTAAGAATATCCATTGGTAATTCTTCCTTTTTATTTTTTCCCATTATTATATTCCACCTTATGATAGCCAAATCTATATTATATCAGCGAAGTAGACGTCATATTCGAAATAGCTCTTTATACTATCATATATTTCGCGAAACTTCGTAACTTTCATCAGGAAAATTAAATAATAGTTTTTGGCGAAACCTGTAAAGATTCCGGAAAATAGTAAGTAAAAAGCAAAAGGTAAAATCTTTATTTATTTATAGATATTTAAAAAGGCCATTATCTTAGTGTCGAAAAGATTATAAGGTTTTCCGTCATACTTTTCTATGTAATCCTAGATTATGGTGAAGTTTTTTATAAGTTTTTAATTGATGTTAACTATGTTAACAGGTTTTAGAGAAAGTTCGCAATAGTTATCCTAGCCTTAAATGGTGTTTTTAATGGTTTAATCCTTAGGTCTTCCGAAACACGGTATTAAAGGTAATTTCCAGTCGCTTAGCTCGAAGGTTAAAGTGCTATAATAAGACCTGTAGTAGGTTTACATGCGTAAGCGAATTTAAAAGGAGAAGGGTTTTAAGGGTTTTAATGATTAGATTACTAAAGGGTAATAAGTACATAAAGTTTTTGAAAATCCTAAGCATCTTATTGAATTAACTGATGTAAGACGTTAACATTAATATCTTTGGCAGCGTTAACGGCCCTTTACGTGTTTTACCGCCCTTAAAAGCGTATTTCGTATTATCACGTAAAGGTACTAAACCGCTGAGAAAATTAATAGGTTCCTTATCGCTAGTATATAAAAAAGGTTAACTTAGTTAAGGGTGAGTTAAAGGTCCCCTGAATCGCGCATAAGGGCGATAAGGTTTCTTAACATCCTTTTATTTTACGCGTAGTTTTCAAGGGCGTTTCTAAAGTTTGGCTTAATAAATAAGTTCTTATACTAATTTTGTAGTACCCTTTAATAGTATATAAACTTCTTCTCGTTTAAGTTTTGCTTTAATCTTTAAATTAGCCCCCTTTTAAATTAAAGTTTATATATTAATAATTTAGTTGTTGAAAAGATTATGGAAGTTATTAAAAGAATGGTTAAGGTCCTTAATATTATTGTATTCGACGATATAGTTACTGATAAAGTTGGTAAAGTATTTTTCTGTTAATTCTTTGTTAAAATTTAGCGTTCAACGGTTTTCTTCGTAAAACTTAATAAAAGTAGTTTTAAAGGCGTTAACTCCATTTTGAATCTCTAAGGTAGGTGCTATTTTAAGGTTTACGGCGATGGAGGATTTGGTGGACTGTGTAAGGAGAGGGATTGGGTGTTTTAGCGTAAAGTTGTGTAGGAGTTTGGCGACTTGGTGAAAGGTCGCGTAACGTAGCTTTCTTAATACGATTAATTTTTTTTGTTTAAAGCAACGAACTTGATGATTAGCGTGACGTGGGGAATGAAAAAAGTAAAGTATAGGTAGAGATTTGGCATAGAGGGTAAAGTCGAAGGTAGTTGTTAGTAGTAGAGATTGTAGGTAGTGGGCGACGGTTTTTTGTTGTAGGCCATGTGATTTAGTCCTTTTTACAGTAGTAGTACCCGCAATAATACTGACTTAAGCCGTTTGCCGACTTATCGAACTTCAAGACTTTTAATAGTCAATTTCAAAGTTTTTCTTTAAAAAGGATTAATAAAGATTTCTTGGTGTTTTCGATAACGATATCGTCGCTAACTTTTAAATTGCTATTATAAGACTAATATAACCAAAAATTCTCCTCTATTTTCCTGCCATTATAAGACTAATACAATACTAATAGAGGCCTTTCGCAAGAATCTTTCCTTTACCTTAGCCTCTGTAGACGTAAAGCGTAACCGGAAAGTAACTTCTTCTTCTACTTAGCTTATCTGTGCTTAACCTAATAGGCAATCACTAATTAGTGTTGGTAAGCCTTAGACGTTGCAACGTTGTCGATTCGATTGGTATTCGAAGTAACAATAGTATTGCGTGGTTAGATTGTGGATGTATTATTCTAGGTTTGGCAGACCGCTAGCCGGTCTGCACTGTAATTTGTATAGCCAATTGCTTGGCCCGTGACCTATAGTGAAGTGCAGCGTATTACACTCAACTTACACCTAATGCAGTAAGTTCGCACAAAGAAATACATTTGTAGTACAGTCAACTTTAATGATAGTAAAGTTGACCTACTGCACTGCATGTAATACTATTCTAACACCAGGTAAATAGCCTAGAACTAAAATAATTTAATATCCAATTTTTTATACGTGTTAAACATTATATATATTCTATTATTAAGTAAGTCATACGGCTTACCGTATTAATTATTATCCTTATTTTGTAGCTTGTTAAAGTTAATTAACTTTTAATGGTCGCTTTTATCTGTAGGGAAGCGATATGGTTGGAGGTCGCGGTAAGGGTCGTGATTTATGAGTATTAGTCTGTAAGGCACGTTTTAACGTTTTACGTCGTTTGTTAATTTTTAAATCGGTTCATTTTTTATGTTATAGTCAATCCTTTCGTGGTCTATCAGGTTTCTTTCGGTGTTTCAGCCGTTTCCGCTATAGCTGAGCGGGTTATTTTCAGTATTTAAAAAGTAGTTTTGTATTGGGTTTTATTTTATAATATATGTCGGCATAAAGGTATATTATATTTGCGCTGTAAAAAGGATCATAGTCGGTTTATTTTCGGGGTCTCTATCTTTAGATTATAGGACAAATACAAGATTAGGTCATTTTACGCCTCTTCCTAATCGTTTCAATAATAATATTTTTTACTTTATAAAGTAATATCTTTTTTCAAATTCCATTAGGTATAAATGTTTATCCTTTCAATCTAGTACGTGAACGAGTTATAGTTTTTCGAATAAGGTCTTTGTAAGGCGTCTATTTATTTCCCCTAAGGTATTATTACCTTTAATTTGTAGTTGGATCCGTAAGGCTTTCATAATAGTAGGATTTACTATTTACTACATATCCAACGTCTAATTCGAAACCTTTTCATAGAAATTATCCAATAAGTCAGGACCCTAGGCTTTTTCTTTTTAGTAACGGAATATAACGACTAAAATGTATATATTTTCCGTGTATTAATCGAGTTTCTCAACTAGCGAATCGATAGTGTTATTCCAAAGGCCCAAGTCAATTTCGTGTATTATAACCTTTTTAATTCCTATATTCTCGACCGAAAACTCGAAATGGATGTTAGCCATCTTTAATAATATTGGTTTTAAAGGTTATAATTATAAAAGTTTTAAGGTGGTTGTTTTATATATTCAACATGTTGAAACGATTGAAGTTAGTGATTTCGCATTGTGATAATATTTAGGTTTATTCGTCTTTTAAAGTTTAGGGTGATATGTTTTGAATACAAAGTAAATGAATTGATTAAAGTGATTGAAATAGGGTTTACTAACGTTTACTAATACAAATGAATTTTAAAATATAAATCAAACGTAATTATAAACCATTTAAGCGTTTTAAATTAGTTTTGTTAACACTTAATAACTTTAAGTTAACCAAATGTTTAGGAACATTCAAACGTAATAAAAACTAAATTTAAAATACGTAAAGCGAAAGTGAAAAGACGAATGAAGTAAAGGAAGTGTAAGGCGAATAAGGAAATGAGGAGTGTAATTATAGGGAGGTGTATTATATAATCAAGTATTTAGTAATCGGTCTGTATTAGTATATTGTAACCGAACTTAATAAGGTAATCGATTTGATTACTTTATACGTCACCGCTTTAACTAAAGCGATTAATTCGGATAGGTGTTTCGTATCCACCTTTAAAGTAAAGGAATAGTCTAAATATCTAAATTCGGATAGATCCTAATAAAGGGTTCCGAAACTTGGTGGTTTTGACTTACGTAGCCTAATACGTAATAAAACTCTTTCTAAAAAGTATCCGGATCCGTTAAAACGCCAAACAAGGGTTAATAGTGACGTAACAAGGCTTTTAACAAATGAAATGCCAAATAAAGGTTAATAGTATCGTATCAAAATTTCCTTCTTTAAGTCACTTAATCTTTATAATATTTATACACGTCGGCGTAAATTTTTTGTAAAAACAAAATGTTAATGTACAAGTAGTTAGAATCGCTATAACATCTCATTCTAGATATTTAACGTGTATCTGTATTTTTTCCCCTGAACTATCTATAGTTAACCGAGTTAGCTACTAATTAATATCGGTAAGGATTAAAACCTTTTTACTTAAAGTAAATCATTTAGAAAAGTAATCGTTAAATTGGTAAAGTTGTAGTAAAAATGATAATACAAAGGAGTATCTAAAGGTGTATGCCACAAGTGAAGGTTTATAAATCCTTACCCAAAGCGTACTACTCTGAACCGCTCCATGTATTTTCATTCAGTTTGGTATTGTTATTCCAAACCGATCCATGCATTGTCGTTCGGTCTGGAATACTCATTCCAACCCGATCCATGTATGGAGCACTTTGCATCTTGCAAGAGTGCAGCCTGCATTGTGACACGTTATCGTGCACTCTGCAGGAGTGCACCCTACAATACAGTGCACTGCTACTTACCCTATGTATACTATCTAGAAGGGTATATAGTAATATCCACAGAAAAGGTCTTTAACATACGATTTGTATTTGTTGGTAACGTAAAAAAAGGAATTTGACGTGGTGGGCATGTAAACTAACGATACTCTTTTCGTTGGAATGTTTGGCTTTGTGATATTAAAACAATAAGCGATAAAGAAGTTTAAATTTTGGAATTATAAGCCAGTAGCAATGTTAACAAAGGGTAACTAAATTAATTTTAATAACTAGTTAATCCCTATACTTCGTGTTAATGCCGGCTTTAGTTTTCGTTAAAAGGGATAGGATATTTTTCTAGCTGTAACCAATAAAATTGATGGAGCTAAGGCTTAACGGTATTTGGAATAAAGTACTCGGGGTAGTTATATTATTATCTTATACTAACCAAAAGCCTTTTACGACCTTTTCATTTCGGTACAAACATAAGACCCGTTAAAAAAAAAACTTTGACACGTTAAATAAAAGGTTCGAGTGATAGATGCGAAACCTAGACCGAGGGATTTATATGGTTCTAATTGACATGTCGAAGGCCAAATTGATAATTTTAACAGACGGATTTTTTGTAAATAACATCAAACTATCTATATAAATCGGCTTTTTAATGAATTTAGTTAATCAAGACAGATGGAAAGACCAGTTTAGTATTATTGGCAGCCTGATTTACTGGATCTCCGTCAAGTTCAAAAGAATTACACGAAACGTATTCGTTCGGAGGTTTACTGTATAATAGCTGGCTTTAACATAGGCATAGCATTGTAAAAAAAAAAAAACCTTAATATTATTATTAGGCAGTTGAAAATTCCTCTTATTCCGGTAGTAATCTGTACCGACTCGAAAAGCCTTTTCGAATACCTTTTGAAACTCGGAACCACTAGTAAAAAACATTTGATAATTAACGTGATAACATTACATAAAGCCTAGAAAAAGAGGGAAATTAAGGAATTCCAGTAAATTAACGGCAAAGACAATTTTGTGAATATCATCACGAAGGTAGTGCCAAATAAGGCTCTGAAAAGCTTTGTGGACAGTAACAGACTAATTATACGAATCCAAAGCTACGTTAATAAGCCGCCCGGAAATTCAATATTACGTAACGGTGGTTAGGGATGTGGTGGCAAATTGGAAGACTATCAGATAATTGACGATACGGACCTATTTGATTAGCATGGGTGAAGTAAAAGCTTGTAAATATCTATAGCGAAAGAAATTTTTGTAGAAGTTGATAAACTCATACCTCGGGGTAACGGAGTAATTAATGTTGAATGAGGTTAATTTTCATGTAATTAGGTGCAATTTAGTATAGAGGTCAATTGGAATTCATAGGGAGCTGTCAAGTTAACGAGGTCACTGTTTAACGCTAACCGGAAAAGATTGGTTGACCACCCTATCGTACGTGCACAAACTAAAAAGCCGCTAGTGTTAAAATAATACTTCATGTAATGTAGTAGGTCAACTTTACTTACAGTAAAGTTGACTATACTAAACTAAAAGTTGAGTGTATTGCTTTGTAAAGACTTACCGCATTGGGTATAAGTTGAGTGTAGTACGCTACACTTTACTCTAGGGCATGGGCCAAGCAGTTGATCATACAAATTACAGTGCAGACCGGCTAGAGGTCTGCCAAACCTAGAACAATAGATCCACTACTTGACCAATGTAATACTACTGTGACTTCGACCATGATTCGAATCGATAATTTCGCAACGATCTAAAGCTTGACCAATAGTAACGTAATTTAGAAACTACTATTATTAATTGCCGCAGAAACAAACGTTACTTCGTAGAAATATTTCGCACAAATACTTTCACTATCGCTAAATGTTGATGAAATAGTCATTGTTTCTTTTATTAGATTGATTTGTACTATAATTATAATTACCATTTAATATTGATGGGTCTTTTGTCAATACAATCCAAAATCAATTCAATTACCATAGTGAAAATAAAAAGTTGCACTTCCTGAAAAAAAATTATGTTTCATTTTGGTTGAGCTAGTTCCCAGCCAAAGTGCTTACTAATATATATGTTATAAAGCTTGAGCATACCTTATGCTGAATGTGCATACTTCAATTGATGTGCCGAAAACTGCATTCAACAAATATTTTCAGCAAAGAACGTATATATCGATAAAGTTACAATGAATTTTAAGAAAAATGAAAAAAGTATATGATCACTTTCCACTCTAAACATTTCGCTGATCGAAAGTATTATTTGGGCAGAACTATAGGAAGTGAAGGAATATAACAAAATAAGAACTTATAAAAATAGTAGTAATCATAGTGCAGTAGATCAACTTTATTTACACTAAAGTTGACTATACTAACTACAAGTTGAGTGTATTGTTTTGTGGGTCTACTATTTTGACTGTATATCAAATACAGTATGCGCCTACTTCAAATGAGGGTATTAGCCGAGCAATTGGCCATACAAATAACCGTATAAACTAGATAGCGGTCTGCCAAACCTAAAATAATACATCCAACACTTAACTATTGCAATACTACTGTTACTTCGACTAATCGAATCGATAACATTGTAACTTCTAAAGCCATACCAACAATTATTAGTGTTTATTAGGTTTAAAATACGTATGCTAAGTGAAACAAAATTCTACATTCTAGCTACGCTTTACGTTAAACAGCGGAAGGGTAAAGGAAAGATGTTTTCGAAGAGCGTCTATTAGTATTTCGTTAGTCTATAACGGCAAGAAAATAGAGATGACTTCTAGGTTTCGCTAGTCTATAACAGCAATTTGAAGGTAATCTATGATATTATAACCAAAAATAAGAATAAATCTTTATTAGATCCTTTTTTAAAGAAGCGTTGAAATTAACAGTTAAAAGTTTTAAACCAATAATTTGGAAAACGATTAAGTTTATACGACTATAGGTGTTATTATTGTAAATACAACAAGGTTCTACGGCCTACAATTTTTCATTTTCGACCTTTCCTAACAATGAATAATCTTCGATTTTATCTTTTATATATCGTTTGCCTTAAATTGGAAACTTTCCCTCTACTTTACTTTTTTCCTTTTCCCTATGCCAACTTAATCATCAAGATTGCTGCCTTGAGTGAAAATACTAAGATTCGCTAAGACGATCTAAGAAAGCCATGTCTCGTGAGCTTACTATAAGCCTTTACGCAACTTCACGCCAAACTACCAAGTCCTATATTTGACGTAATTTAAATCACTAACATGCTTGCCGTATACGCTCACTTTGAAACTATCGCTGACTCCTCTAGGAAAGAAACAGTGAAATCCCTTGGTTACGTTTTTGTTAAAGATTATGAAGACGGTCGTTAGGGGCAAAATTTTAATAAAGATTAAACTGAAAATTGTTTGATCAATTTCGTTGGTAGTTATATTGTCGAGTAAGACGATATTGAGCTCAATAGTGAAGAAAGCGCCTTTCAAACCTTCCGGAACTTCTTCGTGGATTGGACTCTTAATATGTAGAGTTTAATTCAAAAAGATTACAAAAACAAAGTAATATAAATCATATTCGACGAGGGGTATACATATCAAAAATGAAATTTTCTAAATGAGTAGAGACCTTTTTCGAGTTGGCATAACTTAACGAATAATCTCAAGACTTACACATTGAAATAAAAGACGTTGAAGTGGCTTAGCACTTTTATATACGTTTTAAGGGACCCTCTATTAATCCCTAATTAAATTAAACCTTTTCATACGCCGAAGATGAAGAATCTGTTGATTTGTTTAAAAGATTAGCACTTCCATATAAAAACGCGGAGTACGCTCTTAGCGGCGGCATTGCGCATGAAGCAACGGCCGCCAATGAGGCAAGGGGAGTTGACGTTGGTACTATCTATCGTTTTATTAAAAAAAATCGTCAAGTTCCATAGAATCCTTACTACAAATAAGTTGTCATTACCCCTTAATCTTTCCCTAAAAATCTCTAAAACCTTTAAAAAGAAGCTTCCTATAATAGTTATGTTTACATGCGCGAGCCCACTATAGATCATATCATAGGATTTTACGCCTTAGATTAAGAAACTAGTGATCACTTCTATTATAGCGACTCTAAATCTTTAAAATTTAATTAAACGATAGGAAATACCATCAATAACTAGATCTATTATAGTAATTTCTCCTGAAGACCAATTATAATGGTTGACATTAATTATAAAAGTTTTACGGACTTCACCAATATTTGGAATGATATAGGGAAGTATAACGAAAAGCTCTATAACCTCTTTTATACGAAGATGATGCCCTTTCTTAACATTTATAAATTGATAGAGGTCCCTCTTTCTGGTTTTACTCATTATTTCCCGGAATCCTTACAAGGTATGCTAAGGACTATTACCTAACCTTTGTAACGAAAACAAAACCTTTACGCGAAATCTACGAAGACAAAAAAAGATACTTTGAATACAACGTTCACTTTGCATAATACTATATTTATTGGATTACGACTAGGTAGATAACTATAATAGTAAAAAGATAAAAAGAGGTAATACTGGTGGATATAGTTACGACTAGATGAATAACTATAATTTTTAAAAAACAAAAAGAGGAAATACCGATGAATATTTTAAATCAGATGTTTGACAAGTTAATATTGTATTAAAAAATAATAGGGAAAGCCTACGCTAGCAAAGACACGCTCCGTAAGTAGGTTTGGGTAGCTATTACTGATGATGATGAATTTGAATATGCCTTATCACCCCCAAATGCCACCTATAATGACTACTTCAACTAGAAAAAGTCTTCTTTTGCGGCCGTAATGGCACGCACACCAAACTCGCTTAATATATACCCCCAAGTTGATGATTTTCGCGATTTATATAATGAAGACCACGTAATAGTATATTATGTCAATTGTAAATACAGTCATCTCTAATACTTAAAATCTGGTTAAATACCCTTAAATTAGAAGCCACAACCTTACTGGCGCTAATAACGAAAGCAAAACTTAAACGAACCTATTGAACGTCAGAACTATAGTCGGAATAGCAGTAAAAAATGTTGAATTTGTGACAAGTCCGGTTCTTAGTTAACTCGCCACCCTCCGGTAAAACGTACTAATAAATGGGTGATATTTAATTTCTTTTCGGTAAAATTACTTAGAAAACATCATAAACTTGGAGGGTGAAGAAATTGTTAAAGATAAATATGATTTCAAATTAATTCAGTAGTATAAAAATGTTATTCCTAACACAGCCTAATTATAAATCGACCACGCCTTCCTATACCGCTTAAGTGGTAAAAACTTTTACCTTTATTCTGACTAAGCCTCTAACCCCTTATATATCTTTAACATTTGGAATCGTTACGCGAATTATATGTTTTAAGGTATTATGCCAGGCACAGAGACAACAGAGTACTAAACGAGAGTCCTTTTACAGTATGTGGTATTGCGAAAGGAAAGAACTATAGTGTTAGAATAGTAATAATTGCAGTGCAGTAGGTCAACTTTACTTACAGTAAAGTTGATTATACTGATTGCAAGTTGAAGGTATTGTTTTGTGAGTTTACTGTATTGAGTGTAAGTCAAGTACAGTATGCGCTCACTTTACACTAGGGCATGGGCCAAGCATTTGGCCATACAAATTACTGTGCAAACCGGCTAGCAGTCTGCTAAACCTAGAACAATACATGCACCACTTGACCATTGCAATACTACTGTTACTTCGACCAATCGAATCGACAACGTTGTAACGTCTAAAGCCCGACCAAAATAACTCTAATTTATATAAAACTTTAATAACACACCTGAATATTCCCAAATCAACATATAACATATGTATATTTTCATTTTATCTGTTATTATACCGTTTGAAATGAACGGATGGATATATTCATAGCATATATGAAAGCCAGTTTTCATAATGTAATACATCAATCCAAATCATGTAATCTAATTACCGACGACGCTTTGTTTTTATATATGACATAAAATTAGATGCTTTTCATTCAAAAATTGTGATAATAATGAGAGATAGATTAATTTTAAAGAGAAAACGGCTATATTTATAGGTAAAATAGCATTCACACAAGTAAACGTGGCTTTTAGAATAGTTTAGACTCTAATAATACAGTTTCTTGCAAAGTAATATTGATGGCGAGCGGCCCGAAAAACCACCCTGATTAAATCATCCGCTTTTCTACTTGACTTTCATGTATATAACCGCGAATTTGCTGTTTCTGCAATTATAATTAAATATTTATTCGAGTTTACATCCAAAAAAATAATTTTGCACGTGTTACCCCGTATAATAACTCCCTATAAAATCTTATAACATTGTTATATGTAAACCCATATAAAATCGCTGTATATAACACATTATAATATTTCCGTATATAAACTCGTATAACAACACCGTGTGTAAACTCATATATCTTTGTTATGTTGATTTATATATATTTGTTTTGGAAGTGAAAAAGTGGGTTTTCTGGATAGTAGTAACGCGCGTTAAGGTTGAAATGAATTGATAATACAAATTTCACTAACACTTGTAAGTCAATAGTGAAATAATTTAACAATGTTAGCTTTACGGGTTGCCATCAGATTCTACTGCCTTGGAGTAAACTGTATTATCAAGGTTTTAAATTCAAAAAATCTTTTTTCACCTGTGCATATAATAATTTTCTGTATAGAAGGCCACTTACAAACAACGATGAAAATATTAATAACGCAAACAAAGATTATTATATTTAAATAAACGATTCAAAATCATATTCGATATAACAATTATTACACAATATAAAATACCACTAGTGAAATCTATTCACATGTTTATGGAAAAAAATCCAGTTTATAATCTACAACAAAATCCAAAGATGGATAAGACTTCATAATATGTAGATTAAAAACCAATACCTTGAAATATTATATATATTGTTGACACTAGATTATCTATATAGAAATAACTTGCACGTATCGAGATTCATCAAAACACTATTTCAGTTTCATTTTCAAAGAAATTTTGACTATCTAGAAATGATAGATCAGTTAAAACCCAAACGAGAAATATAGTTATCAATCAGACAGTTATCTTCTATGACAATCATACTAGATAACAAATTTAGGTAGACCAAAATCATTTTCAGTAACGTGTGAACATATAATGTCAAAATTAGCGATTATTATATGAATATTCTTCCAGAAAATTACATTCAATTGAAAAAAATATTTTTGTGATCAGTAATTTCATTAACCTATAAAAATTAATATCGTTAAAAACTATCACCTCCTCGCTATATACTGATTTAAACAATGCTTATTTTTCATCTTAAAAACCGTCTCAAAAAATAGAGCCTTTAAGGGGAATATGATGAATGTTCTAAAGAATTAAACCCATTGAATTATTCCAATAATAAATGATACCCTCCAGTCTCCTATAAAAACTTAATAACTTAAAGATATTCACTTTCATATGATTTCGAAAAAAGACAATTTCTTGAAGGGGAAAAGGTATATGAATTAAACTCACCTTTCAATTAGTACGTGATAACTTCTTAGATTCTTTAATATTCGAAAAAGCATTTTAAAATCTTGATGGAAGTACTGGAAAAACGTAAATATTCATGTTGAAATTGATATTTCGATTATAGTTTCAAGCTAAAATTCAAGAATTGAACATTCCTTGAATACGAAGTTCTTATTTCATAAATGAAGCCTAAAATCTTTGAAAAGTTACGTTTAAAATGAAGCGAAAGAAATTTAAAATTGAATTTCAATGTTATAAAAATGTTAAAAACACTTTAAATGTGTAAGAAGGTAGAAGTTAATTTCATCCGAAAAAAGCAAAATCTAAATATTAGTTTTTCGAGCCTAGAAAAATCTGGGCCCTGATAAAGGAAAAAATCATAGGTATAAACCTCGAGCTTCATATATCGTGTTAGTATCATCAGACCCATAAAGATATTAGGGTAGTTTCACTAAAATAATCTGTTATAATTGTAATCAGATGTTCTATTGATGAACGAATTATTGGTAGTCGAAAGTCAGGAAAATTCAATAAAGCATTTACCTTTGAAAACAGTATCAAACTTGGACTAGATTATGACTAATAAGTATAAAAATCTTTTTAACCAGGTAACTTCAAGGAAAAGTTGGATTTTGAAACAGATGATTGTTTTCCCTCAATGAATCTAATAATCCAATAATAAAATGATTTTTATGAAAATACATATAAATTTTTAACTTTACACTAATTTGATTAGTTATCATTTTTTAGTAGAATATGTATTGGGAGTTATATTTTATGTAATAGTGAATATTCTAAAGATTTATGTTATTAAAGTACTGATATTAATTGTATATTCAATTTTTTTTTCTTTATAATTTTGATTAATACCATTATTTGCCTACGATAAATAAACCTTATATAAGAATTAAAATCACTAAAAATTCATGTTTAAGTTTATTGTAAATACTCATTATGAACAACACGAAAGTAATTCTAAATCCTAATGTAAGGAGTGTTTTTATAGAATATTTCAGAAATATATCAATAATAAACGTTACTTCCTTCAGGAAATCCTTACTTGAGAAACGTTATTGACCACTTGATTTAATAAAAAAAAGGTAAATTGAAATAATAATATTTATAGAGATCATTAAATTTGGTATATATGGTTTTAATAACCCATGAATTATGAAAATGAGGTACTTGATATATTGAAGTGTTAAAAACATAACAAATATTTTCTTTTGGAAATGAATTTAATGAAAAATATTCATATGGGAACAATTTGAATTATACAATGGAGTCCAAGATAAATAAAATTGTATTATAGCTTTTTATTCACTATTTTAAAATTGAGTTTCAAAATTTGAATAAATACTTTAATAAATAGCTAGTTTATAGTAGAATTCGATTTAATCCAATCCTACTGTGCGCATTTAAAGTACTTATTTCAAAGTAAAAGAGAATACTTTGATTATATATCAATGATCATATATTTAATAAAATCACGGTTGAAATCAGTATATATTGCCATTGGGGCCAGCGATTATAGTTCGATTATCCGAAGTTGATGATATGCCTTACCTGTTGATAGGCTTTTAGACGTTTCAATTTTGTCTATTCGAATCGTGGTCGAATTAACAGCAGTATGGCGTGGTTAAGTGGTGGATGCATTTCTTCTAAGTTTTGAAAACCTCTAACCGCACTACACACTAATTTATATAGCGAATCGCTTAACCCGTACCCTAGTTTGAAGTAGGCACATACTATACTTGATTAATAGTTAATACATAAATAATACATTCAACTTTTAGTTAGTATAATCAACTTACTAACAGTATAGTTGACTTGAATATACTGTAATTAACTACTATTCCAACACTGGCGGCTTTTTATTTTGTGTGTACGTACGCCAATGTAGTCATGTAGTTATTTGTAGTAGTTTCTACACTTCCTCTCGTCTGTTATCTAGACCCCTATCAATTTCAATGTGTTTTACATCCAAATTAACTTCAATTTCAACCCTTTGGCCCACAGTTCCGAGTCGCGACTTTATTAACTCCCATACATAAGTTTTTCGCTATAGACTTATATATATTTCAAGCTTGTTCGCCCAAATTAACTGTTCCAGTCTATAACGTTCCCATTAAACATAACTTAGGCCTTGGCTCCTTAATTATCTTTCAATTGACTTAGGTACCTCTACTTCTATCTTCATTCACTGTTACATAATTCAACCTTATCAGATAGACTTTTAATATAGCCTTCGATATATGTATTTAACTCACTGCTATCCACCAAACTTTCCAAGGCTGTATTTGGTGTTCATTTTTTTATAAAGTTAATAGGGTTATCCTGACAATTAATATATCTAAATTTCTCGATTTTTATGCTTTTGTAACCTTAATAAACCGTTATTACATCTATTATTAAACATTTTTCGTGTGTTATTTTAATTTTTTTAAAGTATTCAAATAGTCTTTTCGAGTCAGTACAAATAATAACCGGGATAGGTAAAATCTTGCATTACTTGGTGACTATATCAATGCTTCTCTATTTAGCTTTACCAGTATTTAAACCAGTTATTATATTGTCAACTTCGTATATAAATAGGTTTCATACACTTCTTTTCATTTACTGAAGATTCCGTAGATTATTTTCTTTATGTTTGCGAAATGGTCTCCTGTAATTGATTCTCGTTATCTATCATTATTAGCAATTCTATTTATGACGATAAGTTACTGTTACAAGCTAAGAAGCCGTCCGCAAAAATTATCAATATAGCACTTAAGAGGTGAATGGAAATATATTACTCCTTTCGTCCAAGTTACTTATCTATTAATCCAACCTCCTATTTGATTGATCGTAATCATTATCAATTAGGTATTTGATTTGTTTCGTCACTAATAAATCATACAATATTTCCGGTTGGTCCAAAATCATAATAAAACTGCTATGAGAACGTTAATCCCAGCATTTTTAAACCCTTATTACCTCAATCTTATCAAATTTAACCAGGCTAATACCTTGCTTTTTTTTTTCCGGAAATGAAGGTGAATATTAATATCGTTAATACTATGTTCAAAGATTGATAATCCGTTGGAGTTTAATTTTTTGCCTTTAATTAAACTTATGAACAGATTACAGTTCCAGAAATTTAAGTCTTCAATCGCACATAATTCGATATCATAAAGTCAATAATTTCAACGAAAAATGTATCTTTAATTTATATACCTATTACATCAAATTTTTCATTTTACGTTATCTGTAAACACAAGCTTTTGGTTCATAAGTTTCTGTCTAATCTTAACATAAAGTATAAATCGTACGTTAAAAATGAATGGGTACTTATTATAGCTAATCTTCATAGCGGTTCAACGTATCGTACAACTGTTTTTAATAGATAATTATTATGGAGATTTTAAGACAGGTTTAATAATATGATATTTTGTAGGTTAGTTGTTGATTTCGTATATGTTTGAGTCTTATCAAGACTATTCAAGGTGAATATTCTATTAGTCCTCCCTGATAAACCTGTTCTTAATACGATTATTAGACGTTAACTATTTTTTTTTTTGGATTGTACGCGATTTCGTGAAGATTCATTTTTGTTTCAGTAATTATATCTTCAAGTGATCAGACGTAACTTTTTATACAGTTTTCCCGTGTATTCATCCTAAACCCCATATACAATTCTCGAGTTCAAGCTATAATATTGGTTTCGCGAAAATGAAATTTTTTTTGAAGCACAAATTCGATAACTCCTTATATAAAAAGATTTTTAATTTTAACCTGATGGGGTTTTTAAAGGGTTTTGCCTAAGTTTTAATGATTAATTTAATTTGAAGCTTGACAGATAAGTTTTAATCCTCTTTTTTTCAATCAATTCAGGCAATAGTATCACTGTATTCAAGCTTGTATTTATTATTATTAATATTCCTTTTTTTTAGTAGTCAACTGCGATACCATCGTTTTATTAGCTTAATGATTACGGGTAGCGAATAGTGATGTTGTCTCTTTAACTTGTTTTAAGGATTTTGATCGTTATAGTAATTAGTATTTCTTATTATATATGATTGAACTTAGATTATACGAAACGTTATAAAACCGTTAACAGTTTGAAAAATTATTTCTAGGTTGGTGATACTTGAGGTTTTCAACAAGTTATTTTATATACCTAGCTTCAATTATACGAGTACTTTGCTTTGTAATAGCAAATTTAGTACGCTTATCTTTAGAAAACTATTTTAAATATTAAAGGCATTATTAACTTCACGTTTAGAAGATTTCCCCCGTAATTTTCATAGAATTTTCGTACGTTTTGATCTTTTTTTGAGTATTGTATAATAATCGAGATTTATTTGTCAAAAGAGAATATTTTTGAAAGATTAAACGTTAGTACTAAATTATCAGTACCTACGATGCTATTGAGGCCTTATACTGGTATTTCAAAACGTGTCTATTTGTTCTTAAAGCTTCCAATCTCCCAGGTAAGGATATTATACACCTTTCGAAGTAATTTGTTTATTTTTTTGACCTTCACGGTATATCAATAGGCCTCAATATGTATTTATTTTTGGAATAGTATTACGTGAAGTGCAGTAGGTCAACTTTACTTACGATAAAGTTGATCTTACTGCAAATTTTTTGCTTTGTGCGGACTTACCGCATTAGGTGTAAGTCGATTGCAATACGCTGCACTTCAATCTAGGGCACGGGCTAAGCCATTAGCTATACAAATTACTGTGCAGACTGGCTAGCGGTCTGCCAGACCTAGAACAATAGATCCACCACTTTAACAATACAATAATAC
Organism: Anisogramma anomala; assembly: GCA_038502455.1. NCBI lineage: Eukaryota > Fungi > Ascomycota > Sordariomycetes > Diaporthales > Gnomoniaceae > Anisogramma > Anisogramma anomala. The sequence goes on along the minus strand of JASMMZ010000005.1, from coordinate 19,957,013 downwards.
TGTTACTTCAACTACGATTCGAATCGACAACGTTGCAACGATCTAAGGCTTGCGAACATTTATTTATATTGAATTCCCAAAATTTTGTCATTAGTTGAAATCTTTTGTATTCAAAAATTTCTCTTGAAGTCGTAAACGATGATATTTTGTTGCGCAAAGTATGTGTCAATTTATAATATGTTTACTGTTTCTCAATTATTCTTCGCCGATATTGATTTGAGGATTTTAGCCTCATAAAAAAAGATTGCCGAGTTTACGATATACATGATAGGATTATTACACAAATTAAATACGTTATTAAACATTTTACAGTTTAAATCTTTATCATTTTAATAAGTAAATTTCAAGTTTTAGGGTATTGAGGATTATATTTGACAATGTTAATGAAGATTTTCCCTAGTTTTTAGGGTAATGTATTTCATATTGTTATATCTTACAAACTTCGATTTTTATACAAACTGTCGATGGCTGGATAGTTGAAGTGCCTATGTAATTAAAGTATATTTAACCTTGTTTTTTTTTTTATTGTTATTTGTAGCCCTCAAAAGTAGAACCACATTTATTCTTACTCTGAAAGAAAAATAATTCCGCTGTTTTTAACCAGCTTATTAGCGATAACATCAACATTAACGCCAGGGATCTTTATGTTTTTCAAGAAAAGCAGGAATATGGTAGGAAACTTAAAGATGTGGAATGTAATCAGCCTAACGACTAGTTGTATAGTTGTTTATCTCATTCACTATAATTCCTTATTTTGGTTAAAGCCAATTTTAGCATTTTTAGCATCTTGGCGATCAGTTTTTATAGTAGCAGTACTTTCCCAACATAGTGAGATGTATTATGAATAGCTCTTTATTAAGTACCTTGTTGCCTATATATTTGGTACAATACCCTAAAACATGAGATTCGCCTAACAATTGCAAAAATTAAAGGTATTTAACGAAGCAGGTTCTTGATTTTTATGGTAAATGTAAAGGTTTTTGCTAATCGAGTGATATAGGAAGGCGTGATCAATTAGTTACTATATTTATGAAGAAGAAGTATCTTTGTATTACGTAATTAATTTTGAAACGTTTTTTTCATCATTTGAAGTGTTGTTTTTTCAAAATTTTCAAGTGTAGTATGGTACTGTTTTTTCATTACTATCACCGGGCAGTGTTAACTATGAGAGACGCATTAGCTACTACTAAATAGTTCTGTAGATACCGGCGGGGGGTATCGTAACACGAGCTCTATTGAGGCCCGTGTGGGCTCACGAGACCCTACACTATTCCCCCAATCAAGACCTTAGGATGCCCCGCAGTTCAGAGACCCGTAGGCTCATGAGCTGCAGCCCTGATCTAGCAACATAACGTTGCTGTCTCAGTCCCCGCCCAGCGCCTAATTGCGCCAAAGATAAGACTGCACGGGTCCTCAGAAGGGGCCCTGTAAAGCTGTATTAGGAAGAAGAAAAGCCCACGTGATAGGGCATCAGTAATATCAAAACACGCAATTGTACTTTGGAACCCATACGTATGCATAAGTAGGTACAAGTGCATGTGGATCTCGGTCCATATAGGGTGCTGGATGTAATATATTACCAGTTATTTATAGCGTTCAGTATTTCGGTGGCAAATAAATTAGCAGCCAGGTTAAACATAAATCTTTTACCTTTTGTTATTATGACGACGATAGTTTTTACGGTCAACAGGTCTTTCTAATTTCTTTCCATGTTATTGTCGCTATTGTCGATTCCAGTTTAAAGGCTTTCAACTATATCTTGAGCTTTATAGCCTTTCTTATTTTCGGTTGATATAATGCGTAATTGGAAGGTTTTCGTTATTTTAGTTGTGAAAGTTTTTAGCTTAGGGGAATATATGAAATGAGTTTGGCGTACGTGTTATTTCAATAGTAGACGAGGATCACAACTTATTCAAGAAGCCTTTATAAATGTTATTTTAGCGTTATAAAACGTATTTCAATCGTTAAAGCATATAAAAACTGTTTGTACCTATTTGAAAAGTTTAGCATCGCTAGTGTGTATTTTCTCCATCTTTTACTGGTGTAATATCAATTACTTTTGCATTTTATTATGGATATCCATTAGAATTTCCTTTTTTTTTCATTGTTTCCATCGTCGTTTATTTTGTTGAGCCCCATCCGTGTGTTATTACATAAGGTTGACATCGTATTCGAAATTACATTTCATTCCGTTTTAAATTTTACAGAAGGTACATGTTATGATATAGATTATTACGTCGTATTTTTTTTGTGTGAACTGTTAGGATTTCTGGAAATAGTGGGTGGAAACCTAAAGGTTGAACCTTTATCCACTTGAAAACGTGGATAAATGACATTTTCATCGTATTAAATAGATTTTAGTGTATAGTCTTTTACTTCTCTTGGTAATTTTAAATCCAAGTGAAGTCAGAAAAAGGTTTATACTTCATATTTTCCATTTTAATTGATTTTGAAGGAATGTAACAATATTCGTCCCAGTCATCAATAATGTTTTTTGTAATCAATTTAAGTTTTGAACTTTAAGAGTCATGATAATAAGAATCTTTATTATCCGCTTCACCCGAGGAGTCAAGCTTTATAATAGAACATGTTATAGACTTACATGTATAGGTGTACCTGCCGTGGGAAGTTTTTTTCTTTTCCCTTGAAGTATTGGACGATTTAAGGTAAAATCTTAGGAAACTTAACGGTTTTGTGGAAATTTATTTAGTATTTGACGATTCTTCTTTATTAATTATCGCATAACGTTAACATTAATTCCTTTTACTGTATTTATAACCCCTGTTTTCCATGTTTTGCCTCCAAAGAGCACGTAATTCGCATTAATGCGAGCGGGAACTTTATTATCAAAAAGTCAACATGTTTTTCATCATCGGCGTATAGAAAATTGTTGTTCATGGGGCTCATGGTTTAATTCAATATGAAATTAGGGGGTGGGCCCTTAAAAGGTATGTAAAGGCGTTGATAGTTGTTAATCCTTTCTTCTTTATTTCGTAGGTTTTTAGGTTAAGGATTTTAAGATTTTTTTTTAAGTTTGTCCAATTTAAAGAAGGTTTGTGCAAATTTCATTGATGTTTTTTTCTAATACGTAAATTTCCCGTCTATGAACAGTAATTCTCAGTTTATATTTGACGACTTTCTCAATTGTTTTTCATATGTCAGTAGTTGAATTAATAAAAGCCTGACGAAAGTTATGAAAAGAGCAAAAGTTGTACTCAACGTTTTACTGTCGTTTTCATCTAGAATATAATAGCTAATAAAGTTAATAAAGTGTTTTTCAGTTAAGCTTTCATTAATATATTTTTTGTAGAGGTCTTCATTATAGTATTTGTGCAAAATGATTCTAAGAGCTTAAATATCTTTTATTAGTTTTTAGTCGTCTATTTTGACGTTTTAGCTGGCAGGTTAAGGTTCATTTAGGTAGGACGTGGTGCTTTAAGTGAAGGGATTTGAAGTTTTAAGTAAGGGCATTTAGATATTTGAGAGCGAGATGACTTGGAAATTTGTGCTTAAAATCGCGAGATATAGCTTGTTTGGCGTGGTATTGAAGAATCTACAGAAGAAAATATCGTGTAGGTTTATAGATTCAAGTATTCCAGAATATACATGGAGGACTTGATATATGATAAAGCATATCCTTATAAGGATCTCGATCAGGATCAAGATTCTTTTACTAGTCAATACTAGTATATAATAGTAAATACTAGTTCCTCTATACTATTAAATACTAGCCCAGGCAGAATCTCTATGCTCATCCTCCGTACTAATCAATAGTAGTACTCGCACTAGTAAAGCATTAGTGCTGGTGAAAATATCTACAACTCTGGTGAATTCCTTATTATTTGGTGTTAAGGTGTTCGGTTACTTGAAGTCTGTACTAAGTACTAACTAGCTCTATTAGCCCTACTGCTAAGTTGTATACTGTGTGACTGTTCCTATTGTATATTTAAACACACCCCCTTAAAAGGAACCATCTAGTTAAAAAGAAGAGAAGTAAACAGAAAGTAAAGGGTAAAGTAAAGGAAGTGTAGTACGAAAAAAGAAATCCGTAGATACAAAGAGTAATAATACCTATATGGTTCTATTTAAACCAATGGCCTTTATAATATATATTTTTTTTTAATATCTCAATTTTACAACAAAACCACTCCACTATTCTATACTTATAATACTATAAGGTAACTTAAAGTATAAAACTTTATAACCTATCAATTCAATATAGACACGGGTTAACTAAGCTAAGCCGTTACATTATTGTTTCGTGTTTTTCCTTTAACAATAGCTTTGTTAACCCATAAGCCAGTTGTTCATTAGTAGGAATCCACTTGATTTTCAATGTACTACTCTTCACTTCATCCCTTATAAAAAAATTTAAGGGGTATATATTAGATGCGTTGGTGATACTCTGAGCTCCTAAACAATTATATGGCTCCTTTATTATCATAATATGTAGTAACGATAACAAGAATACGTAGCTTTTTAAATGAGTTCCTTATCTAAATGGTATTTTAAATAACACGTATCACTGCCACATTTTGAAAATCCATAAAAGAAAGTCATACTCTAAATATTTTTTAAATACCTAGTTTACTGCGATGTGAACGATCTGAATTATATACTTATAGGTAAACTCTCCAATGACCTTATCCCTTTTTTAGTCGAAATCGTACCAGTCCTTAATTCAAAGTCTTTATGGATTTTTTTTGTTATTTCGGCTAAAGTTTATAACGTTTTAATACGAATTTTGTAAAGATTTTTCACCATTCAACTATAATCCACGGTTTTTATATCTTTTGAAGTATCTGAAGCCGTAATTCACAAGTGTATTTTTTTTTTTGTAAAGAATTATAGCAAAAACGTAAAAGTATTGACATAGTAAAGGCTATATCCGGCCTAGTTTAATGCATTATATAACCAAAAGCCCTCATATCTAACTGATACTTTTTGGTTTGTAAAATATCAGCTTAAACTTCATGTATCATGGAATAAAAGAGGAATTCAGTTGTAATGGAGATGTAGGCCGGATCTTTACTTAATTCCTCCACTATTAAATTCAATACCATTTGAATATACGTATCTTGTGCTAAGATAATAGTACGTGCATTCCTATTCCTTAAGATATACACTCCTAGAAAGTATTCTGCGTATCCGAGGTCCTTAAACTTGAATAACTTTCTAATATCCGTAATAAAAGTCTTAATAGCGTTTGCATAGAGGCTTATTATCAACAAGTTATTAATATACGTATATATTATAAGTTAACGGCGATAGTTATTATATACCGCATTGTCAAAACTTAATTCTTTGAACTTAAAGATATTAAATACTTTCATCAACCTCTTTGGCTATTATCTTCAATCTTGTTTCAACCCGTAAACTCAAGCAAGTAGTTAAAAGACTTCGTCGATTATAGGATTAAAACCCATAATATTTTTATTTGAATGTTTTAATAAAAAGTTCTTAATAGTGTTTAAAATCTCTATTAATACCAGTTTTTTAAATTCCCCATTAAGAAAAGCTGTGTCGATGTCGATTCGATCGATATTCTATCCATAAGATGTAAAAAGTGTAATAAGAATCCTTCGTGTGCAAGACTTTACTATCGTAACAATGGTTTAAGTTTAGTTAATACTATATCTTAACTTAAATCCTCAAATTACGATTCTAACCTTATATTTTTCGATTTGATCTCTAAAATCAGTTTTAGTTTTGGTCGCTTCTTTTATAGTTAGTGCGTAACATATGGTATCTTTTTTAATAATGTTGAAGACTTTTAGTGACACCAAATTTCATATTTCATTATAGAGGGCCTTTTTCCAGTATTTTGTATCTAATCCCTCGAAATCTTCCTTTATAGTTAGCTATATCTTGAATTTAGTAATTAAAAGCATAAATTGAACTATAACTTCATTAATAATAACATTTGATGGAAAACTTATCGGAAAGTTATTTGCTGTTTTTATACTGTTAAGCAAATACTTCTTTTTACCTTGGAGTTTGGAGTTTCCCTTATAATGTTATAAGGGATACCGACCATCATATATTTGGTATCTTGTTCCTTGACAACCGTTTTATGAGGTCGTATAATATTAAAAAAAAAAAAAAAAACGTCAGAATAAAAGTGCTAACAATCTTTTTTCATTGAGTTTCCTAGCCGGTCTGCCAAATAGACCTTGAAAATGTATTAAGGCTTGGTGATATCAGAAAACTTCCATAAAAAAGTATTCTCCCTTTTCTTGTTAAATTTGTTTTTAACCACTTATTTGTTATGCGAAGGGTATATAAACGATAATAGAAATTCCGCGAGTAAACTCAAACTTAATGTTAGGTTTTTAACCCCTATATCCCTTTACTTTATCGTATAAACCGTTATATGGAGTGGTATGCTAGATCCTACTTTTGTTGTTAAAAGTTAAATTGGTTATAATAATGTCTACTTAAAACATGTAAGACTATAAGTTGTATAGCACTTTTCCGGCACCATTTTAGGTATTTATCTTTTTCAAAATTACTTTTGTAAAGAAATTTGAAAATGTCTTTTTCTTTGGAGGTATATAGTAAATAAAACTTAAAGGTAAAAGCGTAGTCGATAAATATATTTCTAACCAAATAATCAATAAACTGGTTACTTTCACTAACGATTGAAAAATATATTATACATCCTTCACGTTTAATCATTTGGTTTAATATATTATAAACGGCGTTTATTCCCTTACCAGAGGATATAATAGCTGTGTGATACACTTTGTAACTATACTTAACTTTTATAGCTATTAAGTCACCGCGTTCGCGTTTTAGATTAGTAATGGTTTTTGAGAAATTGTTAAGGGTTTAGATAAACACTTCTTTTTTTTTTAGAGTATCGTATTGGAAACTTAGTCGTTCACGAATACTTTTTAAAAACTTACAAGGGGTATGAACAAGGTCAAAACGCTTTATTTCCTGGTTTCATTTTGGAACGTCCAACAATTTGAGTAATTCCTTTACTAATTTTAAGCTATCGTAACCAAACCTAGTATACCAGAAGGAAGTATTGAAGGATGTAGTGAAATCTGTGGCAATTATATTGTAATGAAACTGTTATGTAACTTAAATAATAGTATAGTCGCTGGTTTTAATAGAAATCATTTCTTTAACTTCAAATTTAATTGACAATAGGTTTCTGACTTCAATACTTAATTTATAAAGTTTGAGTAGGCTAATGAGAATTTAACGTTGTGTCTTAAAGACTTAACTTTAAAATTTGGGCCTATACTAAGGCAATACCCGTATCTGGTACAGCCTTCAATTGGTTGTTGTGGCAGATTAACGTAAAAAGTAGAGTCTTTAACGTTAAAAGTGGAGACTTTAATGTTGAAAATATATACCTGAAAATGGGTATAACCGTGTATAATACAGCTTCTTATTGGCTAAAATTCTTTAGTATAGAGTTCGGTGCAAGGATTTATATGATTAATTGCACAATTAATTATATCATTACTATAAAGTTATAATACTACAAGTCTTAGAGGTTTTTTACTTTATAATTATTAATAGTAATAACGTCCGCTTTTTTATCCTTACTAATAGATTGACCAGCATTGAAAAGCCGTGAATTTGGATGTAATACCTAATAATCATGTGCTCAATAGCGTTTATAGAAGACTATAAGACTGTTCTTTTTAAACCGACTAATACGTTAGTTACGGTTAACAGGTGGTTTATTCTTAGGTCTTCTTTAAAAGACAGTATTTAACGTTTCTTTTCTTTTTTAAAACTGGTTTTCGTTTTGTAAATCTGATTATAGTTTATTTAGTGATAAAAGAACGGCTTTCATTAATTCAATTCGTATAAGGACTATCTAAACTGTAAACTCTGACTTAATTTAGGTTAAAAACTGTAGGGCATACTTAATATCTTTAACTTGAATGCTTTAATAGATTAGGCTTCTTTCAGTGTTTTTAAATGCTTTTAAAAAAAGTTTCAAGGTAAAATAGTGTAAAAGGCGAAGGAAACGAAGTTTTCTAGACGTTTTTAACAGTATATTGGTCCAATGCCTTGGTATATACCAATCAACTTTAATACAACCTTACATGATTCTTTAATACCCACAATAATAGTTAAAAGGTTTAAAGTAGTGAAAAAGATGATTATTCTATAGGCTTCGATTCGGATAAGCACAATTTGAAACGTTGTGGCAAAACTGTAATCGATAGATGTCAATAAGTAAATATAATCTATTTCCGTGCAAACTGTATTTATATTAATTTCAAAACTACCCTCTAAGATTTCAAAACTGTTATTACTAATTATATAACCCTTAATAACTATTATCTAAACGTTAATTTTCATAAAAATCAACTTTTCAAAGTCGTTTAATAATTATAACTGAGGCTTTATCAGTTATCTCTTTTTTTTAACGTGAAAAGATGGGTTATAATATTTTCCTTCTCCTCCTTTACAAATATAATTGTGCCTATCGATTTGGTTAGTTCCGGTTTTTTTTAGTTCTTTCAAGCGTTTTTTAAGCTTACATAACAGTTTTTTTTTATAAAAGTTGATAACTAACTTGTGTCTTATTGACTTAATTATAAAAAAATAGTAGTTTTAACCTTAACTTCTACTTCCTTATCAGAAAGATTATCAGCATTAATAGACTGAATTTCTTATTTAGCTTTAGCCCTATAGGTATTAAAAATTTCCTTTCTTCCTTTCCTTAACAGAGTTTAAGTTCCAAAGCCCCTAAAATAACGATAGTAACTCTTAAGCGAAGAAATCGAAGGAATGGGGATTGATCCGGACCAAAAGAACCAAAAACAATAACAATCATTTGTAAAAAAAGAAACATCATCACTGGTAATGCCGTAGGACAGCCCTGGTGGCGTAAACAAGCTGCGTCCTCATGATGCTAATAGAGCATCCTTCAAGGTCTCAAATAATCTGGAAAAAAATACACATTTTAATCTATGTAAAAGAAAGTAAGTAATTTAATAAACAGTAGGATATAATCGTACTAATAATATGTTAAATGTACTATATAAGAAAATATAGTATAGGCTTGTAGATTCAAGTATGGTAGAATCTACATAGAGGACTTAATATATAATCAAGTATATCCTCATAAAGATCTCGATCAGGATCGATATTCCTTTACCAATCAATAATAGTATATATTAGTAAATACTAGTTCCTCCGTGCTAGTAAATACTAGCCCTGGCAGCACCTCCGTGCTAATCCTCCGTACTAGTCAATACTAGTACTCGCACTAGTAAAGCACCAGTGCTGGTGGAGATTTTTACAACTCCAGTGAATTTCTCATCCTTTGGTGTTGAGGTGTTCAGTTACTTGAAGTCTGTACCAAGTACTAACTGGTTCTGTTGGCCATGCTGTTGATTTGTTTGCCGTGTGACTGTACCTATTGTATATATTTCAATACGTAACCTAGCGATTTCATTGCGTTTTTTAACGTGTTTAATTAACAATCTTATGATTTAGGGGGCAAAAATACTGGCTTAGATGGAAAAAGTTGATGTAAAGAAATAAGTAGAAGGATATTTGTTGTTGAAGTCGTTGTTTGTCATAGGGGTTTAAGACTTAGCGATTTGCGATGGTGGTAGTAGTAGTGACTTACCTATTAACCAATTATAGAGAACTTGAGAACTTTTTGATAAGTTTTTAACTATTCGAGACTTTTGATGGTTAATTTTGACATTCGTCATTAGTAAAGGTCTAATAGAGATTTTTTGGTCTTTTGAATGATGATACCATCACCACCTCTATATTTCCATAAAAACCAACATACTATAGAAGTTTTTGCTACCTATTTTTGTGACAACTAACACAGTTCATATAGGCTTTTCGCGAAAATCTTTCTTTTACCTTACAACTATATAAAGCACAATCGAAAATGAATTTCTTATATTACCTAGGTTATCTGTGCCCAACCTAATAAGAACTGATTAATGTTGATAGGCCCTGTCTATTGATAGGACTTTGGACATTACAACGTTGTTTATTTGAATCATAGTCGAAGTAATTGAAGTATTGTATGTCTAAGTGGTTGATGTGTTACTTCTAAGTTTGGCAGACTCTTTAGCTGGTTTGCACAATAATTTGTATAGTCAATTTCTTAGCTTGTGCCCCAGTTTGAAGTGGGTATATACTGCTCTTAACTTACAGTTTACCTAAATACAATACATTCAATTTTTGCTTAGAACAATCAAATTACTAATGTTATAGTTAACTTAATTGTACTTCAATTGATTGCTATTCCAGCAGAATTCAAGATTAGGTTCTAAATGAATTTGAAGGAGCCGTATTATTAAATCTATATAATTGAAAGACACAAATGAAAAATATGTTTTATGATAGAGTATAAATGATATAAACATTTGATTATGATTTTCAGAGGAAATAATATTCCAGCAATATTTTGAAGTTTTGTTTGAGAAATGTTAGTCAATTGTATCGACATTTATATAATTACTTACATGGATAGAATTTTGGTTGGTTTTAAAATACAGGAACAATATATGAAATATTTGAAAACTATTGTAGAAAAGTTTTTCAATGTCGAACTATACGCTTGTAAAAGTAATTTTACTTTTTGTAAAATACGAATTGAAGATTTTGGGATGTTATATAGATAAAATCTATATCCATATAAATTCAGAACGTGTTAAACCTATTGTTGGATGGCAGATTATTAAAATATTGAAAGAAATTCAAGTATTTATGAGTTTTTTAAGATTTTCATTGAAAGTTTTTTAAACTCAATTAATTTTTTACTTACCGTTGGAAACAAAAATTTTAAGGGACAGTAAAAGAAAGAAAAACAGGAAATTGTTGGAATAGCAGTTAATTTCAGTACAAGCAAGTCAACTATACTGACTTATCTTCGACCTGATATCGACTTTATTTGCACGGGTGCATGGACCACCCTATTAAGAAAGGTCAGAGGCCTACACTGTAAACTTCAACAGTGTTCACCTTCGAGAAAAATTATTAAGTCTAGCCGTTCTCAACACTATCATTTTACATGCATCTTATTCCACCACAACACTACTAATAGACTTTACCACCACTTGATTATTTTTCGACAGCCCTCTTTTAGGCATTAAGATCGTCGCCGGCCCGGCGCATCTCTTGTGTAGTAGTGCATTCAGAGAACAGCTTTCACAAACAACGATTTCGTCCCTCGTTTCTTATTCTAACATGGTCTTCTAAACTTAAACTTGTATTACGATGCAATGAAAGTCTGGTTTCTTTTTAGTTTTAGGTCTTAAGCAAAGACCTTCATTACCAGCGCTTGTATTTAACGGCTTTATTTATTTGTTTATTTTTGAACCGTCATCAACTTTACCTTTCGACTACAATTTTGATATTTAATTGTTAACAAAAAAATACTCTCAGCATACCACCTGCTTAGTGGTATACCTTATTTCACGATTCTTCTACATTTTTAGACTTGCGGCCTATGGCAAAAAGGTGGCTCGCCGAACGAGTTGTAGAGTATATCTCCCTCATCACCACGGATTCTGAACTAAGATATATGTGTTTCATACAATCGTTACAATTTCAGGGCTATCAGATCTTCGATGCGAATAGGTGTGGAACGGGGACTGTGATAGCCGCATAGCATGGCCCGACTAAGACTAAAATTTTCATGCCCTTACGGGTTTTTAAACTTGAGAGTACCTTCAAGCCGTAATTGGGGGGTTAATTTGAAGTCCAGTCCTTCCTCCAAAGGTTGTATTTGACAATACATCTTATGGTCAAAGGCTTTATTTTCTCATATTATAGGTATAGTAGGTTTGAAACTAATATTCGATGTACTTAGTGGTGTGTCTTCTCTTTTTACGACCGTATGAATCTTACTAATACGAATGCGATATATATTAGTCACAGCGGAAAGGAATTTCGTTCAAGTCGGGATGTATATAGTGGATATAAGGCCCCTATAGTAAGTATTCAACAACTACATATAACATAGACTTATGAAATTGGCCGCAAGTTTGGAGGATACTCTTTTGGTTTATATGTACCTGTATTATAGGGAACAAGGTGGTTTTTTCAACAGGTTAAAAGGTACAACCTAGAAACAGGGAATTGAATAAGTTAGTGGGTGTGTATAGTGGAGACACTCAGGTTGCGAGACTTCCTGCCGGCATATGTAACTTAACATTAGCTAGGGATACACTATACTGGTTACATAGTGGGCACTGCCCGGTTATAATTAAATATATATATAGAGATATATAGATATATATAGATATACTAACTGTAAGTTGACTGTATTGAATTAAAGTTAAATACAGTAAGTGCCTACTTCATACTAGGGCATGGGCTAAGCAATTAGCTATACAAATTAGTGTGCAAAGCGGTTAGTGGTCAGTCAAACTTAGAAGTAATACATCACCACTTTCAATGCAATACACCAGTGACTTCAACAACGATTGAAATCAACTTCTTTGAGACGATAAATGTCTACCAATAAAAGTTCGATTTTATAACCTCAGAAAATAAAATGATACAAATTACTTTTGATATTATGAAGAATTGTTTGAAATAATGCTATTATAACGATATTTTACTTCAAATTTGCTCATTTCCTTGAAAATGAATCCATTTATTTTAACTATCAGTGGCAATATAGATCAATATTGATAGTAGAATATGAAAAAAATATGGTATTGAATTCCCTTTACTTTCGTAAAGTAAATAAATAACAAATATCTTTTAAGAATCTATGATCAGAAAATATTTGCAAATTTGCATAGTTTTTAAATAGTCACGACATTAATAACAAGGTTTAAAAATACAGAGTTATTGAACTATATTAATTAAACGTTTTTCATAGGTAGAAAAACATGGAATTTTAAATAAATTCAATTGTTAATATATTTATTTATGTTGTAATTTGATGTCTATTACTAATCAGTTGTTAAAAATTCATTTGATAGCTATTTCATCAACCAAATCATATGCGGGTAGAGACGGATTTTGTTCTTATTAAATTTCATCGACTTATGATCAAATTTCGTAAGTGTAAAAATACAAAACAAATAAACAAAAACTGAGTTGTTTAATCAATATTTTGTTTTACTTTCATATATGTATTTTATATGCAAAAGTTCAAATGAACAATATATATGAAAAATTAGAAAACCAACTTTCAATTACCCTTTATATGTTTAGTTCAACTTGAAGTGATAGCACGGAATTAATAAAACCAAATTCAACATTTACTTCAATCCTGGGTAATTAGTTATTATATATTATAATCGTTGATTCCATTTTCTGTTGAATTAGTCAAGGTTCTATACATGTTAGGTTATATAGTCTATTATTGTTAGAATAGAAGTCAATTGCAGTACAGTTAAGTTAACTATAATTACAGCTATTAAACTATACTAGCTAAAAATTGACTGTAGTCTAAGATATTAACTGCAAGTCTAGTGAAGTAGGTGCCTACTTCAGTGAGGGGCATTGGCCAAAGCAGTTAGCCATATAAATTAGTTTACAGACTGGTTAGCGGTCTAACAAACTTAGAAGTAACACATCACCACTTTAAATGCAGTATCCGTTACTTCAACTACAGAGATTCGAATCGACTACGTTGCAGAGATAAAGGTCTAACAACATTGATTAGTGCTTATTAGGTTAAGCACAGATAAGCTAGGTAGAAGAAGAAGCTACTTTCAGGTTATATTTTGTAATTACGTAAGGTAGAGGGAAGATTCTTGGAAGAGTCCCTTTTGTTACGCTTGTTGCTTACAGTGAATGAAAAAGAAGACTCTTTAACTACGCTTTCTATATAAAAGGGTCGGAAAAGGGGCGCCGGCATCTTTATTATCGAAATTAATGATCAATTCTTATCAAAATAGTCCTAGAAGCGTTGTGATTAATCGCTGAAAAGTTTATAAGATTGTTAAATAGGTGAAAACTTAAGTTAATTGCGGTTTTTAATATTGCAGTTACTTTTATTGTAGGTTTCAAGTAGTAAAAACGATTAAGTTCCATAACCTTTAACTATAAATACCAATTTTAATGAAAAATAACTTATAACCTACCCTTTTACATTATTCTTTTTCCCTTCTATACTTTTCAATTTTTGTCATAATGGAGTAAGAATACGTTGCAATTGATGACGTTGCTGACAAAGTAAGGAAGAAATTGATTAAATCTTTCAGCATTATTTTCGGAAAATATTACAATAAAAACCTTTGGTTTATAGATAACGACAAAAACTCTAACATCAAGCACCCAACTAACTAAATCAGACACTTGATTCTCGACGATAACTATAATAATTAAAACTTCAACATTAAAGTCCTATACGATTATTATAATTTTTTGAAAAATTCAAGTATATATATGTAGAAAAATCAAAGAGGTAAGTAAAGATTAAGTGAAGAGTTATTCTACATAGAAAGAATTACTATTATTAAGACTCGGAAAGGATGGCAACTTAGCAAACATATTGTACGAATAAGCCACGAGCCCTCAATGGGTATATAAGGAAAAGGGTAAAGGTATTTCTGGCGACAACATCCCTTAATGCACTCAAGTGCATTCGTAAGGTCACTTTTAAGCTCGGATAATTTCCTTAGACCGTATGGCATAAAATAATTAATGGACTAATATTCCTTGATATAAAGATTCAATTTACACGCGTAACATAAGCCCTTAAATTTAATAGTAAACTAAGAAGAACTTTTGACGAGTCCTTAAATATTAAAGAAATTATTACCAAATCCCTTGCCAAAAATTTCAAATTCTTCTTACCCAAATTCTCTACCCTTGAACCCCTTAGCATGTCCAGTTTTAACAAGTTAATTAAGGTAGAAACGACTCTATATGCGACCTTATTGAAATCATAACCACTAGCATTTTTCCTCCAAATTCTACTAAAGATAACTATCTTACCTATTAATACTAACACATTTCCTAACACTGGTCGCGGGATCTAAAAGATTGTTACTACCAATATATCTCTCTTCACCTTGAATATATCCATATAATGAATACGGATTGCGCGGTAACTGCTACTTGCATGAAGAATGATAAAAAGAATTATAACTATAAGTTATACAACCTCCTCAATGTTAATTTAGGCCTGTTTCTAAATGTGTTCCGTTAAACGAAAATTCAATCCCCAAGCTTTAATTTGTTATTTCCCAAAGTTTTCACCGTCTTAACCGAGGATTATTACCCTTAATATTTAACGAATTGATCGTCGTTTTGAATTTATTTTGAAAAAAATTCAACGATCATTTCGAATGCAATATCATCCTCACCTAATACTACATAAATTGAAATATCATTATGTGGTTCTACATGTTAGATTATACGAAATAGTCGGAAAGCAAAATAAGCTTTTTAATCGGAGGCTTATTAAGCTCATGTTTTGTTAACAAGTAATGGTGAATATAGGAGTTGGCTAAGGCATATTACATTAGTAAATCCGCTAAACTGTTACGGGTCACAAAGAGTTCAACTACGACTTACAATGTCTTGACGCCACCTGTTAAGGGTTTTCTTTTGGATAGTTACGGTGTTCGATTGCGAATTTGATGATACGGGTGCCAAGTTAGACTAGTATATACTTTGAAGCTTCAAATTTTAGCTTTAGCAATAAAGAACCCTCTTACGCTTATTATATCGACTGTAAGTACATCCAGTACAAGTAATATATTTAATGAAAGGATATTTGAAAACATGACCGTTAAGATACACAAAGAGGGTATTCTTTATCGTCAAAATCCTCTAGTCAGGTACGAAAGTTTCTCTTCAACTTAAAAAGAGGTAGGATAAATAATGAAGATAGTTACTGATTAATATGTTACACTAATACTGAATATAAATCAAAGTACGTAATCTACTGTGCAATTTTTTATACTTCCAATTGAGAATATATTAAATATATTAAAGATTTGAAAATTCAAGAGATTGAAAATGAAAAAAAAAATATATATATATATATAAAATCATCAGTTCTGTTGGAATGATATTACATGCAGTATAGTAGATCAACTTTACTTACAGTAAATTTGACTGTACTGCAAGTGTATTGCTTTGTGGAGACTTAACGAATTGAGTGTAAGTCGAGTTCAGTACGCTGCACTTCACTCTATGGCACAAGCCAAGCAATTGCCCATACAAATTACAGTGCAGACCGGCTAGCGGTCTTCCAAACCTAGAACAATACATCCACCATCTAACTACTGCAATACTACTGTTACTTCGAAGAAAACCATTCGAATCTACAACGTTGTAACGTCTAAAGCCTACCAATACTGATCAGTACTTGCCTGCCATTAGGTCAAACACAGATAAGCTAAGTAGAAGAAGAAGCTACTTTCTGGTTACGCTCTATGTCAACAACGGCAGCTAGGATAGAGGAAAGATTTTTGTGAAGAGCCCTTACTACTGTGTCAGCCTCTATATCAGTACGTAAAGAAGACCTTTGGACTGCGCTAGTCTTTACGGTAGACCAGAGGTAGCGACGGTATCGCTATCGAAAACACTAAAAAATATTTAATGATTCTTTTTAAAGAAAAATGTTAAGATTAACTGTTAGAAGTCTTAAAGTTCGCCAAGTTGGAAAATGGCTAAGTCAGTACTACTGCGGGTGCTATTACTGCAAGAAAAACGACTAAGTCCCTACACCAAACAACTACAACAAACAACCTTCGACTTTTACCACCACCAACAACCTCCGACCTTACCCTTTACACCAAACCTCTGCCCATACTTTACTCTTTTTCACTACCCATGTCATTTGGATCATCAAGTTCGCTGCTTTAATCTAAAACACCTAAAATACCAAATTACGCTAGAAAAAGCCACGTTACGTAACTCCACACCAAATCGCCAAGTTCACACGCGACTTCACACCAAAACACCAAGTTTTTACGCTCAAGATTACCAAGTCCCTCGCCTTACACGTCTTATACAAGCCCAAACCTTAAGATAACACCTACCCTAGAGACTCAAAGGATAATTAACGCTTTGGGATCCATTTTTACGAAACATTACGATAAAAACCTATAGGGACAAAAAATTGACAAAAACATAATGGGAAAGCATTTGATTAACTACGTCGGCTATTACATCGTTAATCAAGCCAGCGGTAAATAATTTAACCGCGGCGACCGTGCCTTTCGAAACTTTCGTAACCTTTTTGGCGACTAAACTCTTAACAGATGAATTTTTTTTGAAAAAGGCATCATATCCAAACTAAAAGCTAAACTTAAACGCCAAGAAATTTACGTGTTAGAAAAAGGCGCTACTAATCTAGCAAAAACCTTTTTCGATTTAACTCAACTTAAAGAATACCCTTAAGACCCTCGGCCTAAAAGAAAAGGCGTTAAGTAACCTTAACACCCATATACGCGTTTTTGGGGAGCTCTGCTTTACCTTTTACAGTTAATTTAAACTTCTTTACGTGCTAGCGATAAGAAACCTGTTAATCCGTTCGGAAGTTTAGTACCACCACGTAATAACGCGGAGTATGCCCTTAACAGTAGCAAGGTACGCGAAGCAACGGCCGCCAACGCGACCAAAAGTATTGACGTTAACGCTTTATATCAGTTAATAAAACAATATTGTCAGGCCTCCTAAAAGCTCTAAAGACTCATCGTCCCTTAGCAAATCCATCGTCGAAACCCTTAAAAACCTTTTCCCTTTAGATATACTTACGCACGCGAACCTATCACAAGCCCTACTATAAGACTTTATCCCTCACGCTAAGCGACTGGCAATTACCCTTAATACTAGACCTCGAAATCTTTAAGATTGAAACCGCTAAAAAACATCAACCAAGCCTAAAATAAATATTGTGACCTTCCTTCAAAATCTATTAAGATGATTAATATCAACTACAAACTGATAACGGACTTCTCTAAAATTTAAAATAATATATAAAAGTATAATGGAAAGCTTTATAACTTTTTCGATACCAAGAAAATGCCTTTCCTCAATATCTAGAAGTAAATAAAGGTTTTACCTTTTGGTTTTTACTTACTATTTCCCGAAATCCTTACAAGTTACGCTAAAAACTATTATTTAACCTTTTTAACGAACGCCACCACATTTCGCTAAATCTACGATAATATAAAAAGCCACTTCGAACACGACTTCCACCTTACATAATACCATACAAAGTAGATCATAACGCGATGGACTATAATAATAGCAAAAAAAAAAAAAAAAGGAATTACTAATGTATATTTTCAGTTCAATGCCTCAAAACTTAATAATAGATTAAAAGAAAATAGAAAAAGCCCATATTAGCGAATTTACACTTCGCGAACAAATATGGACGGCTATTTCGAGCGTGAGTAAGTTTGAATACACCCTACAACGCCTAAATACCACCTATAAAGGAGTTTTTAGCCAGTTACATTCCTCGCTTACCACCGTAATAACATGTATACCAAACTTTCTCGGTATGTATTTCTAAACCAGCAACTTCCTTAACGTAAATAAGTAAAACCTTACGGTAGTTAATTACGTCGATCGTAAGTACGGGTACTTATAACGCTTAAAGTTAGGTTTACTAACCTCGGCCCGAAACTGAAGGAAAAACCCATGCTAACGCCATTAAAATTCAGGCGGACTTGTTAACCATAAGCACTATCATCGTAATAATAGGAAAAGATGTTAGATTTGTGCTAAGGCCAGTTACTAGTCAACTTGCTACCCCCCCACCGAACGTAATAACAGGAAAGTAACGTAGTACATTTGATACCTAATTGCTTCGGAATAAGATTACTTAAACAAGGTTCCAAATATTAAGGCAATAATTTAATTAACTTCATTAACGCTTTTAAGAAAATTTAGTAGTACGAAAATATTACTTTAAATACAGAAATCTAGTAATTAGCCGACTATATCTTTCTATACCACTTAGGTAGTAAAAACCTCTATCTTTACCTTAAACATACCCCTGATCCCTTATATATATTTAACCTTAGTAATCGTTACGCGAATTATACGTTTTAAAGTAATATACCAGATATAGGGGCAATGAGGTACTTAATAGAAGGCTATTCGTAATACGTGACACTGCGGAGGAAAAGTATTATAGCCACTAAAATCAATCGTCACGATGTTAGCAAGGCCAAAATTGGCTTTGGCCCAAGCGAATAACTATTTTTACTAAGGACAACGGTAATTTAAACTGTTATAGAAGCAATTACGTTTCATATCTTCAAGTTCTTCACCCTTTTCATACTTTTCTTTAAAGACTTAAAGACTTTTAACGTTAATTTTAATGTTAACGTAAACAAATTAGTTAAAAACAGTTAAAAGTTTTTACTTTCTTTTAAGTAAGGATATTTATGATTTTATTTTTAAGGCCCGGAAGCAATAGTATTAAACCTAATAAAGCTGTAAATACGTTAAGTATACCGGCGCTTGAACCACCCAGCTATTGACAAGCTATAAAAAGTCCTAAAATCCGTAGGGCATAATGATATGGAATACTTTATTTTAAAATCTATTAAAAGGTTTTGCCACTATTGCAAATATTTATCCAAGCCTCCTCAAAATTTAATTTTATACTAAATAACGATGAGGAATATAATTACGAGATCTTTATTAATGTGTTTTGCTTAAATAATAAGCCTGTTTTTTATATTTTTAATTTAATAACTTCTTTTTACGGGGCTAAGTTTTTAAAGTCGTTTTCGAAAAAGGATACATAAAATACATTACTATGAATCAACACGTACTTGGGTCCACCTAACATCGTCATCCAAAATATCGGTACCAACTTTGCGGCGGCGAAGTTCCAAAAAGATGCTAAGATAATGAGTATCCAGTGTAAATAGGTACCTATAAAAGCCTACAAAAATATTAGGAAGGTTAAAAGGTTATACGTCTTATTTCGCCGAACGTATAATATTATTACGTTAGAAATTGGAAGTTTTACGGATTCGGAGGCACGCCTACAAATGGCAGTGAAGGGTTTAAACGATACTATGGGCTTTGACGGCCTGGTACCGACGTTACTAGTTTTTAAAGCATACTCACACCTAACAGGTAAATCTCCGCCTTCATAAATTACTTAAAAACGTGTCATAGCTTATAGTAAAGCTTTAAGGGAAATGTAAAGGGAATAGACACTTCTTTAGATTAACAATGCCCTTAACACCAAAAACGATCCCTTAACAATCGACGTACTTGCTTTACCACTATAAAGTAAAGTTCTCTTATAGAGGAAGCTGGGTAAATAAAAGGGTCCGTATAAGATATTAAGTATCGTAAACTTTAAAGTGATTGTTAAAACTTCTAACAGTCTTGTATCCTTTCGAATTAATTAGGTTAAGCCTTACATTATGGTTACTAATGATAAAGACCCTTAAACCAAGCAACCTAGCCAATACGAACCTCCTCTACCCGTTATTGACAAACCGATAGAATGCTGCCAGTGCAAACGACTCCCGAAGAAAAAGGAAAACGTCAAAAAAGATAAATATATACCGGATCGTATTTAAAATACTACTTGGGTAATCAGGAAAAAGAAGGATAACAAATACTTAGTAGTAAAGCTTAGGGTATAGGGGATTATCAAGACTTTCGGTAAATCTTTTAAGGAAAGCGACAAGGTCGAGATTAACATTTTACTAACTCGAGAATTTGTACAATTTGTGCCGAAACCCGATTTCAACCTCTAAAACCCAAACGTTACGATTTTCAAGTCGAGGATTATCTACAAGGTTAAGGGTAAGACCACGGAGCGACCGTATAAAAAGTTACGACTAATCGTTTAAGGATACAGCAATAAAGGTAAAAACTGAATTCTTATGTAGTCGCCAACGATTTAAAAGATTATCTAACGCCTAGTGGTTACCTTGATAGTAAGTTTATTGGCCAAAACTAAAAACAAGTTTACATTTAATAGTCATGATATATGTAAGTCTATATACAATTAGTAACGGATTTACAGCTAATTGTATTATTGAAGCTGTTATAAAAACTTCGTATCATTTACTCATTAAGAACGGTAATACGATGTGTTAAACCATTATATAGATTAGTTAAAATAGGCGTTTACTAGTTTCTAACTTATTAGTTATGTTTTAAGTCCCAGTTAACGATAAAGTCTTTAACGTACGATCCGTATTTATTGTTAACGTAAGAAAAGGGCTTTGTTATAATATATATGTAAATTAACGATAATTTCTTCGTTGAAACGGCTAGCTTTGTAATATTAGAATAATAAGCGATCGATAACTTCAAATTCTGGAATTATAAGCCGATAAAAACTTTAATAGAAAACAATCAACTTAACTTTAATGGATCATTGATCCGTATACTTGGTATTAACGTCGTCCTAAGCTTCCGTTAAAAGGATTAAGGCTTTATTTTTACCATAATCGACAAGACTAATAGGGCTAAAGTTTAATGGTATTTTAAACAGTATATATGGGGTAGCTATATTACTATCTTATGTTAATCGAAAGCCTTATACGATTTATTTATTACGATACAAGTATAAACACCAACGAATGAAGACTTTAATCGATTAAATAAGATATTGGAGTGGAAGATACGGAACCTGGACCGTAAAATTAATATGGTACCAATCGACCTTTCAAAGGCGAAGCTAATAATCTTTACGAATGGTTTTTTTGCAAACAACACCGATTTATCTTTACAGATCGGCTTTCTAATAACCCTCGTTAACGAAAAGAGGCGGGAAAATCAGTTTAACATTATCGGCAACTTTATCCACTAGACCTTCGTTAATTGCAAGAGGATTATACGAAACGTGTTAACTTTAGAGGTCTACAGTATCATGGCGGGATTTAATATGGGTATAACATTGAAGAAAAACCTTAACCATATTAACAGGTAGTTACGAATTCCTCTTCTCCTGGTAACGATTTATACCGACTTAAAAAGCTTCTTCGAATGCCTTTTAAAGCTCGGAACCACCAGTGAAAAATGCCTTATAATCGACGTGATGGCACTCCATAAAGCCTACGAAGGGAGGAAGATTAAGGAGTTTCGATAAATTGATAGCAAAAATAATCCTGCAGATGCCATAACGAAGGCCACGCTAAAAAAAGTCGTAGAAAGGTTTGTAGATAGTAATAAACTAACCATACGTATTAAGGGCTACGTAGATAGACCGCCAGGAAAACCAAGATCACGTGACGGTGGATAAGAATGTGTTAGCAGACTGGAAAACTGCTAGGGAATTGATAATTGAGACCTGTTTAAATAGAATAGTTAAAGTAGAAGCTTGTAAAGATCTGTGGCGAAAAAACTTTTTGTGGGAGTTGATGAACTCGGACCTTGGAGCAACGGAGCAATTAAGGTCAAATAGGGTAAATTTGTATGCAATTGAATGTAATTTAGTATGGGAGTCAACTGGAATCGACAGGGGTTGGGCCAGTTGACGAGGAAGCAATTTATTGGTAAACGGAAAAGATTGGTTGACCATACTGACGTGCGCGTACAAACTAAAAAGCCGCTAGTGTTAGAATAATATTACATGCAGTACAGTAGGTCAACTTTAATTATAGTAAAGTTAACTGTACTATAAGTGTATTGATTTGTGGAAACTTACCGTATTAGGTCTAAGTCGAGTGCAGTACGTTACACTTCACTTTAAGGTACGAGCCAGGCAATTAGCCATACAAATTATAGTGTAGACCGGCTAGCGGTCTGCCAAACCTAAAACAATACATTCATCATCTGACTACTGCAATACTACTGTTACTTCGAAGAAGACTATTCGAATCGACAACATTGCAACGTCTAAGGCCTACCAATAGGTTCATATAATAATACTGGCATTGATTCGAAAAAAACATAATAACTCACCGACTACGCTTTCTTATACCGCCTAATAGGTGAAAACCTCTTTTGTCGTTATAATGATGAAAATTATGGCCTTAAGTACTTATTTACTATTTACGATCTTTACACGAAACAATTATTTTAAGGTATTATGCCAGAAATTAAGCCAATACAGTACTTAAAAGAAGAACATTTGTAATACGTCGAGTTATAAAAAGATACTAGTACTACTACGAAACTTAATTACATGGATGCTAGTAAATCCAAAGTTAACTTTAACGCTGAAAAATAACTCTTTTTACTGGGATTAACGATTATCACTATATTCTTTAGGATTGCTGTTTTCTAAATTTTGAAATCCCCTACCCTTTTCTTTATTTACCCCGAAAATATGAAAAACCTCAGCGTTAACGTTAATGTTTAGACTAAAAAATTGGTCAAAATTGAAAGTGGCTAAAGGTTTCCATTCAGTTGAAAATGGGGATAATTTTCATTTTACTTTTAAGGATTACAGATTATGGTATCAAACCTATCGAAATTATTAATCTTGAATTACATATATGGTTAAACTATACGGCGACTAATGAATCATACACAACTTTTCATACTTCTTACCATAAGGATATAGATTATCAACGCTGAAGGTAATTGAAAGGTTTTTCTATAACTACTAAATGTACTTCTGAATCCCCCTAAAGTTTAAGTTCACGTTCAAGAAAAACCAAGACTTAAACTTTGAGATTTTCGTAAACTCGCTTTATCTGGACAGTAACCCAGTATTTCACGTTGTTAACTCCATCATAACTTCTTACAGTACTGATTTTTTTAAAATTATAATGGAAGAAAAAGCATAGGAGACATTAAGTATTCGTATTTTGTGGATTAATACGTTCCTAGTACCTCCAAACGTATTAGTTTACGATGCTGATACCAACGTTACTGCAATAAAGTTTTAAGTTAACGTTAAGTCGATAGGAATTCAATATAAATAGGTTTCCGTTAATTTATATTAGAGTATTAGTAAATTGGAAAAGATTTGCGCACTTGTACGAAAAAATATAATATTCCTATCTTGAAGATTGGAAGTTTTATAAGTTAAAAGGTACAGTCTGAAGTAGTTATAAAAAGATTTAATGATACCATTTGTCCTAACAGCCTTATGCTAACTTTACTGGTATATGAAGCCTACTCACGTACAATGACTAAATTACGATCATCCTAAGATACAAAAAAGAAAAAAAAAAAAAAAAAAAAAAAAAAAAAAAAACTGTTATATAGAGTAAAAATTTGAAGAAATGGAGGAATGAATTGCTACGCCGCCAGATCAATCATACTTTCAATTTCGAAAATACATGATTAATGATAAATATACTATTTTTACCTTTTTAAAGTCAATTTATCATGTAGCGAAACCTAGGTTAATGAAATGAACTTTATAAAATATCGAAAATTACCAAATTAAACGTGGTAGTTAAAATCGCTAACGGTTTCATTACTTTTCGTATTACGCAGGATAATTCGTTCAAGAAATCCTTTGAGTTTAATAACAAATCTTTGAGTTTAAGACCTTTGATCCAAACGAATTAACCAATACAATCTTCCTGTGATAATTGTTAATAAGCTGATAAAACGTCTATAGCGTGGAGAACTACCAAATAGGAGGATATATACTAAAAGGTTTTATTCGAATTGAAAGGATTATATATAAACGACAAAAACTTATTGGTACAGTTCGCTATGAGGTTCGAGACATTATCCATCTACATGGGCGGTTAGAACTAGCCTTTAGTCATTAATTGTAATTATCTAGATTTCCGTATATCTCCATTTATTTGAAATAAATTTAGTATAACAGGCGTTAACCGTATTGATCATATGACGGCTTTAGTGAAATACCAAGAATTTCAGTACGAGTTAAAGTTTTTAAATTTCAAACAATATTTTAATCTCTCATGATGGGGCGCCATATAGGTACTGCGACCGGATAAAAATATAATTATAATAAGGGTTTACGTCATTTAGATATTTTTGTTAAAAAGACGCAGTATTCATGGTTAATTGTCTTAGTAATCCCGATCTATACAAAATTAGGATTAATAATACTAGGTGACGTAGATGACGGTGAATGAACGTCGGGTTAAATAGGTTACCAAATATTACCTACCTTATAGCTCATCGAATTACTATTAATGGGTTTACAAACTCCGTCCGGCTTTTTCTTCGACGTAAGTATATGCGATTTAAGTCGAAAAGATAGATAAAGGTATCCTATTATGAGCAACGAGAAAATCCAAGTTCCTAAATACAATTTCGATTAGAAATTAAAAACTTTAATGATGCGATTATAGAATCGAATGAGAAAATTAATTTAATTAATATATGTATAAAAAAATTCATCTATATATGTTTCAATAACTTCTAATTCTCAAATACTTAGATCTATTTTAACTGTATCTTTTATTTTACGGTAAACAAGACCTTAGTATAATAGTAAAAAATAAGGTAAATTTTGTTATTATATACTCGGAATCTAATTTTAGTATTTAGATTGTAGCAGCATTTTCGTATAACCTTTATAGCCAAGTTTTACATAAATATTGATAAATAATTGAACCTGATATTAATATTAATTATCACCTAAATAACGCGGAATATAATATTTGGTACATTTTCAATATTTTATTAATAGGGGACTTTAAACGTTAACGAAAGTCGTTTAGTAGTTAATAATTGAGGAGGATTAGTAGTTTATATAGTAACAATATACCCCAGGTTGGATGGTATTCGAGTTGTTATAAAATAGGTTTTTATTAATTTAATACCCCGATTTTAACGGGCAGCGTAACTTAGAAAGGATAAATTATAATTAGGTGTCGTTACAATTTTTGACTAATTAACGTGGATTTCATAATCAATGACTCCAACGGTAGTAAAAGAAAAGGAAAATTGGTTACGTTTTCTACTTGAATTGACGGGGTTTCGCGATTTATTCCATAAGGAAAATATAATATCCTTACCTTTATACCGGGGAAACTCGATTATTATATATATACGAAACCGAATAAACATTAATCTTTGTCGAATAAATTATGGAAACCTTCATATTCTTTATTACTAAATCCAGTCCTTAATTTTGAATTTCAAGTTGCCGAATTAATAAATAAGGATTATATTTAAGTAAAGGTTTCATCAACTGTAACACCAATATTATAAATTTTCAAACCGAAAAGGGGATAATGATTTTACGTCGACTATTAAGCCTTAAATTAAATTATCGAATAAAATGTCCCTTAACCTCTTATTAAAGAAATCTTGTACGTTTTATTTACATTAATATAGCTTACGAAGTTTAATATTCAAACAGTCTTTTAATGTATCTGGGTTATACCTGGACATAGATAATTAACGGATTTTCTCATTTGTTTCAGCTTATTCGAATGATTCATTACTATTCTTAGGCAAGCGGGAACTTTGGCTGAATTTTAACGATATATTCATTATATAATAGCGAATATCTTAGATCATTTCATTATAGTATACCTAAATAACCTGTGAATTCATTTTCTAGTATCAAATAGGATTTTATAATGAAATTTCGCGTGATTTTAAAACGTTTTTGCGATGACGAATTAATTAAGCCTACAAATATAAATTTACGATTAATAAGGTAAAATACCTTGATTTCGTCGTAATGATTGGCGTAGGTATCCGGACTAACCATGAAAAATTTCGGGCTATTTGCAAATGAAATTTCTTACATATTAATGGAATATTTCCAAATTTTTGAGGTTTTGCCAATTTTATCAGAAATTTATTAATATTTTTTTCGATTGAGTTAGTTACCTTATCTAAATTGAAATATAAAAGAACTGGTGAATTTTTACGGATTAGAAGAAACTTATACGTTAAACATTTAAGTATATATTTATTACGGCCCCGATTTTAATATAATATGACCTAAACTAGTTTTTGGCGGTGAAAACCAATTATTTAAAAATAGTTTGAAAATATGCCTATCGTAAGAGGATAAAAACAGTATTTTAAAGTCGGTAATATATCATTTCATACTAATATCGAACGTTAAGCGAAGTTATACTATTAATGATAAGAAGCTTTTTGTAATAATATTTCATTTAGAAACGTAATTATCTAAATTACGAAATATTTATTCCTTGTTGATCTTTTGACGTATTATAAGGGATCAAAGTATTTGGATTTGCTACATTTTATATAGGAACATTAGGTTTGATATGAAAAAATCCAATATTATTTAAATCACCGGCCCAAAGCCTAAAGAGTTCAGCTGGAGTTATCAATCCGTAAATCATAAAATGAACTAGTAATGTAAAAACGTCGTGTATTAGTTTTCTAACCCATTTCAATAATAATTTCAAATATGATTACAATAAATTGATACAATTTAACAATGTTTACTACAGAACTATATTTAGATAAATTTATTCAAACGAAATCCTAATTATTAAATCGCGACGATATACGTTTAAAAAGGGAGTCGAAAAACTTCAAAGCGTCGGCGGTTACGGTATCTGTTTAGGCCTAACTCGCGCCTATATCGTCAACTTCGGTAATACCAGGGGATACTAAGGCGTTAACAGTAATGATACCGACTCGGTCCCGGCTCGTATTGATTTTACCAACTTTGTTAACATCAGGTAATTATTTTATTTTCGTTTTGGATATTCTAACGAGACTTTAAAACCAAATTATAATAAACAACTCGTTATATGCGGTTCGAATATTAACGGTTACCGAAAACGTTAAACATTTCCCAGTTAAAGTAAAATATTCAATATAAATTACGGATTATAATATCGACCCGAAGGGTAATTTATAGTATTATGTCTATTTATAAATGTCGAATTATAAACTATTGATGACGAAAGTCTTATAGTGATTCTACGATTCATTCATTCTAAGTTATCCCAATAAAAACGTTTTATTTTGTGTTTTCCAACGAAATTACTATTCAAAGAGAATGATCGTATATATTCGATATTTAAATCGAATATATACGCAGTATAATGATACGAAACCTTCTTGTATCTTATAATAAGATTTCCTTTAGCCTTTTTATATATTAGATCGTTATTAATCCTATATTAACATTAACTTTATAATTAACTTGCCGGTCACTAATAACGGCTTACGATATTTATTAGTTTCAATCAATCGATTATCTATGTTTATCATGCTAAATATTATATGGATTTCAACAGTCGAAATGTATATGGAGCGTTTTCGGGTTATATGATAGCGATTTTATAGATTTTCGTTCCTCATTATTAACGAGTACAACTCAGATTGAATAAATTTTTTTAAATAACCATGTATTTTGAAGCATAATTTACTAATTTCTGTCGACGACGTATTACCTATCAATAGACGGTGATACTAAATAAGTAAATTAAAAAGTTTAAAAATAATTATAGATAATAGTCGCTATTTCGTAATTTTATTTTGTATTATATTTTCTAATTTACTCATTCGTATTCAACACCTGGAAGTCGATAATTAACGAATTTAGTAAGAATTTATGAATATGTAGATAGGAAATATTCTTTATCTCTAAAGTCAATAAGGATATAAAATCCTTAACTAATTTGTTAGGATAAGCCTTTACGTTTTTGGCGCATTTATACGAAGGTATAGAATTAGTTTATGTAGTTATACTATATATTGAATAATGAAAAAAGATAACGGTAAACCGTCGGTAACGTTCGACGAAACGATATTAGGTACGTAATAAAATTCAACTTAACTTACATGATAGGAAAACTAACCGCATTAATAAAAGGCTTTATTGATTGTATAATTAATATCTAGTTCTAGATATTTTGAACCCATCGAATATAATTTTAAATATTCTGGGAAAACACCCGGTATTTTACATAGATTCAGATGAACGTATGATTACGAACCCCCTTTTCTCGCATGTTATATCCGACATACGACTAAAACAAGTCTTTATTGCGAACGATGGAGGAAACGATCCATACGAAAAATTTAAAATTGAAAATATTTCAATAATGAAGACATGACGGAACGGGATCCGTTATATATTATTTTAATAAAAGGTCATAATAGGCCGATAAAAGGGTTTTTAGAAAATTACTAATATATCATTACCTTAAATGAATTTAAGGTTAAATAAGGAGACGTTCAGTTTTTCAAAGGCTCAGCGTTTCGAGGCTGGCGCTAGGTATACTTTAAAAAGATTATATCGAATAAGCTGCCTCTACTTCGGAAATATCGTAATATTAATAAAAAAGAGGAAAATCCATTATTATTATATCATAATACGATAAATAGTGCCAGGTACATACTATACGGCTTTTTCGAATAAATATCTGACTATGAAGCGGCTTTTATCGAATAACTATTAAGTTTTACCTATATTATATTGGTATAGTTATCCTAATCATCCGAACGGTCGCGTCGATAACACTGAAACCCCTATTGAAATTGATATTGAACGTTAGAAACGACTGATAAGGGCGGGCGGTATGAAGCGTGGTGGGTATTTGGCGATGCCAACAAGGGAGGTTAATGCAGAGCAAGGCGGATATTAAAATATATGGACGAAATTGAATAACGTTAGGTGGGGGGATACTGAGAAAGGCTGACGAAAGCGAATAACGTGGAGTGGGACGGGAAAAGCGTCGTTTAAAGCGAGATATAAGGTATTATAATATATTAATTTCTGCCCGGGTAACACGATCGGTACGGGTACGGTTATTAACGCGCTTTTGATTATTTCGGTCAACTTGTTTCTATTTAACGTTCATAAATAAGACGCGGGTGAGTAAAGGACTTTTATGGTTAAGGTTTAGATATAACTCATTATATTGTATAAGTTGTGACCTACATTAATTATAAAATATATAAATTACGTAACTAAATTATGAAAAATCATATGACGAGTATTAGCAAGAACCGGGGTAAAAATATTTCGAATTAATACACGATTAGAAAAGAGCTTCTGGTCGCGGTAAATTAAAGAGACGATCGAAAGTGATAAGAGCGTTTTCAGAAACAACGAAACTGAAAAGAAAATACGACGAAAGTTTATAGCTAAAGGTATAGTAACTTATATTTCCAAATGATTAGAATATTCTATACGCGGGCGATATTACGAAATTGAATAAACTAATTAACTAACTCGATAAAGGTAAAAGCAAAAGCAAGATTATAGCCTGGAATATTACCCTAACTGTTGGTAGGGCTTTAGATGTTGCAACGTTGTCTATTCGATTGGTCTTCTAAGTAACAGTAGTATTGTGTGGTCAGATGGTGGATTTATTGTTCTAGGTTTGGCAGACCGCTAGTCGGTCTGCATTGAAATTTGTATGGCTAATTGCTTGGCTCGTGCTCTAGGATGAAGTGCAGTGTACCAAACTCGACTTACAACCAATACGGTTAATCTCTACAAAGCAATATACTCAACTTGCAATACAATCAACTTTACTATAAGTAAAGTTAACCTACTGCACTGTATGTAGTATTATTCTAATATTGGCGGCTTTTTAGTTTGTGCGCGCACGCTAGTGTAGCTGACCAAACTTTTTCCAGTTACCACTAAATTGCTTCCTCGTTAATTAACCAGACCCCTGTTAGTTCCAGTTGACTTACACATTGAATTGCACCCAATTTTCATGTAAATTGACCCTATTTGACCTTAATTGCTCCGTCGCTCCGAGGTTTAAGTTTATCAACTCTTACAAAACTTTTTTCCGCTATAGGCTTTTGCACACCTCTACTTCAGCTGTATCAGTAAAGCAATTCGCCATCATTATCAATTTCTCTACTTCTCTAACAATCTTTTAGTTTACCGGTATATACCTGTTCGCCGTTACGTAATTTAGGCCTTCTGGGCGGCTTATTAACGTGGCTTTCGATTCGTATAGTTAGTTTATCATTGTTTACAAACTTTTTCAGGCATTTATTTGGCATTACCTTCGTTATGGTATCTATGGGATTATCTTTTCCGTTAATCTACCACAATTCCTTAATTTCTATCCCGTCGTAAGCTTTAATAAGTGCCATTACATTAATCATCAGGTGTTTTTACTAGTGGTTCCGAGTTTCGAAAGACATTCGAAAAAACTTTTCCAATAAGTATAGATTACCACCAGGATAAGAGAAATCTTTAGTTGTCTGGTGATAATGTTAAGGGTTTCCTACATTTTCATGCCTATATTAAATTCTGTTATTATTCCGTAAACCTTCGAAGACAATATGTTTCGTGTAATCCTTTTACAATTAACGGAAGTCCAGTGGATTAGGTTACCGATAATACTAAATTGGTTTTCCCGTCTATATTTATTGATGAGGGTTATCAGGAAGCCGATTTGTAAAGATAAATCGTTGTTATTTGCAAAGGAACCGTCCGTGAAAATTATTGACTTGGCTTTCGAGAGGTCGATTAGGACCATATTGATTCTTCGGTCCAAGTTTCGCATCTGCCACTCGAGTCTTTTTTTTAGCTGGTCAAAATCTTCATCCATTTCCTCTTATGCATATGTTGCGATAGATAGGTCCTAAAAGGCTTCCGGTTGGCATAAGGTAGCAATCTAACTGCCTCGATCACGCTGTTCCAAGTACTGTAAAGCCATAGCCTCGTTAGTCTTATGAATTGTAGCTAAAACAACGCACTGGCCTTTTTGGCGAAAACTCAGGCCAGCGTTAACACTAAGCATGCGGATTGACGATTTATTGAAATTACGTTAGCTGCTCTTCGTCTACGTTGTCACCGGCTTACAATTTCAAAACTCAAAGTCCTTAATCGTTTATTATTCTAGTTCTACAAAACTAGCCATTTTAACAAAAATGGTATCGTTAGTCTATACACCCACTACGCCGAAGTTTTTCTCTTACGTTACCAGCAAGTACAGGTTATACGTTAAAGACTTAATCGTTATCCGGAATAAAAAGTACGACTAATAGATTAATAACGAATAGATGCCTGCTTTAACTAATCCATTTAGTGGTTTAACATATCGTATTACCGTGCCTAAAGGGTAAATGACACGGAGTTCCTATAACAGTTTTAGCAATACGATTCGTTATAAATTCGTTACTAACTACGTATAGGTTTACGTTATATTACGGCCTTTAAACGTAAATTTTCCTTTAGTTTTGGCTAGTAAACTTATTACTAAAGCAACTATTAAGTATTGGTTGATTTTTTAAATTGTTGACGATTGTATTAGGATTTAGTCTTTGCCTTTATTACCGTATCTTTAAGCGATTAGACGTGATTTTTCTTACGGCAGCCCCGTAATTTTGCCTTTAACTTCGTGGATAATCCTCGATTTGAAAATAGTAACATTTAAGTTTTGAAGGTTGAAATCGGTTTTTGACACGAATTATATAACCCCTCGAGTTAGTAGGCTATTAATCTCGACTTTGTCGCTTTCCTTAAATGGTTTTCCAAAAGTCTTAATAATCCTTTGCGTTCGAAGCTTTAGTGCCAAGTCTTCGTTTTTTTTTCCTGCTTACATAAGTAGTATTATAGATACAGCTTAGTATGTATTCCTTCTTTTCAACGTTTCTTTTTTTCGGGGGTTGTTCGCGCCGACAACTCTTTATCGGTTTGTCGATAATAGATAAAAGAGGTTCGTATTAGCTTAGTCGTTTATTTTCAGGGTTTTTATCGTTAAAAGCTCTAATATAGGACTTAATTTAAGTGGCTTGGAAAGATATAGGACTATTAGCAGTTTTAATACTTACTCCCAAGTTAACGATACTTGATATTTTATACGGGCCCTTTTATTTGCCCGGTTTTCATTACACGAAGACTTTACTTTATAACGGCAAAATAAGTACGTCGATTGTTAAAGGGCCGTTCTTGGTATTGAGGGCGTCATTGATCTGGCGGCGTGTCGATTTTCTCCGCAGTTTTTTTTAAAGTTTTACTGTTGGCCGCAACACTTTTCTAAATACTTACCGAAGGCGAAGATTCACTCTTCAAGCATGGGTATACTCCAAATACTAGGAACGTTGGCACTAAGCCATCAAGGCCTACAATATAGTTCAGGCCTTTTACTGCCATTTATAGGCGTGCTTCCGGATCTGTAAAGCTTCCAACTTCTAACGTGAGGATCTTATATGTTCAGCGAGGTAGGGCGTATACCTTTTTAACCTTCTTAATGCTTTAGTAGGCTTTTATAGGTACCTATTTACATTAAATATCAATTACCTTTGTATGTTTCTAAAACTTTACCGCAGAAAAATTGGTATCGGTATCATGGACGACAACAGCCAGTAGGCTCGGGTACGTATTAATTTACAACATCTTTAACGTTGTCCACATATACTTTACCGAAAGGGAATTCAAAAACTAAGCCCCGTGAAAAGAGGTTGCGCAATTAATGATATAAAGGATAGGTTTATTATCTAATTAAAATCCATCGACGAAGATTTCGTAATTGAAATCCTAATAATCTTTTAACGTAAACTTAAATTTCCGGGGGAGTTGAATATACGTTTAACAATAGTAGTAAAGTCTTTTAATAACTTTGAGGCAAAGTATTCCACATCATTATTCCCTACGAACTTTAGGACTTTCTATAGCCTATTAACGGCTAAATAGTAAAAACGCCAGTGTAATTAACATATCTCTGGCTCTGTTAGGTTTAACAATACTTTTTCTGGGCCTCAAAGATAAAACTATAAGTGCCCCTACTTAAGGACGAGTAGAAACCTTTAACTGTTTTTAACCAACTCGTTTACGTTAACGTCAACATTAACACTGAGAGTTTTTATATTCTTTAATTAAAGAAGTAAATGGGTAGGGAACTTAAAAATTTGGAACTTAATTGCTTTTATAGTGGTTTTAACTATCGTTGTTCCTAGTAACAATAGTTTATGGCCTGGTCTAAATCTGACTTTGGCTTTATCAGCCTCGTAACGATTAATCTTAGTAGTTATAGTATTTTTCCTTCGTAATATTACGTATTACGAATAGCCTCCTATTAAGTACCTTACTGCCCCTATGTTTGGCAAAATAACTTAAAATGTATTGTTCGCGTATCGATCGTAAAGATTAAAGATGTGTAAGGAGTTAGGAGTTTGGTTAAGGTAAAGGTAAAAGTTTTTATCATTTAAACAGTACAAGAAGGTGTAGCTGGCTAGCTACCAGGCTATATCAAAAGTAACATCTTCGTGTTATTCAATTTAATTAGAGGTATTAACTCTATTAATTAGCTGATTACCATCGAAGTTTACGATTTGATTTAAGTAGTCATGTTTAAAATTAATTGGGTATTGGGCGTAATATACTGCCTTTTTATTATTACGTTCGGCAGAGGGAGTGCCGAGTTAACCAGCAGTTAGACTTACCACAAATCTAATATCTTTTACTACTATTACAACGATAGTATTCGCGGTTAACAGGTCCACCTAAATCTTGGCCTTGTTAGCACTAACGTGGTTGTTGCCTTCAGTCTGAGGCCGAGGTCAATAAGTCAAACTTTAAGCATTATAGGCGCCCATACTTGCGGTCAACATACTTAACCATCGTAAGGTCTTTCTTAACTACGTTATGGAAATTACCGGTTTAGGTGTATATACTAAACAAGTTTGGTGTACGCGTTATCAAGGTAATAAACGAGGAATGTCACTGGTTAAAAAAGCTTTCGTAGGTAGTATCTAGGCGTTATAGAGCGTATTTGAATTCGCTCACGCCGATAACTGTTACTTGTACCTGCTTGTGTAGTGTGGCTTTGCTAACTTAGGCTTTCTCCTTTGTTTTTTTAGCATAGAATTAACTTGTCAATAATCTAGTTAAGTATATCCATCGGTGTTTTTTCCTTTTTTTTCTTATCTATTATTGTCATTTACCTCGTACTGATTTAATCTATATGGTATTACGCTAGGTAAACGTCGTATTCGAAGTAACCCTTTATTTTATCGTAAACTTCGCAAAACATAGTTACTTAAGTTAAGAAGATTAGATATTAGTCCTTGGCGTGCCCTATAAGGATCTCAGGAAATAGTAAGTGAAAACTAATAGAGGAAACCTCCATCCACTTGCAAATGTTTAGAAATAGTATCATCTTAATGTCGAGAAGATTATAGGGCTTTCCGTTATACTTTTCTATATCGTCCCATATTTTCATGAAGTTCGTAAGGAGTTTTTAATTAATGTTGACCATTTTGACGGGTTTTAAGGGAAGGTTGCGATGATCATCCTAGCCTTAAATAGTGTTTTCTTATAATTTAAACCTTAAAGCTTCTGAGGCACAATATTAAGGGTAATTGCCAGTTGTTTGGCCTAAGGGGTAAAGTTCTGTGGTAAAACCTGTGGTGGTTTTTCTCGCGTAGGTAAATTTGAATAGCGAAGGTTTTTTAGGGGCTTAGCGGTTTTAAGTAAAATGCTAAGGGTGAAGTGATTCCTACCGATTTTGAAAGACTTGACCATCTTACTTAATTGATTGGTGTAAAGCACCGACGTTAATACCTCTGGCCGTATTTTCGGCCTTTGTTTCACGTGTTCTGCCCTCGCTAAAGGTATATTTCGCATTGTTACGTGAAGGTACCAAATTTCCGAGCAGGTTAACAGATTCCTTATCGCTAGCGTTTAAAGATTCTTAACTTAGTTAAGGGTGAATTAGGGGTCCCTTGGATCCCATATAGGGGAGTTAAGGTTTTTTCATAGCCTTTTCTTTTGACCGTAAGCTTTCAGGGTATTTTTTAAGTTGGGCTAAGTCGAAGAGTTTTTGTATTAGTTTGGTGTTTCCCTGAGTTGGCAAATAGACCTCTTAGCGTTTAAGTTTTACCTTAACCTTTTTTAACCCCTTTTTGAACTGAGTTTTACATGTCCGTATTCTAGTTGTTAAAGAGGTTACAGAAGTTAATAAAGGCGTCGTGGGGGTCGTTATTATTATGGTGTTTAACGATGTAGTAGTCGACGAAGTTGTTAAGGTATTCTTTTGTGAAGTCTTTATTAATGTATTATCCTTTAAGGTCGTAGTTGTAATACTTGGTAAAGAAGTGCTTAAGGGTCTTGGTTGCTTCTTTATTAACAGGATCGGTAATAGTTTTGAGGCGTTCGTTTGCGGTAGCTATTTTAACGTTCTTGTTCATTTAAGTTAAGAGACTTAGTGATCTTTAGGCGTGAAAGCTTGTTTTTTTGACATGAAGTCGCGTGGGAACTTAGCGATTTGGAGACTTGGTGGCTTAGCGACTTGGTGGATTTTCGTAAGGTCGAGTGACATAGCTTTTTCGATGCGACTTGGTATTTGTGCTTAAAGTAGCGAACTTTACGATTTACTTGGCGTGGGGGGAGTGAAAAGATTGAAGTAAAGGCAAAGGTTTGGTGTAAAGGGTAAGGTCGGAGATCGTTTATTATTGTAGGTTGTTTGGTGTAGGAACTTAGTTTTTTTTTTTTTACAGTAGTAGCATTCGAAGTAGTACTAACTTAGCCGTTTGCCAACTTACTGAACTTTAAGACTTCTAACAGTCAGTCTCAACGTTTTTATTCAAAAAAAAGTTAATCAAAATTTCTTGGTGTTTTCAATAACGATACTATTGCTACCTATGGTCTGCCGTAGAGACTACATATCCCAAAGGTTTTCTTTACGTATTACCGTGAATACTATACAGTAGTAAAGGCCTTGCAAAAGAATCTTTCCTTTACCCTTACGATAACGTAAAGCGTAACCAGAAAGTAACTTCTTCTTTTACTTAGCCAATCTATGCTTAACCTAATAAGCACTAATTAGTGTTGGTAAGACTTTGGACATTGTAACGTTGTCGATTCGATTGGTCTTCGAAATAACAGAAGTATTTCGTGGTCAAATGGTGGATGTATTGTTTTAGGTTCAGCAGACCGCTAGCCGGTCTGCACTATAGTTTGTATGGCCAATTGCTTGGCCCGTGCCCTAAAGTGAAGTGCAGCATACCACACTCAACTTACACCAAATGCGGTAAGTCTCTATAAAGTAATACACTCAACTTGCAGTACAGTTAACTTTACTGTAGGTAAAGTTGACCTATTACACTGCAAGTAGTACTATTCGCACACTAACGTTTACAGGTAAATAATAGAATATAAACATCGCTTGAAAAGATTACAATAACCTATTATAGTAATTTGCGTAAGTCAAGAAAAATAATAAGTAAGTTTGCCTTTTAAACACATTATAAAATGGGTTAATATACGATCGAGTCTTTTATAAAATTACTTTTGAGTTCATCCCATTATATACCATACGACTTGCGAAATATTCTTAAACGCGATAAATTCGAAGGTAAATTAAGGATACTGAGAAATTGAATAAACGATTAATATAAAATATATAAGTATCTTTAACGTATAATATAAGGAATTTAATTTCGTCTTTATTATCATAGAGTATAAGGAGTTGGTCTATAATGCCAGGGATTCATATAATATAATCATCGATAAGAAGCATTATAGTATGAGAAAACGTTATACCTTATAGAGAAATTAGTTATCGTTATTAAATGTATTAGCAGTCATATAGCTTATACCTGAACCATTAAATACGTTGGCTATCATAACGAAAAATGGCTAAGGGTAAGAAAACAGTAACAGGAAAATAAAGGTTATAATGAAGATTAAAAAGAATGACTTTCATTTAGATTATTATAAAATAATATGATAAGGATAGATAGAACGGGGTGGATTAGCGAAGAAAAAAAGGAAAAGGAGAGAGGTTTGAAAAGTTACAATAGGGGCCGTTTTTATAGGTATAGGCGGACCGGGATCGGCAAGGCCTATACGTTATATAGCGCATCAGGAAACGCGTTATACGGCTCGCGCCCGGTAAGCGCCTGGTCTGTGCTCTACGCAGATACGGCCCGTACTTAGTGTTTAGCCGGCGGAATACCGTAGTTTTGGCGGCTTTTAAATAAAAGGGAGAGCATGTTATAAACTTAGGCCAAAAGCTATTAAATTTATAGGTTGCTTGACTATATACTTAATAAGATGTGCAGTACCTGGCCCAAGCGCGATCCGGACGCAGTTTGCAAATATTACGTATAAAGGTACGTGATGAGACATGCGCGGACCATGCATATAAGTCTAGCACGAAGAACCTCTACAGCCACTTCTAGTCTTCCGCTGTACTTTAATTGTTAACTCTAGTTTGGCACATATTTAGCATACCTTCGTAGGTCGAATCATAACATCATATTTATTAATCACGTAAAAGAAAACTTCGACGTCACTAACATGTAAATCAATATTATCCTTTTCTACGAAAATACAAGTTTTATCGTAGCGAAATAACAAATTATCGAAAAATCAGGCCTTTGGAAGTGCAAGCCGATTGAGATGTTGTCCAAGGATATACAATTTAATTTTAATCGATTTTCAATTCGTATTTATAGTATTGAAGATAGTAACGATATCAGTGGCACGTACCTTAGCCTAAGCCAAATAGAGAAAACTATAAGCTTGACGACGATTGACAAGTTCAACGAGGTAAGATTATAACGATATATAAAGTAGAGTGTATGTGCGGCTTATATCACCACACTATGCTAACCGAAGGTATCGTATAACCTATCGATTACGAAACAAGCCTAAAATCTATAAAACAAGTATTTTAATAGGTAAAATCAGATGATTTAGTGGAAAATAAAAACTTTTGAAATAGATATTAATACAATTTCCATGAACTTAACGATGGTAAAGTGAATAATCGTTATCGACGGCTTTTCTGCGAAGAATACTCGCTTTATATCGGAAATCGGATTTCTAATGATACCTGTACACGAGTAGGAATCTAATGAATAATTTACGACTAGTGGTAACCTAATATAATGAATATTCGTTAATTGTAAAGTGTAATACAAAACGTATCAACTTTAAAGATTTAAAGTATAGAAATAGACTTGAATATCGGTATAATAACTAACGGAACCTCCAAAATTATCATTAAACAACTGAGCTTTCTTTCGATATTTATGGTTATATATACAGAATTCCGGAGCTTTTACGAATACCTGTTAAAACTCGATACGGTTGATGAATCAAATTTAATGATAGACGTAATAGCTTTGAAGACGGCATTCAAAACCCGGGAAATTGATAGATTCCAATATATTAATGGCAAAATAACTCCATTAACGCCGTGAATAAATCTACGCCTAACAGCGCCCTAGAAAGGTTTAAAGATAGTAATAAGTTAACTGTACAAATTGACGGCTACATGAAACATCCGGTATATGACGTGGAGAAATAGGGATACCTTGGCAAATTCGAAGACTACTATGGTAACGATGGCGATAATAGGGGAGATGGAAGTAGTTGAAATTATTTGTAAAAGGTACGTAGTTGGTAATATGCGTGATACTTGTATGTTTATGGCGAAAGATTTGTGTACGAGAGTTGAGGAACGAAGGACTCGAGATTATAGGGTAAAGTACCATAATTAGTGTCCGTTTTAGTATAAATTGACTTTAATTGTCAAGGGTTTGGCATGCGGATTAAAGAGGGATTTCAGGGACTATCACTAATTATTGGTTGGCTACATTGGCGTACATATACAAAATGAAAAGCTGCTAGTGTTGGAATAGTATTCAATTACAGTATATTCAAGTCAACTATACTCACAATTAGTTCACTGTAATGGATACGAATTGATTGCAGTTTGTGGGATTAACTGCAAGTCTAGTGTAGTAGGTGCTTACTTCAAGGTAACGCACGAGCCAAAGAAGTTGGCCATACAAATTAGCATGTAGACTAGCTAGCGGTCTGCAAAAGATAGAAGTAACATATCACCACTTTCAATGCAGCACCAGTTACTTCCGCCACAAAGATTCGAATCGAATACGTTGCAACGATAAAGGATTACCTACAAGGATATTATTATAAAGTTTGAAGAGTTGAACAATATATGTCACCGTTAAAATATGAAGTGTTATATTTGAAAGCTTTTTTTATACCAGCGTTTTCGTATAAATATTTCGAATAGGTAGATAATATGTTAGGAAATATCATATACACTTTATAATTCATTTATAAAATTCTATTATGCTCAGCAGAAAAAGTATTGGGATATAAACTTGTTGATTTATTTGGAAAATATCATCAAAGACGTAAGGAATTATTTTAAAACTTATTTAAGTAATTTATAATTATCTTTACAAAGTTTTGATCTACATATCTAAGAATATTTTCATGGTTTCTGTTGATGGGCCTTCATAGTTGCCACTTAGTTGATTGGAATCGTAGTCGTAGTAACTAGTGTATTACATTGAAAGTGGTGATGTATTATTTTTATGTTTGGCATACCGCTAGCCGGTCTACACACTAATTTGTATATTCAATTTCTTAGTCCATTCCCTAAAATGAAGTAGGCATCTACTTTACTTGGCTTGCAGTTAATGAAATCAATCCTATAAATTACAGTTCATTCTCAATTAGTATAATTATCTAACTTTAAGTATAGTTGACTAAAATGTACTTCACTTATGTCGGTAAGATCTCAAGCCTATAATATTCACGTGAACATAAGGTCTTTGTGGAGTAATCAGAATGATTGGTATTGTAGTATAATTGAATATAATTGTGATATAAAATGAAGAATCCAGAGAGTGCACGCCTCAAATGAAAGCTTATAAGCTCTCACCCAGAGCCTACTACTCTGGAACGCTCCTTCTAGACCGTGCCATGCATAATGCACTCTGAAAGTGCAATCTACAGCTTGTCACGTTACCATTCACTCTGCAAGAGTATACCTTACAACGTAATGCACTGCCATCTAAATATAATAACTAGAGTGATATATAATAATATCCATACAAGCAATATTTTATTTTTAATTTGTGCGCTTCGTATCTATAATCCAGTAATGAAAGTATAGTCGTAATACGGTTAGTATTTATAATTTAGTAATAATAATGGTGTATAACACTTTTTATGCACAAAGAAATAATCCTAAATTAAAATTTATAACGACTTAGGTTACATAACCTCCCTATTAACGTTTTGAAATAAAGCGGTGGTAACCCTCCCTTCGAATACGTAATTTAAAGTGCTCGGCATAGTTAAAAGCTTTAATATGCTTTCCGAAACACCTCATTTCTTAGGAGCTATAATTGCCAAAATTCGTAATATATCGAAACGTTCGGATATTATTTTCGGATAGGTTTTAATAAATGGTTCCGAAACTTGGTGTTTTTAGCTTACGTAGTCTGGTACATGATAAAACTTTTTTTAAAAAGTGTTCGGGTACGTTAAAACACTAAAAAAGTGTTAATAATAACGAGAAAAGGGCTTTTAATAAATGAAACTTTAAATAAAAGGTAATAATATCATATTAAAGTTATATTTTTTAAAGTTACCTAATTTTCACAATTTTTATATACATCGGCGTATAATTTCTATAAAGAAGAAATGTTGAAGTACAAATAATTAAAACTGTTACAACATCCTATTATAGGTATTTAACGTATATTTATTTCTTTTTCCTAGGCTATTTGTAATCGAATGAGTCGGTTACTATTTAGTAAGGGAAGATTTTAATACGTACCCATAAGGTCAATGGTAGAAAAAGAAAGGTATATAAAAGTATCCTTGTAAAAAAAACGATAATAATAGTATAAGAAGAAGAATCCAGAGAGTGCAAGCCTCAAGTAAGAGCTTGTAAGCTCTCACCTAGAGCATACTACTCTAGAATACCCCTTCTAGATCGTTCCACGGATGATGCACTTTGAAAGTGTAATCTTCAACGTGTCACGTTACTATGCACTCACTAAGAGTGTACCTTGCAGCGTAATACACTGCCACCTAAATATACTAACTAAAGTGATATATAATAATATCCATACAGGAAATATTTTTTTCTCTCTTTATACGCTCCGTATCTATAATCTAGGAATGATAGTATAATTATAATGCGGTTTTAATTTTTAGTTTAGTAATAATAATGGTGTACAATACGGTTTAGGCAAAACTTCTTTTTGTAAATTAAAAGTTATAACAATTTAGGTTATATAACCTTCCTATTAGCGTTGTTAAATAAAGCGGTGGTAACCTTTGCTTCGAATACGTAATTTAAAGTGCTCGGCGTAAGTAAAAGCTTTAATATGTTTTTCGAAACGCCTTTTTTTTAGGAGCTATAATTGCCAAAATACATAATATATTAAAACGTTTGGATATTGTTTTCAAATAGGTTTTAATAAAAGGTTTCGAAACTTGGTGGTTTTATCTTACATAGGCTGATACGTGATAAAACGCTTTTTAAAAAGTATTTGGGTATGTTAAAACGCTAAATAAGGGTTAATAGTAATATAACGAAGCTTTCAATGAATAAAACGCCAAATAAGGGTTAATAATATCGTATTAATATAATCCTTTTTAAAATAACTTAGTTTTTAGAGTTTTTGTATACGTTAGCGTATAATTCTTGTAAAAAGGAAGTGTTAAAACACAAATAATTAAAATCTCTACAATATTCCGCTATAAATACTTAACGTATATCTGTCCCTTTTTTCCTAGGCTGTCTGTAATCGATTGAGTCGGCTACTGATTAGTAAGTGAAGGGTTTAATACGTACCCACAAAGTCAACAGTAGAAAAAAGAAGGTATATTAAAGTATTTTTGTAGAAAAAAAGATAATGATGGTGTAAGAAGAACAATCTAGAGAGTGCACGCCTCAGGTGAGAGCTTATAAGCTCTCACCTAGAGTGTAACACTCTGGAACGCCCCTTCTAGACCATGCCACGCATGATGCACTCTGAAAATGCAATCTGCAACGTGTCACGTTATCATGCACTCTGCAAGAGTATACCTTGCATCGTAATACACTGCCACCTAAATATACTAACTAAAGTGATATATAATAATATCTATAACCTAACTGTTATTCCAACCCTAGCGGCTTTTTGTTTTTGTGTCTGCGCACGCTAGTGTAGCCAATCACTCTTTTTTGGTAAGTCTTAAACTCCCGCCTCAATCCGCATACCAGACCCCTGTTAATTCCAATTAGTTTGTATTGGAATCGTTTTTAATTACAGTTCTATGCCTTACAATTCCAAGTCCCGCGTTCTTTCACTCCTATGTACAAGTTTTTCGTTACAGACTTGTATATATTACAGACTTGTACGCCAACAATTGCGTACCCTTTGCCAATAGGTCCGAACATAGTTTTTTCTCACGTTACTACTGTCACCTTTTCCTTAACAGACTTTCAGATTGATAAAGCATCTCTGTTCCTCTACGTCACATGCCTAGCGGTTCACATAACCTTAGATTAATACAATTAGCGTATTTCTATTCATAATCTCTCTAGGGCGCTGTTAGATATAGCTTTGGTTATAACGTTGGCGGGGTTATATTTGCCATTGATTTACAGGAACTTATGGATTTCCCGGGTTTCGTATACCATTCACAAATTTATTACGTATATTAATCAACGTTTTTTATTGATTATACCTCGCTTTAACGAGTACTCGTAATTACCCTGGGAGTCCAGATACACAACCACAAGTATAGGAATAAATCTCAGTTAATTGGTAATAATATTTAACATACCATTGATTACTAAACCAATATAAGCCTATTGTTATACTATAGACCTTCGACGTTCATACTCTTCGTATTATACGATTATATTTGACGAATATTTAGCATACAAGGTTTCCAGTAATCATAAACTGTCCAGTAAACCTATTCTTATTAACGAGTACTACGAGTTATCCGATTTACATTGTAACGTTATTATTGTTCGTAAAAAGCCCGTACCTGAAAATTTTCAACTTTGTTGGTATCAAATTCACTAATATCATATGAATGTCTTTATACGAATTATCCATTTATTATGAAATACTTTTATTTATACTATCAAAGTTCTCATTCCGTAAATCTTGAACATATATAGTAATCGATAGATTATAGGATGCTTTTAGTAAGAATCATATAACGATAGAAGCCGTTCAATCACTTTTCTCTAAATATCGTTGTGGTTTTACCTTGTCAGGCTTGCTAATCTTCGCTAAACTCGTAATTTTCCCTTTTATTCAACGTAGTCTAAGGTACGTATTACGAACATAGTTCATATTAAGAATACGGATTAACGATTGAACGTTTAGTTAAAGTAAAATTGTATGATTTTAATTACCGTTTTAATTAAATTATACTTTCAACGGCTTGACATTTCGATAACACGTCATTTCGCCGCTATATACCTAATGTTGTCGAGGTAAAAAGTATCGTTAATTTATATATTAACGATAT
Source organism: Anisogramma anomala (assembly GCA_038502455.1). Lineage (NCBI taxonomy): Eukaryota > Fungi > Ascomycota > Sordariomycetes > Diaporthales > Gnomoniaceae > Anisogramma > Anisogramma anomala. The sequence continues at coordinate 19,912,984 of JASMMZ010000005.1, read as the reverse complement.
GAAAGTTTCACCTTATATAATTTATAAGTACGGGTCGAAATTTAAAGTTTTTATACTTAGTCTATTTCAAAAGTGCGTTTAATATATTCAAAACCAACAAATATCTGTTTTAACCAATCTATATAGAGATTCAACGCATTGTATTACCATGACAGCCGGAAACCTATGCCTTGATTCCTTTGGAAGTTTCAATAACAAAATCCATTAAACATTATAGCGGACTGGATATACGTTTACGTAATATTACGGCTATTAAAAATGAACTTATCATTTTATTTAACAGTTAAATTAGCAGCAATTACTATGATAAAATTTTAAATAATCTTTTGAATCGTATGCAATTAAGTAAGGATTTGTTTTTATCCCCGTATATTGAAGCAATCAACTGTAACTTTTGGTACGATCAGTACAATATTTTTCTTTTAATCTTTTGGATTATTCTTAACCTGAAAATAGTAATATTTTGTATTTCAAATTGTATTAACAGTATACATTCAATAGGTTTTTGTATAAAAAATGAAGCTACTCTTTACTCGGTTATTCGATTTATAGGGCTTACTAGATATATTATTAATGTTTTCAACTTGTAATTTTATTGCAAACTTTTTATCGAGCTTCTTCTTTTGATACATTCATCCTATTTTATATGTTTTTTCCCAATTTATCGTCTTCGTTAACATTCTTCTTTTCAATGTATTTTTTTTTAGATGGTTTGTCTCTTTGTTAACGTTTTATCAATTTGTTAATAATATGTTCGAAAATATTGTATTAGCCAATTTGTTTTTTTAAGGGTATCCAGTTTAAGGATTATCATCGAATTTCAAAGTTTTTTTGAATTCGGTTTGATTTGAATGATACGGAAAATAATGTGATTATTAGCGGTTTTGATTATTATATATGGATTATTTATACTTAGTATAGTGTAAGATTTATTTTAATTACATTTCTTTCTTTATGTGAATACTTGACTTTGAAGAGGTTAAAATATTACATTTGTTATTTATGGTTCTTTTTTGATGTTGAAGAAATTATTTATATAACGGCGTACCTATTTTTCATTAGGGTTTTTAAGGTTATATTATATGTTGTAGATTTTTTGAGTTTTTTAGTAATAATGGCGACTTCGTTATTATACGTTGATAGGCTTTGAATACCAGTAAGTTTGGTACAAAATAGTTGGAGTTAACAGTATTGTTGAGGCCTTTAACTTCTATTTGTAACCGTGATTCTTAACTTTTGAAAATGATAATATTGAAGGAAATAGTATCGTAGTCTCTTTATGAAAGTTTGCAAGCTATTTAGATATTAATAATACCTAAATAGAACTTAAAGAAGATTTTTTTATATTGAATCCCTATAGACTTAACATTAGTTTATAATTTTATCGTTATGAATTTTGTAATAGTTTTGTGGATTGGTATATCTGGAGGTCTCAGGTACGTATTCCTTTATAAAATACGTAATACTCTTCATGTTTCTTTCACTGTCGTAGTTTTAGAAAACTTAGCGTTGTGACACGCAGTTGTAAAGTTAATAAAGTAAAATAAGAACTTGCCCTCTACGTAGAACACGCCAACAAAAACTTTAAAGTTGAAATTTTTTTCATTCTTCAACGTGAATTTTAACCATAGAGGGGTTTGGGAGTGTATTTGTGTTATGGACTTAGGCCGCTGGCCATTGAGTCTATAGTTTACGTAACTGTACACGTAACGGAATATGCAGTATCTGGTCCGGGCCCGGTCCGGGCCCGGTTCGGGCGCGGTCCGTACACAGCACGGGCGCGGTCCGTATATAGTACGTGTAAGGGCACGTAACGGTCTAAGTACTGGCCAGGCCTTTAGGTCTCGTACGATAGGTTACGGTAACCTTTTTCATTTTTCCGCTATACCTTAATAATAAACTTCTTTTAAAACCTATTTGGTTTACTATAGTAAATCGAATTATAACATATTTTATATATTGTTTTTTTTTTTTTTTTTTTTTTTTTTTTTTTTTTTTTTTTCAATTTTTACGAAAAAAATTATTCATGATAAACTAATCGATATTAAATATCAACGATTTTACGTTCTATTTTAACGTGATTGAAAAAAATAGGCTGTCGGCGAATACCTAGTTTTCTACCTTTATAAATATACTCTTTACCCTTTCAAAACCAACTTAAGCCAACATTTCTCGTTTATAAAATATTATAAGCTATATCGCGTTAACTATAAAGTAATTATACTGATCGAGTTAAACGGCTTTAACTATAGACCTTATATTTAATTTCGTTTAAGTTATAATTGAATTTTAATAATTAAAAACCAATTTAGCGACAACTCGTGTTAGTTTTTTATCGACTTAAGGTAAACGAAAGCGATATAACTCATCGTAATTCGACGAATCTATTTTTACGTAGTCGAAGACACGTATAATAATCGCACTGATACTAAAACCGGATAAAATATAAATTAAAAAAAAGGTCGGTATACGTTTTTTTACATATTAGGTTATTATACAGCGACAGTAAAATAAGTTATTACGACGTATTACGAAGCCAGCAAATATAAAATCATATACGACATAAGTAAATTCCTCGATTATATCAAGGTTATTTTTAACGACTTTTATCGTACGGACAAAGTCTCAGTCGAATTAAAGGGATTATTTACAAACGACAAATACCTATAGGTATTATTTGTTATTAGGTTTCAGATATTGTTAGCTTAAACAGGCGGATTGAATTAAATTTTAGCCGTAAAATATAATTACTTAAGGTTTCGCATATACTTACATATCTACGAAAAATCCATTACTATAGGCGTAAACCGGATAAATTACATCGCAACCTTAGTAAAACACCGCGAACTCACCAACGAATTAAAAATTTTAAATTTCAAATAACGCTTTGGTTATAATTTAATGGGATTTGTATAAGTTCAATAGTCGGATAAAGATATAATTATATCGGGGGCTTATATATTTTAGGTCTTTTTGTCGAAAGGTCGTATTAATTACGGTTAATTATTTCAAAATCGCCGCTAGTTATTTTAGTAAACCCGTTCTGTACGCGTTTAAAATTAATAACGTAAAACGACGTAAATAACGGTAAAGGAACTTCGGATTAAATTCGTTACAAGGCTTTACTCACGTTATAGTTTAACAAAGTATTACTACCAGGATTACAAAATTCCGCCTAGTATTACCTCTAACGTAAATATATATGATTTTAGTCGAAAATGTAAATAAAAATTCCCTATTAACGGTGACTGAAAAGTTTGAATTTTAAATAAAATTTCGTTTAAGGGTTACATAACCTTTCCTACACAATTGTAGAATCGATTAAAAAGAAGTTTAATTTTATTAAAATACATATAAACGAAAATCTCTTCCCTATCCCTATACGTCTTAATAATATTTACTTTTGAACTATTTAAGTCGATTCTAATTATAATTACCATTATTCTATAAATAGGGTTTTGATATAACGGTTAAGAATCAAAAAAAAATCGGATATTATATTCTCCAAATTCAAATACGATATTAGAGTTACGGCAAAATACGAGTATTACCTAAATAGCTAAATTTCGTATAAATATTGATCAATAGTCGAACCCGATATTAATATATATTATTTCCGAAATAACGCGGGATATAATTCTTGAAATACCTTAAATACGATATGAACAGGTAAATTTTAACAATAGAGGTATTTGTTGAGTGTGTATAATTTACAAAGTTTGGTTATCAATACGGTAAGGGTGCTCCTTAGGTCAGAAGAAATACGAAAAGTAATAAAATCGGTTTTTATCGGTTTAACAAATCATTATTACCAAAGGGTATAATATACGGGGGATTAGTTTTAATTGGTTTTAACTATAATTTTTTATGCAATAATGCGGATTTTGTAAGCAATGGCGCTAACTACTATCGAAAAGAAAAATTTTTAGTCACGTTATCCACCAAAATTAATATAATTTCACGACATATTCAATAAGAATAAGGCTACAACTTTAGCTTAATATAAAGGTAAATTCGACTATTATATACATATTAGACCGAACGAAAATAGATTTTTATCCAACTGACTTTCAAAATTATCATATTCTTTATAACGGGATTAATTTTTCGAATTTCGACGATAGGTTATAAAGTTAATAAATAAGGGTTAAATTCGAGTAAGTTTTTCATTAGTCGCGGTACCGGTATTATATATTTTTATGCTAGAAGGAAAATAACAATTCTATATCAACTACCAGGTACTAAATAAAATTATTAAGTAGAATCGTTTTCACTTACCTTTAATTAAAGAGACCTTATGTACATTATTGAAGTCGATATAACTAATAAAGTTGAATATTCAAACAACCTTTTACTATATCCAGGTTATATCCGAATAAGAAATATTAACGGCGTTTCGTTTACAATGCGGGTTATTTAAGTAATTAGTTGCTTTTTTTAAGTAAGCTGAAATGCCGTCGACGTTTCGATGATATAATAAACATATAATGGCGGATAATTTAAAGAATTTTGTTATACTTTACCCAAGCGACTCTTTAGGTTTTTTTTTTCGATTCCGAATAAAATTACATAACGAAAGTTAGCGTGGTTTTGAAACGACTTCGTAATACGAGGCTGAATTTAAATTTAAAGAAGTATTACTTCGTGATTAAAAAGATAAAATACTTGGGTTTTACTATAACGGTTAGGGTCGGTATCCGGGCCGACCCCAAAAAAGTCCGTGTAATACGCGAATAAGAGTTATTATTGTTATGATTCGACCTACGATAGTAAGGCAAGTAGGTACCAAATGGGATTTACTATTGAAGTACGGAGGAAAACTAGAATAAGCTACCGTAGCCCAACGTGTAGAACTTATAGGTATGACTAGTGCTTAGCCCATTACATACCTTTACACGTATCGTGCACAAACCGTACCCGATTCGTATCCGGACTGGGCCTAGGCTGGGTATTGCTTATCCTGTTACGTATATAGTTGCGTAATTTATAAATTTAATAGCTAATAGCTTAAGTTTTTGATATGACCCCTTTTTCTCCGAATGCTACAAAGGTTACGGCGCCCCGTTGGATAAACACCGAACTCGAGCCATACCCGTTTAGTACACGAGTTAGGCGTAAACCGGTCATATTACGTTTAACGTATAGTATAACTTATTAGCTAATTTAACCTTAGGTCTTCGACGTCTTATAACGCGCCTTTTAACCACATTGCCGGTACCGTACAATACGCCCGTAAATTAAGTATATAATATATCTTTTTTACCGCCGGCGTTATATAATGTATCCGTTAACGCGTCGTATAATACATTTTCTTACCGTCAATATCGTATAACACGTCGTATAAAGCTATACTCCTGACTTTAGTGCTTTATAACGCGTTTTATATAATATATCAATCTTATTGAATCTGGTCCGCCAATACTTATAAATACGAACACCTCCTGTAACCTTTAAAACTTCCTTCTTTCTCTTTTCATAACGCCGACCTGCTTTATTAACCACACTTTTTATAACTATGTTACTTTCCCCTTTATATTTTGAATTAGATGTTTTCTTTAATAAATCTTAAACCTTTTTTCTAATTTATTATTATAACCAATGTGTATAACGGGCTTAATTTGGATTACGTTATCACTAACGCCTTAAAATGGGATAACGAGTTACCCATGAGGTATATTACCCTACTATATATTAATACCTTACTATGAATTACCTGTTATAATTGTATCGCATTATAAAAGATATCCTTGTCTTTAAAAATAATAAAGATAAGAGTAGGCCTTTTCCGTTATAGGCTCAAAACGTTGTTATATTATACATTAATTTCTTTTTTAATTTTAGCGTTTTTTTCTTTTACGTTCGAATTCATCGGGCGTAAAGGTTAAGGTCTATAATATAGTAAGTTTATTAATAAGCCTCATAAAAAGCCTAACCATAAATTAACTCCTTTTTGTAATGTGTTTAAAAAATAAGTTTATTTACGGCTTTACCCGGTTTATGTGCCCTTTTACGTCAAATAGTTGTTACGGCCGAGGATGGAAAATATATTTTATCCTTTACGCGTAAAATTTAGGGAAATGTCCCGTGTTATCGACCCGTTTTTACCCCCGCCTTTTTTAAGTTAATTAATTAGTTCATCTGGTTTCTCTATGTCGCTCGGGTATAAAAAGTCCTTATTGTACCAGCCATATAAGCCGTTACCCTTTTAACTATACTTTTACATCGCTCCTTTCTCCCGGATCCGTTTTTACCTAAAACTCCTCCGTCACCTTTTACTATGTCGCCTATTTATAAAGATAAGATACCCTCGGTTAACCGGGTTTTAATACGTAAGGTTTTCGCCCCGTCCCCCTTTAATTACCGCCATATACATTTTCATAGTTTTAGCTGAAATAGAAAAAATAATATCATTACTTAGGTTATATCTTTTATAGCTAATATAGGTTACGGTTTATAAAATGTAATGAAGGATGTTTAAAGCTTAATTATACTATCTCCTATTTTATTCGTATCTTATTTATTAACTTTAGATAAAAGAGTATTAATCGGTCTGATCGCGAATAGGCGTAGGATCGTATCCAGGCTGACCACGTTACCTAATCTTAGACTAATATGTTATAGTCTTTGGTAACCCGCCTAAAGGGTCGCTCTTTTTGCCCCGCTCCTCGCTCTATTCCTCGTTAGTCACTAACGTCGGCCTCCTTCAACACCCATTATTCCTAACGTTATTCTTTACTATCGGCCTCTCTTAACATCCGCCCCTCCTCGTATTTTCTATTATCGTCTTTTTCCAACGCGCTCTCCTTTTCGCGTTATCCGCTATCTTCGGCGTCGCCTCGTATTCGTCTTACTTTTTACCAACCACCTTTTTCGGCGTTTATCAGTTTCCGTTACGTTTTTTATTGTCCCCTTCCCCCAGAGTTACCTAGTATTCGGAGCTAGTTATAATGAGGCCTTTAACGTTCATAACACTAGTAATTTCTAAACCCTAATAAGTATAATAATAATAAGTAAATAAGTTTTTATCAGGTCATGGTAAAAGTCGTCCTATAGTTGGATACATATTCGAAAAAGTCGAATAATATTTTCCCAGCCTTATTTATAAACAAAGTATTATTTCGAAAGTATAGGCGGCTCGCTCGTCGTTTTTCTTTTAGCATAAGTTTAAAGCCGATGTCTAAATACTAGGTTATTGTAAACCCAAATATCTTCTCATTCCGCCTGAAATTTGTTTAAGGTTACAATATACTGGCAATTTTCTAGTAATTTCTACTTCGGCTTATAATAAACCTTTCACTTAATTAATATAAATCGAACCCCACTTGACCCCAGTTTTACCGTAAAGATTTTTTATACTTTGAATTAATCGTATTTACCTCTCCTTACATCGTTAACGACCAAATTTAATTCCGTTCGAGTATTGGATGAAATTTACGAAAAAAAGGGTTCTAAACCGCCCGTTTAACTAAATATATATGAAATACAAGGTGTTTACCAGGGATATTTAACACGATATTAAACGAGTTCGAAATATCGACTACCCGATATTAGTTATAAAGCTGGTTGAACTTTTTATTCGGGCGATTAGTTTTAATAATATAAAAGCTTAGCTGAACCTAATCCTTTACTTTATATTATTTCGCCTAATATATTTTACGATTCGTCGCCGTTTTTATTCATTATTAAATATAAGTTATCTCCACTTAAGCTAATTTCGCTCCCTCGCGTAAATAAGTTCAAAACGGAATAGCTCTCTCCACTGGATTAATTTATAATTTTTATATCTCCGTTTAATTTTAGAATAGGTAACATTTCGTATTTATTTATAAAATGGTTTACATTCAGCCCGATAATAGTAAACTCCCGGTTATTTAACGTAAATGAATGAACGGGTAAATATAAAGCCTATTTATATTATTAAAAGGCGACAACGACACGCAAATACTTGTAAACCTCTTAATTTATCTGTTTAATATCGTTATTCATTTATGAGTAATACGCCGTATATAAAAGTTTCTCAACTTTTACTAAAAATATAAGGTCGTTTAAAATACGTTTACCTAATTTAAAGCGCTATTGTTAATAATAAAAGCTGAAACTTTATAAAATCCCGACTATATATTCCGAAAAGATTCTGTATACGTATCGGTAGTTATAAACAATATGGCATTTAACTGGATAAACTTGGGAAAGCAATTCGTAATGACTAATAAATATCGAAGACCATAATTAATAGTTAGAAAATCGATTACAAAGTCGACCGAAATATACATTTAATACCGGTTTAAAATCAAAAAAGGTAAAAAAAGGCCTTGTTATAAGGTATAACGAGGTTTAGTTCCGTTATATTACGTATATATTCGATATGAACGTCGAATATTTGTAGTTATTTCTTTCTAATAGTCATTCCGTTAAAAAAAGCGAAATGAAATGTTTTTATTCAACTAACTTATGATGGGCAAATCGTAGGTTTATTATTAAATCCTCGTCGTTTATGATTTTTAACTTAATATCCAAAAGCGATTATAGTGATGTAATATACCCCGAAGATGAATCTCGTAATCCGTAATTTATGCTAATTATCCTACTTTAAGTAAAAAGAGTTTAACGCCCTTGGAAACCGCTAAAAAGAAAACCTTATATAACAAGTTATTCGTTACTTGTTAATTTTACAATTCTATTCACGTACCTGGGCCGAGAATAAGGTAATTACTTATTGTTAACGATAACGGCAAACCTAACGCAGGCTGAGCCTGTAACGGCATTACTGGTACTGTCGTATTAGAATCTCCTAACGTTATCCTCGATAACGACCCGGACGCGGGCCGTGCCCAAGATGGTACCGCTTTCGGCGGCCTTACGAAAACTTCCCATCTACCCTTAAAATATGTATCGTCCTGATCTAATAACTAAACCTCCGTTTCGTTAAATTTATTTATATAACCCGCCGTAATTTATATTCCTTTAATATATAAGTTCATCAATATTATATTTCATATAGTAATGAAAATAGGTTAAAAAACCTGCGCGCGGTGTTTTTTTAATTTCGAGCTTATCCTACAACCAGCGGGTTAACGTATTCGAGCGGGCGCTCTAAGTTATAAGCTAATACCATAGGTAATATTAAAGAATTAAAAGAACTTTTACTTATTCAACTTAACGTTTCGAAATTAAATGTGGTAAGAAAAAATATTCCAATCCTTTATAATCCGTCAAGATCGTAAACGGTATACGAATACTACGTAATTCGGAAGACCAGACTTTTAAATAGGATATCACCGCGAAGAGCTTCTTATCGTAAATGGTAAATTTACGTTCCATATCTATTAATCGTACAGAGTGGTAAATTATTAACCTAAAAATACCATTCTTATCCCGTTACTATAAATACCCCCTTAACTCTGTTTTCGAATAATTGGCTTTCACTACTATTAACCGATTTAAATCCTAATATGTTGAGATTAGATCAGTAATAAAAGTATCATTTAAAGTTTAAAATACATGTTTTTCTCGCTTCATCCAAGCTTAACAAATACCTTCTTTCGTTAGACGAACGAAATAATCCGTTAGCTCGGAAAATTTACTAATAAAATTACGATAAAAATTATTAAAACGTGAAAAACTTCGAAATTCCCGAACAATACGTAATAACTTTCACTCGCGGATTACTCAGACTTTTTCGGGGTTGACCCAGATACTTACCCTAACCGTTACAATAAAGCCTAGGTATTTTACCTTTTTAACCACGAAGTTACACTTCTTTAAATCCATATTTAGCCTTGTTTTACGAAAACTTTCCAAAACTAGGCGAACTTTAGCTATGTAATCTTATTAAATACTTAAGAAAAAACAAAAATTTGTTTAAATATGTTATAAAGAAATTATTTAAAATATTCGCTATTATATAAATAATATATCGGTAAAACGTCCCCGGCGTTCCCGCCGGATTAAGAGGGGTAACCAATCACTTGAATAACTCGAACCACGTATGAAACGCCGTTAATTTTTCCAACTTGGGTATGATTTGGATACGGTAAAAAACCTTTCTAATATCTAACTTCGTAAGTTATATCGACTTCAACAATATATGTAAAGTCTCCTTAATCAAAAGTAAGGGAAAATGGTCTTATTTCGTAATTTGATTTAGTACTTGGTAATTGACATAAAACCGTTGCCCCCCCTCCCCAGCTTAAAAATAAATAATACCGGAGTTATAGCCAAAAAAAAGTCTTACCCGAATCTAGCCCTTATTTATTGACATCGTAACCAATTTTTGAAGTTCAGAAGGTTAATCTCGTAATATCGAATATACAGACCCCCAAGGTCATTTTAGTAAAGATCTATTTTTATTTGGTTTAATATAAATATAATAATCGAGTTTCCCCTTATATAAGGGTAAAATTATAGCCTAGGGTTCATGAAATAAGTCGCGAAATTGAATTAATTTTGGTAAAAAAAACGTAACTAATCTTTTTCCTTTTTAACCGTAGTTATCATCGTCGTTTACAAAATTTACATTATTTTACAAAGGCTTGTAATAAAAGTCATTCGAAACGGGTCCCTCGTATGTTAAACCTTTCAATACGAACGTTATATTAAACAGAAAAAAACTGAACCTATTACGCCTTATGTATTCCTCGTTTTAAAGCGTATTATTATTACGTCGACAATTAAGCCTCCCTAACTTTAAATTACTAAACGGCTACTACTAAGGTTTAAAATTACCTGTTATGATCGTGTATAGGGTATTTGAAGAATGACATTTTACTTTATTTCGGAAATAATATATATTAATATCGGGTTTGAATATTGATAAATATTTTTACGAAACTTATCCATTTGAGTAATACATGTATTTTGTCTTAAACTAATATTATACCGAAATTAGGAAAATATAATAGCCTAATTTGCTTTATATTTAACCGTTTTATTAAAACTTCATTTATAATATGATAATAATTACAACTCAAATTAATTTAATCATTTAAAAATAGGTATTATTAGTAGGTATAGGGATAAAAAAATTTCTTTTATACGTATTTTACTTCAATTAAACTACTTTTTACTTAATTTTTTAATTAAGCCGTTAAGGTTATATAACCCTTGAACGAAATTATATCTAAGAGTTAAGCTTCCTCCGTCGTCGTTAATAGAAAAACTTTTTTTACCTTTTCGACTTATACTGTATATATCTATGTGGGAGGTAATACCGGGCGAAGTTCGCAATTACGTTAATAATAGTTCGATAAATTATAACTCAAGTAACATTTCGAGACCAGTTTAATTTAATGTTTTTGTCGCCTACGTCGTTTTACGTCCTTGGTTTTAAACACGTATCGAATGGATTTCTTGAAATAACTAACTTCGATATCGAGATAACTAACCACGATTACTACTGCCTTTTAACGAAGGTATTTAAAAGGTTTAACCTCCTGTTATAACCGTATTATTATCCGGCAGTTAAACTTATACGGGTTTCGCTAATTAATAACCAAAACTCCGTTTTAAATTTAGGGATTTTCATTTTTCAGCAAGTTCACGGTATTTCTTTAGGGTTACAATATAGTCTACTGGTCTAATACTTATCGTAATAAATTTGTCGCGGATACGTAACGATACGCGAAAGCGTAAGTCGTTATATTTTACGGTTAAAGGCTAATTTAAACCGCATGTTGAAATTAAAAGTATTTTGAATCTGGTAACGAATGATATCTATAGGTTCTTAACGTTTATAACCAAACCTTCAAATTTGATTAATAACTTATTCGCGCAGTAAAAGTCGTTAAAGGCCGCTTCGATATAGTCGAGGAACTTTCCTATATTATATATTCTTTTATATCATTCGATTTCATAGTAAGTAATAACCGCTTACTTTAATGCCACCGTGTAATATCCTTATATGTAAAGAAATGTATGCCGACCTTTTTTAATTTTTATTTTATTCTCTTTTAATATAAATTTAATCTTTTAGCGCGTCGTTGCCTACGTGGAAACAAATACGTTGAATTGCATTTAGTTATATGGTTTTCGCCTTTTTTAAGCCGGTAAAAATCTAACTCAAGTCGCGATTAATTCGGTTTCTAATTATAAAAATTTTGTTAGGACCTAATAGAAATTAAACGTAAAGTCGATAATTAAAGTCGATTAACCCGGTCATTACAGTTATTTTATAACCGATACAATGTAACTTATAGGATTTTATAAACGAAAGATATCGTTTTAAGTTGGCCTTGAAGGGGTAGGAAGTATATCTATAAAGGTGGAAAACTGTATATTCGCCGATGGCCTATCCTTTGCGATACCGTTAAAGTGTAACGTAAAATTATTAACGTTTGTTATTGATATGTTTTTCTTAATTAATAATTTTTCGAAAAAATGAAAACGAAACTTAATAATATGTTATAATCTAACTTATAATAACAAGTTAAATAGGTTCTAAATGGGATTTATTGTTAAAATACGTAGGAAAACTAAAAAAGGCTACCGTAGCCTAACGTATAGGACTTATAGGTATAGCTAGTGCTTAACCCATTACGTACCCTTATACATGTTGTACACAAACCGTATCCGGTTCGTTCTTGGACCGTGCCCAGTCCGCACCCAGACTGAACCCAGGCCGGGTATTACCCATTCCGTTACTTACACAGTCACGTAACCTATAGACTCAATGGCTAATGGCCTGAGTCCATAACAATTATATACTATTTGGAAGATTCGAATTTTTTTGGATTTTACCAACTTTTATCGAGATTATATTAGTGATTTCTCCTAATTAGCTAATCATTTTATCTGATTCATAAAACAAATGATTTGTTAGAATTGGATAAAACAGGAAGAATATGTATTTTAAACCCTAAAGTATGTCTTTGTTACAGCCCCAATTTTAGTACATTAGGACCTAAATTGGTTGACGGCGGTAAGAACCGACTGTTCGGAAATAGCGTTGGAAAGGTATTTGTTTCAACAGGATAATAATAGCATTTTAAAACCAATAACTTATTATTCCGTACGATTAACAAACGCGAAACGTAATTATATTATTTATGATAAAGAGTTTTTTGTGGTAGTATCTTATTTAAAATTATAGGTTTTAAAGTTACGTAACATCCGTACCCCGTTTACTATTGCAAAGGATTATAAAAAATGAGAATTTTTTCTTTACCACGTTTAATTTCGGAACGTCAATTAAATAGGCCAAAGTTCTTTCGTTTTTTTAATATCACTTACGATAAAGGCCTGCAACTTAAGGCGCCTATTCGGATACATTTACCTGTAAGTTACAAAATAAACACGAAGTTAAAAAACTCGATATACGGGTCTTCCAACCATTTCCATAACTATATCAAACGTGGTAATACTAAACTTATACATTATAAAAACGTATATTACGGTGAACTATACAGATAAATTTGTAAAAACAGAGGTTTGGTTGTTTGCCCATGACGATACATACCCTCAAGGCGAGCTGGAGGTTTTCTAAAAGTCAACGTAAATGGGATTGCCCCAGGCTCAGCCCGTACTCGGGTCGTTATTTAAAATAACGCCGGGAGATTTTAATACGTTGAAGCCAGTAACACTGTTACGAACCCAGCTTGCGTTAAACCCTTTAACTTCGTTAAAGTCGAGTAATCCCTTTATTTTCGGCCCGAATACCCTAACGAAATTATAAGACTAAAGAGTGACAAAAGACCCGTTATATAAAGTTTACCTATTGGTAGCCTCCGAAGGCACCAGGCGCTTCCCAACTAAAACGGGATAATCTATGTAAATTACATATTTTGAAATTATTTCGCGGGATACGTTACGTTACTATAGTCGATTATAGCTTCTGAGTTAAAAACTATTAACAACGAAAATCTTATAATGAACCTAAGATTCGCCTATTATAAATTATTCGGGTAAAAATATATTATTTTAAGTCATTTAACTGAATTACTATGCAAAGGGGATAATCTTAAATATTCGACGCCTATATCGAATATATATATAATATAGTAATACAAAACTTCGCTATACTTTACGATAAATCTTCAATTACCCCTTTCCCATTTCAAATCGGTATTAGGTATATATTTCTATCGACTTTATAATTAACATACTTACTATTAATAATGGCCTTAAATATTTATTAATTATTACAAACCGCTACTTTGAGTTTATCTACTCTAGGCTATGTAGTCTATAACTTCCGATACGTATACGAAACGCTTTCAGAATATATAATGAAATTTTCATAGATTTTCGGCCTTTATTATTAGTAACCGCGGTTCGAATTAGGTAAGTGTATTTCAAACGACTTTATATTCTTTGGTAAAAGTCGAATAACTTTTATCTACGACGTACTACCTATAAACATTTAACGATACTAAACGGATAAATTAGGAAATTCACAATACTTACGTATGTTCGTCACCCTTTTATAGTATAATTAGGCATTATATTTACCCGTTTACCGGTTTATATTAAATAACAGGAAGTTAATGATTATTAGGATAAACGGAAATCATTAAGTAAACAGGTATCACATATTACCTATTTCGAAGGCAAATAAAAGTACAAAGTCATTAACTTATCCGGTGGGGCGAATCGTTACGTTTTTGGTGTATTTATGCGAAGGTACGAAGTTAACCTAAACGGTGATAATATATATTTAGTAGTAGATAAAAACGACGACGAACCGTCGGCAACGTCCAGGGAATTAATATCAAGTGGAGGATTAGGTTTAGCTTAGCCTTCGTAATATTAAATCTGACCGCCCGAGTAACAAACTTAACTTTTTTTATAATTAATACCAGGTAATCAACGTTTCAAACCCGTTTGATATTGTTTTAAATATTTTTAGTATATATCTTGTATTTTATGTAAACTTGATTAAGCGGGCTATTACGAACCCCCTTTCTTCGTAGGTCTTATTAAGTACTTACCTGAACCCAGTTTTTATCGCTAACGATATAAGAAAGGATATATACGAGGAATTTAAAGTTTAAGAAATTCTCGCGGTGAAAACGGGACGGGAAGGGATTCGCTTTATGCTAGTTAAATAAAAAGCCTATCATAAACCGAAGTGGAAATTGCTGGAAAATTGACAACATATTATAGCCTTAGATAAATTCAAGGCGGAATAAGTGGATACCCAGATTGAAAATAACCTGGTATCTCAACGTCGACATTAAGCATATTTTAAGTAACCTACGTGAGGAAAATAGCCTACACCTCAGGAATAATATAATACTTATAAAAAAAGGTAAAATCTATTACTATTATAATACGACATAACAAGTAGAGCTAAATTTATATTACCCGATTTTATCAGAAAAGTATCTGACCACGAAACGGCTTCCACTACCACTTATTAATATATATTTACTCGTTATCATTATCTTTATTAAAGTTCAGCAAATAATAACGTTATTAGCGTTAAAGACTTTATTATAATTAACTTCGGCTATTAAAAAAACCGATAAGGAAGAACGGCGAAAGGCAGAATGAGCGTTAGTAAACGCCGACAAAAGGTGTTAATAAAAATCGGAGTGGACGCGAGGCGATACCGAAAATAGCGGATAATGTTAGGAAAAACGAACATTAGCAAAGGCCAATAATAACAGCTAGCGAAAGGAGGAGCGGGGGGCGGAATAGGGAGAGCGACCTTTTAAACGGTTTACTAGAAAATATAACACATTAGTTTAAACTCAAGCGACGCGGTCGGCCCAGGAACAATCTTTCATCCGTTTGGGGTTAACCCGATTGATTCGCTTATGATTAAGGTTAATAAATAAAATATAAATGAAAACGGAGCTCGTACAATTAAGCCATAAATAAAGTTCGTTACACTTTATAAGCTGTAACCTATATTGGTTATAAGATATATATTTATGTGGTTATATTATTTTAGCTATTTAGGCGAATCTTACAAAAAGGTATATAACGGGCGTTTTAAAGAGCCGGCGTAAAAACATTACGCGTTAACGTACAGTTAGCCAAAAAAGGTCTTATTTCGGTAAATAAGCGAAACCATAAAGAGTAGCGGAAAAGTTCTAGGGAAAGACAAACTCGAAAGAAAGGGGCGACGGAGACGAATAACGAAAGTAGTAATAGTTTATATGACTGGTACGGTAAGAATTCCTTATACCCGAATAATATTTCAAAGCCGAACGAACTAGTTAACCAACTTAAAAAAGGCGGAAATAGAAACGGGCTGGTAACCCGGGATATCTCCTTACCGCTTACAAATAAAAATAAAAATGTGGTCCCCTTTTTTAGTAACGGTAATCAATTAATATAAAAGGGCGTATAAAACGTACGAGGCTGTAAGTAAGCTTATCTCTTAAATACATTATAAATGGAGGATAAATTATGGTCGGGTTTTTTATAAAGTTAATTTATAAGCTTACCTTATTATAAACTTTCCGACACGTACGATAACCTTATGTACGATAACATTGGACGTAAATAAAGAGAATTTTCTAGTTGAAAAAGCGATGGATATATAATATATAAGCGTTTTTTACCTATAGGGGGGGCTTATTTTTATCTTCGTTATTATTAAAAACAAGTAAATCGCTTATAATACGAAAAAGCTATAAAATACAATTAACGGCAAAGTATTTGTTATGATAGGGTAATATACTTTACGAAACGGCTAGTGATCTTTACTAAGTACATTTACAGCGGTATAACCTAAGCTAAACCTATTATAAACTTTAGTTATAAAAACGAAAAAAAGGCGGAGGGATTATGGGATATTAATAGGTAATTAATAGCTTATATACAAAAGGTAATAAAAGTGCTATTATAAAGAGTTTTAGTAATATGGGAATTAATAAAGGGAGGTTAATTATATAAAAGATGAAAGAAGGAAGTTTTAAAGACTACGTTAAAGTTCGTATTTATAAGTACGGATGGACCGGATTTGATAAGGGTTACGTGTTACGCGATACGGTAAAAGAGCGCGTTATACGGCGTTGGCGGCAGGAACGATACGTTATACGATACGTTAAAGGTTACCGGCATCCTGGAATTAAACCGGCTGATACGTTATACGATACGTTAAAAGGACGCGTTATACGGCGTCGGCGATATAAGATTAAACCAGCTGATAAGTTATACGATACGTTAAAAGGTCGCGTTACACGGTATCGGAGATTAAAAGGATATATTAAGCGGTTCGTTAAGGGAGCGCGTTATACGGCGCCAATAGTAAAAAGAATATATTAGGCAACATATTAAAAGGGCGCGTTATACGGCGCTAACAACATAAGGTTAAACCGGCCAATACGTTATTCGACGCGTTAAACACCACGTTGTCAATTCAGGCCCAGCCCATGTATTAGGCGGGCGATACCCATACTCCACGTTTAACCAACAGGACGCCGCAGCTTTTACTGTATTCGAGAAAAAGTGGGGTATATTATGGACTTTAGACGCTGATTTATAAAGTCTATAGGTTATGTAACTGTGCACGTAACGAAATGTGTAGTACCCAGCATGGGCGCAGTCCGTGTACGGCATCTTTAAGGGCATGTGATGGGCTAGACACTAACCAAGCCTTTAGGTCTCGCACGATAGGCTACGGTAGCCCCTTCTATCCCTCTGCTGTACCTCAATAGTAAACTCCATTTGGCACTTACTTGGTTTACCATCGTAGGTCGGACAATAACAGTTTGGAAGTAAATAAAAAGCTGTTTAATTGCCTTTAGCGTTGGCAAGTCCACATTTTCACGGAAAGCTGCCTCAAGAACTTTGTATAGCTTGTTCGCTGCCAGATGATTGAATTATCAATATAGCTAATGAAGTTCTAGTTTCGTTGGGTTCAACATTATTACCTCTAGCTTTTGAAAGTATAATTATAGATATACCTATTTCAAACTAATTAAAAACAATGAGCTACTCTTAACTAATTCACTTGTTTAAACATCGATGTTAACACAGAGGTTTTTTATGTCTTTAAGGTAAAGAAGGAAGGGAGTAAGGGAATTCTTAATTTAAAATATAGTAGGCTTAACGACTGTAATAATAGTTGTCGATCCTAGTGAAAACAGTTCTTTTTTTAGGGTCAATGCTAACTTTGACCCTATCGATAACCTTAAGGTTAAGTTTTGTAGTAATATAAGTATTCTTTTATCACACAATGTATTGCGAATAGCCTCCTATTAGGTGCCGTATTTCCACAGTGTCTAGTATAATACTTTAAAATACTTTCTTCGCGTAATAATCGCTATTACTAAAAAAAATGTTTAAGGTTATGATTTTTATCGTTATAATGATAGTAGGAGTTTTTACTTGTTATACGGTATGAAAAGGTGTAGTCGATCAGTTATTACGTTATTTCTGGACTAATACTAGTATTTATATATCAATCGATAACCTTGAGCTTATTTTACTCATCTTATACTCCCGTACTTTCGAAATTTAAAACGTATTTAATATATTCCTATTCAAAAGAAATAAGGTATTGTATATGGTATATTACCTGATTCGATTTAAGTTAGGTAGTAGTTTGACCCAATGATTGATAACTTCATTTGATGCAAAGTCAATAACTTTGAGTATTTTAAAAGAACTTGCATAGCTGACTTAAAAGTGATAACAAAAAAGAATATCCTCCTTCTTACATTCCTGTATAGTTTGGCTTTTAATTGGCCTTTTATTAACGTATTATCTGGGCTTTCCGTACTTATATTCGATGTATTATGTATTTGGGAAGTCTTTATTGTTGTCATTAAATTTGTAGGTTCAGGGGTATATACCATTCGAATCCTGTTTCTGTATGATTACAGCTATAAACGAGGATCTCAACTAGTTAAAAAAAACTTATAGGTAACTTTACGGTATTATAGGGCGTATTCTAACTCTTTGTGGCCCGTGAGAATCTGAAGGACTTGCTGATGTAATATACTTTCACTAGCTTCCATATTTCCTATAGCTTCTTAGCAAAGAATTAGCTTGTTAAATATGTAAATAAGGAGGTCAATTTTGCTTTTCAACTCTTGATTGAGATCTACAATGTAGTACGACTGAATTATATTCCAATCTGTATAATATAAAACTATATTTATATCGTGTTTCAAGTAATGTATAAGATTATTTCAGATTTTCGAAAACGAATATTTATTCATAAAGTATTGAAGGTAATAATCCTCGACTTGACCGATAAGGATATTGGAAAAATCCGAATGAAATTCTGTCAAAATAATTGTTATCTAGCGTTAGATGTTGATGAAGAGTTATAATTTAACGATGAGTAGGTCGTATGGATTACCGTTATACTTGTTCTTTCCTTCCCAAATTTATGATAAAGGTCTAAATTGGCGCATAATCCGTATCTACTATAGGAATATATTGAGGGGTCAAAATATTGTAATAATTGTAAGAACTCTTTAGATCCTTCAGCCGATGGTGTTGGGAAATATGTTAGTATTGATGGGTAGAATAGTAACCTCTAGCAGAATTTGGAGGGAAAGGGCTAATATTTGTATCTATCGTAGGTTTGTGCGTAAAGCCGTTTCTTCTTTAATTGGCATAAAGAAACTGAACGTAGTAAAGGGTATAGGAATTGCTGAAAAAAATTTAACGATATTCTTGATAATTTGAAAGTGTTCCTCGAGATTATTATTTCATTAATTGGTAAACTTGATGACTTTTTACACGTAATTTAATTGATTCCTCCTAGTTGCCAATAATACTGGCGTATTAGGGTCCTTGGGAAAGAGAGTTTGAAAAAAATCATCTGTATTTAAGCAGGTCTTTACGAACGCATGTGAGGGTATTTAGGGATGTTGTCACTATCGATACCTTTTCTCTTAGATTTATTCTACCAGGAATCTTTATTTGTTATGTATTTTTAATGTACGTTTGCCAAATTTCTCTTTATCTATTTCTTTATGAGAAGGTCGACGTTTTGATTAAAATGTTTAATTTCTATTATTATTTTAACCTCTTTATTTTTTTTCGATATATCTAAAGTCTAGTTTCTAAACTATTTTTGACATTCATTAATTATTACAAGCTATTAATCAACTCCAGTGGGGTCTAAAGTTAAAGATAAAATAGCTGATTTTGTTGATAATATGCTCAGGGTTTAAGTTTTCGTCAGCTTCCGCAAACCAAAAGTCTTCATTGCAATATTTACCGAGAATTATACAAAAGGTCTTGACAGCTTTCTTCGTTGTAGGGTTGGTAATAACATTTATTCTAACATTATTGAACGCCTTCTCAATGTAGATCATAGGGTTCAATAAAGAAAGAATTAGTTTAGAATTGTGAGTCTTAAGTTATTTGCTCTCAATGTTATTCGTGATTGATGATTATAGGATTTCGTCCCTTTTACGATTAGAAATTTTCAATAATAATACCCGTAGTAGTATTAAATAATTAGCTGTTTACGAACTTGATGATCTTCAAGACTTTTAGGTGGTCAATTTCATCGCTTCCAAGACCGGTTTAATAAATTTTTCTTGGTATTTTCTATAATAGCGATACTATCGCCACTTATAGACTTCCACGAAAAACTGTTTTGTTTATAATGTTTCACTACATGCTTCCACGAATAAATGCACAACTTATAGTAGCAGTTCATCGTAATTTTTTTCTACCTTGCCTAAACAATGAATAACAACCATAAAATAACTTTTTCTTCTACCTAACTTATCTGTGCTCAACTTATTAAGCACTGATTAGTGTTAGTAAGCCTTTATTTTTGCAAAATAATCGATTCACATCGTGGTTAAAGTAACTGGTATATTGTATTAAAAGTGGTAATGTATTGCTTGTAAGTTTAGCAAACCTCTAGCTAGTCTGCATATTGATTTTTGTAGCTAATTGCTTAGCATGTGCTCTAACCTAAATTGGGTACCTACTGCACTTTAATTTCAGTCAATGCACTCAATTTCACAAACTACAGTCAATTTTTAGTCACTACAATCAACTAACTGTAAGTATAGTTGATTTAACTATAATGCACTTTACGACTATTTCAACAGTTTCCTATTTTTTTACATAAAAATCATGTATAAATCCCATTATACAACGTTTTATTGTATATTACAGAAAATGAATGATAGACACAATTTTTGTCATTATAAACAAGTTGAATAAGATGATTTTTTTCCCAAGTTTTCGAAATGATAAACGTTACAGAATTGGTAAAATCCTTTTAGTCAAAAATTGAGTTATAGTTTGGTATATGCGATAAAATCATTTTAGATCAAGGATTGATTTTTGAAAAGGATAGTTTGCATAATATCAAAAGAAAAATTCATAAACTTGATTTTTCAACTCCGTTAAAACTATATATAACTGGATACAAGGAATATGTCAATTGAATATTAAACAAATATATGTAATATTACCTCGATGATATAATAACTTACCAATATTTATTACTACCAATGGTTTTCTTTTTCGTATGTTGTTAACCAAATATTTTTAGGAAATTGTCTCTATTTTATGCTTTTATTTGGATATTGGTTATAAATAAGCTATGAAGAAAGATACTCAATATAGCTTATGAGAACTATAAATTTAAACAAGCGTGCAAGAAATTCAACCATTGAAAACCATTTGAAAAATTGAACGAAATGAAGGTAAAATTGAAAATCAATTAGTAATAATCTTAAATAAGAATGAGGTATTAATATGATGAAAATATTTAAAAATAAAACGAAAGCCAATGTAAGTTAACAGGAATTTTTCGTTCCAAATAATTATAACTAAAACAAAACCGACAATTCCAATTAAAATGTATTATATTATATCGGAAAATTGTTCAAATTAATTAATTAGTTTCGATTTATGAATTTCCAAAGGAGTATATAAAGGTATAAGATGTTTTCCACGTAAGAAAACTATAATATTTTGATGTTCGTTTCAGTACAAAAATATTCAATATAATTGGAAATATATTCAAATTAGAAAGAAGAATTTTTGGGAATAGCAGTCAATTTCTATGCAGTTATATTGACTGTATTGACTGTAATTTGACTATATAAACTGTAAGTTGATTGTAGTATATTATTCAATTCAATGTAGGATACGCGTCAAAACATTGCCTATATATATTAGTATGCGAATCAGCTAGCAGTTTGTCAAACTTAAAAGTAACACATCACCAACTTTCAATTCAACATACTTATTATTTTTCAGATTCAATCGACTACGTTGCAATGATCAAGGTCTACTAATATAATGAATGAATTCATAAATTAGATTCAATTCAATAAGTAATTTCATTATAAAGCTTTCTCGAAAGCCTAATTATCTGAATATAATAAGTGGTGCGCTGAAAACGATTTTAAAATTTAATCGAAATTGGTGTTAACTAAAAGAAAAAATATGAATAACAAAATGAAAATCTTAGGTTAAAAGTCAAAAACGAGGAGCAAGTTATAAGGAAACGACAATCAAAATATCCTGAAATGAAGAAAAATGTTAATATAGTTATATCTATGATGTTCAAAGAAAAATTTAAAAAAGTGATTGTAAAAAAAGTTTAGTAGAAGAAATATAAAAATTCATTTGAAAAACTAACTTCTAAAAGTTATGATTAAATTGGGTTCTATTGAAAAAATAAGTTACTTAATGAATATAACGTGAGATTTTTATAATATGAGTTATATTCAACTTGCCCTTTTTTCTTAGTAACAAACAACTTAAAAATTCAGTTAAATTAAGCGTTATATATTCCTTAAAGATTTTCAGTATCATAAAAGATCCGTATTAATTAGACTGTAATACCATTATTCTTCCCACAGAAATCTAAAAGGTAATCTTTCTGTTGGTAAGCTTTTATCGTTGCAACTTTATCAACTCCAATCTCTGGTCTAAGTAACTAGTATATTGAATTGAAAGTTAGTGATATATTACTTCTAAGTTTGACAAACAGTTAGCCCGTCTGCACACTAATTTTTATAGGCAATTGCTTGGGATGCACCATACATTGAATTGAATATCTCACCGCAACTAACTTGCAGTCAATACAGTCAACTTGTCGTTAGTACGATGAACTTACAGTCAATACAATTGACTTGATTGTACTGCAATTGACTGCTATTACAATACCTCCTCTTTTTAGTATACAATATCGTTATTATTGTTTCTATCGATAATCATATAAATTTTGAAATTTTGGCGGTGTTTTATTTATACGTGTGTATAGAACCTTGGAAATATACAAAAACGATCAATCTATCGGTAGTTGGAGGAGCGGCACGCGGCTAGAAGAAGCCTCGGGTGACAATTCACGGTAATGGAGCGCAGCAAAAAGAGAATTTTAAAAACGCAAGAAACAAGGAAATTGTTTACCCTTATATTTCACTTGAGCTAATATTTACTCGACGGCTCCGATTGTAACCAAAAACATCGTCAATATAATTAATTCACGCGGGTAGAAGGATTTCCGCCTCCTATTCTTCCGCGTGAATATCAAGCGCTTAATTCAAATAATAAGCTATAATTAAAGCGTGTTAAACAACACAACACTCGAAATATATAGCTTGTTAAATAAAGCCTAGAGTACTAAACTAATCAACAATAGCAGACATAGTTATAAAAACTTGTTGAAAAACCACAATGAAAATTAAATTACTCGATAATCGAATATACTTTATATAAAAACAAAATATTCATCACATCTGTAACCTAAAACAAAATCGAATCAAAAACACGTTTGACAACACAAGAATATTGTATTACAGGAAATAAATGACCATTAAGGTCAAGTAAAATAATAGGTAGAAAAACCGAATAATTATTTGATTGTTGGTACACGATTGCTAATGAAAAGATTTATTTATCTACTTGATTCAACTTATGAATAAAATATTCATAAAGAGTGACTATATATATAGATTAGTCATAATGAAGTTAAACTATAACAGGGTAAACCCTTATAGGGGGTTCTATTGTTAAGTCTCGATATAATAAATGCTAACTAATAAAGGCTGTTAGCCTTTGATGGTATTCAAGGAGCCTGCACAGCCATTGTGGCTGTGTTTAACTACCCGTGCGCCCCTGTTTACAACACTAAGACGGAGTTGTCGCTAAACCCCGCCGACAACATCC
>JASMMZ010000005.1:19822669-19888852 GCA_038502455.1 Anisogramma anomala | reverse complement strand
TTTTTTAAAAAAAAAGAAAAAGGAATACCCTGATATATTATATGTGCCTCTTCTTTCTCGGTTGTGGTCTCAAGACGTATGGCTATAAATCAATTATGGATCGGTCCCGGACATCACGGTGTAGTCACCTTCCCAATCTCTTCACCGCACAAGTTTCTGGCTGATCAGTGCTTCACAGTTTCCCCAATACCTGTAATCTCATCCCAAACCGCCAGGTTTGATCACAGGTTCTTTGTGGAGCGAATGACCTTATTCCTCGGCAGGCTTATATCTGCCAAGGTTAAGCTCATCGCACATGTACATGTGTGTATTGGTGGTCTTTTGAGGGCACCAACACCGAGTGAAGCCTGCACAACATGACCACTTGATCCCCGGTGTCTCCCACAGACAGTCATATGTTGATCTGAACTCATTCATCTGTCCCATATCTCCCATGATGCAAGAAGTTGTGTTTATTTGATAAGCTCGTGTGTCTGCGATCTTATATGCGTGATCTAGCTCCGATCTCCTCGCGGTGCTTCCAGATCATCTTCTATATCATGTCACTGGGCTTCGTCGGGCGTTTTTCTTCATTTCATTCCCCGCAGTAAAACAGCTTAGAAAAGCCCATAATGGCGTCCGTCAGTGTTCCGGAACGATCAGGCACCTCTCAACAATCAAAACGCAAGGACCTGTCGCTCCTGGAAAAACAGACGCACACACGGCGCCTGTTTCTGCCGTCCCAGCTTTTCTTCCTCTCCACCACGTATCTCAACACCTGGATCGGTGTCGGCGTTACCATGTACTATGCGTTTCTCAACGGGGGACCGGCGGCCTACCTCTTCAACTACATCATCGTCCTCGTCGGCGTCATGGCACAGGCAGCCACGCTCGCGGAATTCGCCTCTCTGCAGCCGATCGCTGGAGCGCAGTACATCTGGACCTATGTGAGTTGGACCACCTACAAGATCGACTAGTAACCGACTTTCTGACGGCACCTTGACATGCGGCACAGTACTATGGGCCCCCTCGCTGCAGACTGTTCCTCACCTGGATCCAAGGATGGACGACATGGATCGGCTACATGGCGTGTCTTACGAGCACCATCAACGCACAAACCATCATCCTCCAAGCTGTTATTTCTATGAACTTTCCTTCGTACACTACACAGGGTTGGCGGACGTTTTTGTTTGATGTGGCCTACCTTGTGCTGTTCGCCTGCACAAACACATACGCATTTCGACTGGTTCCTTGGTTTGGGCTCGCTACCGGTGCTTTGAGTGTCACGTTCTTCTTCGTATACCTGTTCACGTTCTGGACACAGGCACCTCGCAATAGCGCCACCATTCTTCTAGAAATGACTTCCTCATCTGGTTGGGACAATGAGTTCCTCTCGTGGAACATTGGTTCGCTGTCACAGATATGGTTGTTTGTTGGTGAGTGGGAGTCTGGCCTGCAAGATGTCACGCTGGGGGGTGCTAACATGCGCACAGGTTTTGAATGTATCATTCAGATGGGACAGGAAAGCAAGAATCCCAGTACAACGGTCCCGAAGACTATGTTTTGGTCGGTTGTTGCTAACGGGCTGGCCGGTATGCTCATGGTATGCACGCTCTTGGTAAGTCAAGACGTCGATGCGCACAGGATCTCCCTGGCCGCAGAAAATAGAATGCTCACAGGCCACAACGAACCGTGTAGATCTGCATGCCGTCCGACCTCTCGGTCATCATCCACTCGTCCAGCCCTCTCGTGACCATCATCCAACACGCCACCGGATCGGACGCCATGTCCACCTTTCTCGCCGCGGGCCAGGTCGCCCTGGGCATCGCCAGCTCCCTATCGGGCTTCGCAGCCGCCAGCCGCCTGACGTGGGCGTGGGCGCGCGACGGCGCGCTGCCCGCCTACTTCAGCGTCGTCGACGGCGCGCGGCGCGTGCCCGTGCGCGCCGTCTGGCTGACCGCCGCCCTCTGCGCGGGCCTGGCGCTGCTCAACGTCGGCAGCGCCACCTACGCGGCCCTGGGCGCGATCACGTCGCTGGCCGTGCTGGGCTTCTACGTCAGCTACGCCGTCGTGGCCGGCGTTGCGCTCTACGCCCGCCGGCGCCGCGGCCACGGCGGCGCCGGCGCCCTCGCCCTCGCGCGGGGCGCGTGGACCATGGGCCGCTGGGGCGGCTGCGTCAACGCGTTTGCCCTGGCCTTCACCCTGTGGGCCATCGTCTGGATCCCCTTCCCGGCCAGCCTGCCGGTGACGGCGGCCAACATGAACTGGTCCCTCCCGGCCTATGTGGCGGTCATGGCTATAGTCACCACGATATACATGCTGGGGGGTCATAGTTGGCGCGGACCCAACAAGACCGCTGTTGACATCGTTCTGTGTGAGCAATGAGGGACACTGGGGCAGCCACATGCGCCAGATATTGATATGAGAACGATTTGGGACTTCCCTTTTGCGTAGTCGGTCATTGGCTGGCGGAAAGAGATGTTGGTCGCAGACGCACGATTCCGGAGTTGGAGAGAAGACTAGAAGATGCCAGTGTTGAGGATGCAATGACAATAGCAACGCAATGAGTTGTGCTGCTCTCTTTTATATGCCTCTTGCTCACGCTTCTCCCCGACAAGTTATCATCAGCCCAGCCTCCCACAGTAGCGAGCTCGCATCAGACGCTGAGACTGTGCAACATCAAGAAACGTTCACCAGCTCCATCCGCAGACGGGTGGTGAGAAGTCATGATTGTTCAATATATGATAAACACAGGCTGCAGCAGGCTACAGGTGAGGATGTATTGTGTCGACCGCACAAATTTACTATATCCACTGACAGTACTGTGCATCGATGATGGATACACAGTACGCATGCGTTCCACTTCCAGACACAGTGATCGTAATCGTATCTGCGTGTGAGCTCACCATGACAATGTGCCTGCCCACCCCACGATGGCAGCAGCTGGCTCAAGACGGTCACGATGTCAAGTATCAGATCACGAACGGCGGGTAAGCTCGAGTCCTCAGTGGCCCTCCTTACTGGCAAGGCTAATGCGCACTTCCAAGGCCCATCATCCTCGTTCAAGTCGAGAACGAGTACAGCGGCGCAGTCAACGGCTCCTTCTTCATCGTCAGACACGCAGTCTACAACTACGGGGTCCCCGACCTCCCCTCCGGCGGCGCCCTCATCGTCAACGGGCCCTACCTCGTCCGCACTGCCTCTCGCGTGGGCACCACCCTCTCGCTCGCCGCAGACTTCAACAAGACAGCCAGCCTCGAGGTCATCGCCGTCCCCTCCGCCGCCATGGCCCTCCAGGTCAACAACCAAACCATCTCGCCCACCCGCTCCGCCTCCGGCGCCTGGCTCGCCACCATCACCTACACCGCGCCCGCCCTCGCCTTTCCCACCCTCGCCGCCGGCGCCCGCGCGGGCCCCGCGCGCGGGCGCGTATTGAGAATTGGGGCTGCGGGGAGGGGGGAGGGAGGAACGGAGGAAGGGGGGGATGCATGTCATGAGGAAGGAGGTGCTGCTAGTTGCTCGTTATGTTACCTGGTGGTGTGTATCCGTTGATGTGGCCTACACGAAGGCCACAAGAGATCAACGATGCAACTAACAGATCAGCAATGTGATCGGCGTTGCAATGCAGTCTGTATGCACAGCGTTATCTGTGACGCTACCTACCTACTCAGGTGCCGTGGTAAGAAACGGCGATCCCGACCACGATATTAGCCAAGGCCTGCCTTCCTACTATATACGACCCTTGTTTTATATGTAGACCAGAAAGATAGTTCTTAATGGACTACGTTGAATAGATACCTATTTCCTTGAACAATTTTTATCATTTTTATTACCTTTTCCCACAATGGTAAATACGATATACAAAATATAAGGCTCATCGAACTTAATGTTATTATTGTTGGAACAATTATTGACTGCAATTGTTTGCACGTTAACTGAGGTGTGCCCATTCAACAATGGGCACGAGCTAGCTAAGCTTTAGCCCATACAGATTAAGCTGTAGGTTGACTAGCAACCTGCCCAACTTAAAACTTATACACAACTTTTATCAACGTAATACCACCAGTTACTTTGACTATAGTGATTCGAATCGACTATCGTTACAATGACTCAAAGCTAGCTAACACTGATTAGTGTTTCAAAGTTTAATACAGATGAACTAGGTAAAAAAAAACACCTCCCAGTTACATTTTATAAACTATTGTAAGGTAAATGAATGATTTTTACGAAAAGCTTTTACAAGTTGCATTGGTTTTTACGGAAGTAAATAGGGAAGACTTTTAGGTTGCATCAGTTTTTACAGTAGTTTAAAAGTGGCGACGGTATCACCAAATAATTGAAATATTTTTATTAAGCCCGTTTTGAAACCTAAACATTAAGATTGACCGATAAGATTTTCTAAATACTAATACCCTAATTATCAAAAGCGTTAAACAATTAACGATAAAATACCAAGATT
Source organism: Anisogramma anomala (assembly GCA_038502455.1). Lineage (NCBI taxonomy): Eukaryota > Fungi > Ascomycota > Sordariomycetes > Diaporthales > Gnomoniaceae > Anisogramma > Anisogramma anomala. The sequence goes on along the minus strand of JASMMZ010000005.1, from coordinate 19,884,414 downwards.
TTAATTGCTAATATCGCTAAACCTTTAAAACGATGAATAACTCATATTCTAAAGTAAAGTTTCCCTCCTTAAAGTTCTTGATTACAAAGATGGCAGCCAATAATACCACCATCGAAATGAAAAGCATTAAGATGCTTGGATGTTGTATATGAGTGGGGGTACGGACATACTTACGATGAAGGGCAAGGACTGGTACATAGCATTGGGAGGGCACGTGCCTGTGCCTGTCATATCTTACATGCTGAGTTCCACTAAGCTCTACTCGAGTCTAGTTTCTTCCTCTTCCATCATCAAATACTACAAACTTTCAAGCAACACTTTGCCTCTACAAGCCTACCAACAATTGGTAACTGTAATAAATAGCTACAAAAGCACCAGATACTGCCCTCCTACCAGTCTGCAAAGTCAAAAAAAGAAGCAAGTCACCAGTCTGGCAATAGCCAATACAGCCCCACCTTCAACAAAAAAGCTACCCCGCCTGCCAATTTCACAGCAGCTTGCGTTTCAATTCTACGATCTTCGACCAAGTTTCCCCTCAACACCAACCTTCTTCCTTCAGCCCTCGTCTTGTTGCTTGCGCTGCAAGCCTTGCGCCTTGAGTTCACGCTTCAATTCCTCATAAGCAGGCGTGAATTGCGCGTTTTGTGCCTGTATTTTGTCGAACCGCCCACCACGCCATGCCATGCCGCACCTATTGCAACCACAACCCTTTTACATCTTCACGCCTTCCTCTACCAATTGTAACCTCTTTTCCAACAACGGCTTCCTCGCCCTATACACCTGCCTAGGCTTGTATACCTTCACACGACGTCATGAATCCTCAACCTGGGTCAGAATAAGTAAGGCGTTTACAGTAACAGATAACTGAACTTTAATAACGAATTAGGTATAATTAAATAATTACGGTAAGTCATTTTAAAGCCCTTACTCGTAAAAAAAATGAACGTTCTCGTCAATGCAACCTTAAATCTTATTATAGCCCTAAGTGTTTTTACTGTAGCCTTAACCGTCCTCACCGCAATCCTGAACGCCCTTACTATAGCCCTAACCGTTGTCACAGTCCTAAGGGCTATCGTAGCTATAAACTTAAACGTTAACATAATTATGATAATTGAGGTACCCTTGTTGCACAACGTTTAAAACTTTTGAACTCTCCTTTCAAACTTTATTTAACTTAATTTTAATATAAAAGATCAAATTGTTTTCATATTTGATACCTTACTATACAGCTTCACCATCTTTTGGTAACATACTAAGATTATTTATAACAAATGTAGAAGAACAAGTATTGAATGATTTAAAGCTATTATAAATACTTGAACATACTATTTCGAAATGAATTTCGGTCGTACTACAAAAGAGTTTCAAGATTTAACTTTTACTTTAAGAAAAACCCATAAATAATAGATGCGAACTCCGTAAATATATCGAATCAAGTGTAATTACACGCGAATTATAGGTATTTTTAACTGCGGAAATCAAAATTATTATGAAGTTATTATTCACATTGAGACTATATTCGACCTAAATATATAATAAAATATTCTACCGCCTAATTGCAAACGCAAATTGCAAAAATACATATCTAAGATTGAAAAACTCAAAATCATCGTACTTACAGTCACCGATCGCCAATAGCACTATTATAAGCATACCGTTAGAGATAATCGTAAAAAATATGATTCGTATTGCGCGTAGAAAAAACTATAATATAATACCTAAAATTTATATAAAGACAGAAAAAGGTATGATAAGAACCTTAATAGTCAGTTACCGTTATAATCACAAAACTTGTAAAAGACGCGATATTTGCGACAATCACGCTTATAAAAAACGTGAGCCTTGTAATAAGCGCGAGGATCGCGATTGGAAAAGTCGCGATAATAATCGCCGCGACGACCGTAAAGATCGCCGTTATAATGGTGATAATCATCTTTGCATACAATACGAGTGCGGTAATATTCACAATATTTATTTATAGGCAAATAATATTGACTGTTTTAATTAAAGCTAGATCGAGTCCAGCCTCTTCTTCTATTTCTCCCAAACGAATGAAGTAGATCTTATAACAAAAATCTTCACTATTTTCAAAAATGTGTCTATATATATTGGGGATACGTTTGTAAATCTCGCTATATTATTTTTAAGCATTTGAAATCTTGCTAACGAATAACGACTTTATACTCGCAAGCTATGCAGAGAAGAATACAATATATGAACAAATGATCAGCTACTTACGCTGCCTGCCTTAATAATATCGTATACCACAATAAAAATTTAAAAGTTATTATAACTAAGCCTGTTAATAAGAAAATTGATAAAGCCATGTAAGGCTATCTCTTTCTGTAGATAACTATACATAACACACTTTCAAGCTAAAACTATACATTTTACTTAGATATAAGTACAGATAAAGATCTCGTTGCTAAAGTACAGTTAAATAAGCATTTCTCCGATTATGTCGATACAAACGTTTTGTAGAGTGAATGCCAAACTATTTCGGAAATTATAAAACCGTAGGTAAAGTTTGCCACCAAAGTTTGCACAATTTTTCTAGCCTTTAGTTATAAGTTTGATAACACGTCTAGTATCTTTAAGGATATTGCTTAAGTTTAAGTCGTTGACTGTTTTAACGCTAGCGCATTACTTTCAATCAATTCATTCAAGCCTTATAAAGCTAATATTCTTATATCAAAATGTTATCGATTGTACAAATTGCTATTTGAAAGTACCGTTTATCTTTTAAGGTTTTTACAGATATTGTATTTTACAAAGTCCTTACTACAGCAATCGGTAACACAGTATTACTCTGGTAAACGATGTATCTCCTCGTCAAATACATTAAACTCTTGAAAACCCGATATTTCATATTAATAAGTTAACACATATACGTATTAAACACTATTATAGACTCCATGACGCCTTACATTATTTAGTTTCATAACCCTACTAACATTATAATTGGTATTTTCAAGCACATACGAAAATATAACCTATTTTTTTACCAAATACAATACCTTTACACAAATGTTATCGTAAGCTAGTAACATTAATAATATGTCTTCAAAAATTACACAATTTACAAATAAAACTGTAAATAATAACTTCATAGTATTTTTTACTACTAGCAAGTTAAACTTTCAGATAAATAATACTTTAATACTATGAATATATGCCAAATTCAAACTATATTTATATATTACTAAAATAGCAAAGAAAATGTAGTTTCCGTCTCTCTAAAAGTCTCTTATCAATCCACAGTTCAGCACTCCCTTTTTGAACGCAGTTGTCTACTTGATTCATTACTTTGTGGAGAATGAACGAGACTCTACAGAGAATATTTGAGACATGAACCTCGTTGGGAAATGAGACAAGCCTCGTTTCAAGGATTTTCTTGCCTTATTGAGCATAAAAATACCTGATAATATACTCATACTGAGGATTGATAATATTGTACATATGGACATCACGTACGCCTACAACGTTAACAAATTAATCGAGATCTATATTAAATTCCCAAATATTTAATAAAACTTAGGTTCCGTTAAACTTTCATTCGAACAAACAATGAAGATTCCTTTCATTAAAGATGATTAAAAAGTCAAATTTAATAGTTATCGCTATCCAATCTCAATTTGCAATCATGCGTCACTTACCTAATAGTTCAACGGTTTGTATAGGCAAATCTTTATTGAATATGTTGATCATATATCTTCATTCGCTTTATTTACATTCTTTACTTAGAAAATACTGGATAATATTAATGAAAATTTCGTAAATATCTACTAAAACCCTTCAAATCAATGTGTAACAACAAATAGTTATATTTTACCTTTTTATAAAAATATTATAGATTTATTATATGATATCGATTATATTTTCATAATTAACACTTACAGTTCTATTTTCAATTCCTAATACATTGCGACTAGCCAAATATTTTTACGTTTATTAGCTATTATAGTCTTGAACATAGTAAAGTCGCATCGATAGAATCTAGTAATTCGTTTATGTTTATATAAAAATTATTTATCATTCTCTGAAGTAATATCGCATTTCTTACGCTTAATGATTATTTGAAATAACAATCTCGAAATAGGTTTCGTATCGATAAAAATGATTTTTCTCTTCAAACGTTGTTGAATAAAAGAATAAACTTCTTAAATATATGGAAAGGTTTATCATTAACAAGAACGAATCTTCGGGATTAACATTTTTTAAATATTTTCAAAGGAAACGGCGACGAGTTAAGTAATTAAATCTTATTTCCTCCCAACCATACGAAATATAGTATTTGAAAAATCTCAATACCATTAAATTCCTTTTATACCAGAGTAAAACCCTAATCTTATGCACAGTAATTACCTGTTCGTTCTAAAAACAATATATACTGTGGAACGTCATAAATTAACTATTCGTACTTTATTCAAAGTTCACTTAGAATTCAAAGGTTTACCCAAAAAAACGTCGTATTACAAATTAAAAATAGCAAAAACTTGAATTTGATACTAATATTTATCAAATTCAATTTTTCAAAAAATTATAAAGAAAATAAACCGTAAATTGGTTCCAAGGATATAATTGATAGTTTCGCCGAGTTTTCGAATTGGAATCAGGATATAACATACGTTTAATCGAAAACCAAATCACTTATTCGTAACGTAATATGATTTATAATACATACCTATCAAAACTTTCATGAATTGAATAAAATTACAAAATAAATTTATCATAAACGGAAATTTATTTTGAAGTGATAGGTAAACTACTACATCGAATTTAAATCCTTTCTATACTTATATGTAACTATGTATAAAATTTATACTTTTTCCTTTTAAAAATAGATAAAACCATCAGCCGGAGTAAAAAATATTACCGATATTAACTATAGTATGGGAGTTATTCGAGCGTTACATGGGTTCTATTAAATAGGTACGAATACGATAACTATCCGTATTGTATCTTAAACATAAGTTAATATCCTCACGGCGGAATAGTTTTGAATAGTCAACTTAAATATTGCGCTGTTTAATACCGATTCGAAAAACGTTAACGTTAGTTATAATAATATCTCCCTAGTAATCGCGAACGGGTATGTCATTATTATTATTTTCTCTACAAATAATACTACCGAGAACAATATTACTAACATAATTAACGTTGAAATATCGAATGCGAAAGTTATAAAGTTATCTATTCATAAGTAAAATAGGGATAATATATTCGCTATAATCAGGAAGCATATTGAAAAAAACGCTAATAAGTTCATCATTAATACCTTTTTTGAAAATTACGAATAAAACGGAAAACTTTCAAATTATACCGCTAACTTTCGTAAATAAAGCCTTTGAAACATTGAAAAAGTTGAACAATTTGCGAACTTTTTATTTTAAACTTATGAATTGGGCGATAACGGTTTTTATCGTATTTGAGTTGTAATATTACATGCAAAATATTGCTATAACAATATTGAGGTCGTTATTACTGCCGCCGCCACCGCAAACGTAACAAATTTTCATAACATCTTTGTAAAGCCCTCCAATTATTAAAAAAACATAAGTAATTTTTCCTTATGCTAGGAAATTCTGGTTTTTACGTATTTTATATAATATCTTTACTTTTTATACTAAAAATCAGAACTTAACCCTAAAAAACTCAACCGGTTAATCGAAAAGTTTACCTTTAATTTATTAATCACCGACGTTATTAGATAGGCCATTAATATTATATTTGGAATCGAAGGAATTTGGATCGTTATTATTTTCGATGGGGTTCCCTGTAAAGAGCGGCGCAATAATTTCGTTGTTCGTAAATAACGTCAAAGTGAGGCCCCTTTAAGCGGAAGGTTACTCCAAAGACGTATGGGTACCGACAGCGACTTTAAGCTGCCGAATTATATTTATTAACGTAGCTAATATATCGGTATTACATTATTTCATACGTAAAACGTATTCATGAGTGGATTAATCCCGTTTAACGAATTCCGTACATAAAGTCTTGGTAAATATTTTATATTGAGCAATTAAATAATCCTATTACATTATCAAGGCGCCTTAAAGCTAGTCTCCATGACACGCGTTAAGGAACTATTCTAAAACCTATGGATCCAGGTTCAAAACATCTGAAAATATAACTTGAAGCTATAGTTGTATATAATCAACTTAAACATCGTCGAGTAAAAATTAGATCGAGAATGATATATAAAGGGACTATGTTAAATCTATCGCTTAAAACGATTGAATACTATTTATTATCCTTGATTAAGAAAAAGATAAATAAATATCTGCTAAAAAGCTATTATAGGCTATAAAACAGGGGTGGTCCAGTCACATGATAAGACAAATCTAGAGCATTATAGGAGTATATCAACTACTAGTAGCTAGATCCCTAGTGACCACCAGCCCAAGCACCAGCCTGTGACATTTATTTATATTTTTTACGAATTGATGAAAGTTAATATTATTGATTTCAATTTAAGATTTGTTTGGAAATGTTATTTTTAGCTGTTGAAGGTAGCAAAATTATTGATAATATTATTTTGAATGTTGTTGAAAGTGTATTCTTTGTTTACAAAGTTTCTTCAAAATATTTTTTGTTAGTATATAAATGGGAGTCTACTTTTTCAGTATTCGGCGTCCGGTTCTATATATAATTTCGTTTGGGTTTCCTATTGAATACAAGAGAAGCTAGCGTGTAAACTTTACGGTTTGTTTTACATTGTATTAGTAAGATGTTTTTTTTTGGACAAAATCTGAGATAGATTATTTGGAGCGTTTTGTAAAATCCATACCTATATTGCAATTTTTCATGTTACGCTAAGTTTATAAATTTTGAACTTTTTCAAAAAGCTCTTAAACAGTAGTCTATTTTCGATTATATACAGATATCTTTTAATACTATTTTTTTTGGTTTTATATCTCATATAAATATTTCTTGTTTTTGTCTGGCTATAGATTTTATCAGATTCGCTATTATTTAAAATTTACATATTTTCATGGTTTTAGTCGATCGCGCGGATTCTTTTGCCGTTTGTTTGGTAAATTTCAAGGTAAGTTGCGAAATAATGTTGTTATATTTGGTTGTTTTGTCATATTCTTTAGTGGTAAAAGATTTTGATTTCAATAGTCAAAAAGTCGATAAAAAGTTTAGGGTTAATATAGGTTAGGTCTTTAGGTCAACGTATAAAGAAAATAGTATAATATTCAAGTATAGTAGTAAGATATATAAATAAAGAGGGAGAAAAAGAACTTGGAGAGTGTACAATTCAGATGAGAGCTTATAAACTCTTACCTAGAGCGTAACACTCTACCATACACTCCGCCAACATTCTTCCTATGGCTTAACACCCTACTTTATACTCTGCTAACATACTTCCTGGGACTTAACACTCCAACATACACTTTGCAAACGTGGTACCCTATGCTTTCTAATTATATTAATATTTAGTAATATCTATAATGTTAATCTTTTTTGTTCAAAAATACGTGTTTATAACTCAGTAATAATAATGTAATCCGTGCAAACCTTGAATATTGACGGTAGTATATGTTATGGTTTGTTCTAAAAAGTAATCGGTTATTTGATGGTAATAATTGTATAGAATTATTTTGGAAAGCTGTTGAACCTTATAGAGATGTGATTATCGATCTTATAACTATATGATTATCATTATCATGAGTTATTGAGTCAGTATAAAAGAATATATCGCCATCGGTCCAGGAAAAACTACTTTCTTTTCTCTTTTAACAACGTATCATTACTTATTAAGTAAGTTCACAATGAGACATACGATGCTCTCATATTAATCAATTACTTAATCAATTATCCATACTGCACTTTTGTATTCTAACGGAAAATCCTAATCATATTACATAGAATATCTCGCAAAAATCGCACTAAAAGGCGCTGTTTGGAGCGAAAGCACCGACGCACCGCAATAGCTGCACCCGCTACCCGCGCCCCCTCCCACTAACAACTTCTCTTCCCTCTTCCGCTCCGCCTCCCCCTCCATTTTTCCACTGCTGCCGCTACTCCCTCCTTACCTTTTCCTCTCACATTCCTCTATCCTCTTCCCTTACCGACTATATCATAATAATAATAGTAATAAAAGTAGAAATGAGGGCGGAGATTTAAAGTTATTAACCTTACCCTTTTACCATAGGTTAAAACCCTATCTTTACATGTAGCAATATTTAGGGGTCGTAAGCATAGCATTAGCTAGTTGTAGTGAGGTATGTAATATTTACCTTTTCGAATAATAACATATTAACTGTAATACAAACGAGACGAAAATAGCGGAAAAGGCCCAGAGTTTTGAAACGCGTTTTATCTAGGTGTGTTACTAGGCCACTTTAACGCGTAACACATTGGAGCGACACAATAAAGTAAACGCTCGTGGGCTTTTTATAGCTACGCCTTGTATACTGTACATCGCCTCGACTATCTCGGGTACATTTTTCAACAAGTATCGTTTAAACAGAGGAGTTTCGTCCCGTTATTACTATTATCAATGGTACGATAACAAGTATACCTCTGTACTTGTAATTCTAAAACCCTTTGCTGAGGCGCTTTCATACACCCATCAAATATACAAAAAGTTACTGATATTTCTAAAACTTAATCTGGCGCCCTTCTATTTAACTTTTATTTTTAAAATTTACAATACGAAGTTTAGGTTAGTTTTTCACTAGATATTAATAGGCAGACGGTGGAAATAACAACCGTCATTAACATTTGGTAAGCATGTTTACTTTAATTTTACATAAGTTAATTCGATAACTTTTTTCGTGTTATTGCGAAAAGGGCGACCCCACATATTATCATTTTCCTAAAGATATATAACACAAAGCACGGGAGCCACATTGCCCTCCTTATAGCGATAACATACGATTACGGCTATGATAACGACGACAACGATGACGATGACGACGATAAAGGCGATAATAAAAAAAACGATGAAAAAGCTACACACTTTCCCTCTCCCTTTCCGTTTGGCAACATCTAGCTACTTCTTTTTATATTTTGCCAGTTGAAACCAGCCCATAGATAGACAACACTATAAATTAAATTTCATTTCAAACAAAATTCTCAACGTAAATAACAGATAATATATGAAAAAAATAATGATACATCAGTATGGCGGTAAATAATTAATGGAAAAAGTATTGATATACTAGTAAAATGGCAAATACCCTATTTGAAAATGAAATATATAATGTGAGGATTAATGATAAAACCAAAGCGTATAATACGAAACTCGTAAAAAAGAATAAAAATAACATCTATTGGGGACAAGACCATAAAACGTTCCTAATAACGCCAACGAAAAAAGTACTTATAAATATAAACACTTCTAATATGTTATTCGGAATACTTTTGGTTATTACATCCGCTAGGTTCAACTTTTCGTCGATATATCTCGTTTTTTTAATTTCTTTAAGCTCGTATAGTTTATTTAGAGCTATAATATTAATTATAAAACACTTTTAGTTTCCAATATCGAATTCAATAAGGTATTTGTAAAGAAAGAAAATCAGTGTAAACCACTAAAGGAAGAGGTTTTATTCCAAAGTTTAAAATAATTATACGGATTGTTGTTACTATAGTAATACTGGAGTCAAAGCCTCCAACCATTTAATAAATCTCTCAAAAACGCTTTGTGTAACTCGTTAGTACTTGATTAAACTCCAATTAATAATATTACCATATAAAGTAAACTTATTTTAGTCCGGTATTTCATTACCAACAACAAGTATAAACCTTATTTACGAGTTGTACTCATTATTATTTGTAAATGAACCATTAATAAGGATGAAAATTTTTGTTATTTATATATCGAAAGGTATAAAACTTAAACCATGTTTCGAATTCCAGATTTATCACTCAAAACGTTTATTTAAAGACTGGTATTTGTTATCCAACGATTTTATCTAATATTACGTAACGATAAAAAGATTAAAAGCTGTTTCTAGTTGTATGATTAATGTAACCTAAGTCCCTTATATACGTTAATATTTATATTTGTTAGCTTGTTTTATATCAATCTTTTTCGTAGAAGTAGCTTTATTTCATCATCCCTTTTGTATAAGTTTCGAAATATTATTTCAAAACGTACTCATTATACCGTTGAAGTTAATTCATAGATCCTACTTTAATTATAATTTAGAATTCAGTTTTAAGTCAATTTTTCAAAAGGTCTTTTTTTGAGACGAAAAACGATGTGTTACTATCACAGGCTAGCGCTTGGCTAGTGTTTACTAGGGATTCAACCCTGGAAATTATCATGTTTTTACAGAGTTCCAGAGCCGCTTCGAAGTTGTATGAGAGCATATGCCTACACATTACATAACCGGGTTACACTATTTTCCATAGCTCCGTAATAGCTTCCTAATAAGGGTTTTCCCCTTTTTATCGAGGTTTATAAATAGAATTCAACTACCTTAAACGATAGCTTCGTCTTTTGTCCCTTTATATATAAACTTTGAGCTTTTTTCGAACGATATTTTGGATATTTGTTAACGGTTATAACTTAGAGTTATGTTAATTTCTTCTAACCTTCTGAATTTGGACCCCTAAGTCCTAAAATAGTTTTTTGATATACGCGTTGGGGAGTAATTTACAAATGCTTCAATTATTTAATACGATTATTTTAAGGGTAATACAAATTTTTTACCAATGCCTTATACGTAAAAGTTTTTGAGCGGAACTAAATCATTCGGAAATACTTTTTTTATTTGAAATAACGTAATACCTATGTATTAAATACGTTAATGACTATAATTCGGTAATTCGAAGTTACCGGTACGTTTACATTTTCGGAACGATACCCTTTTTGAAAGTTTTTTTCTACGTAAATTACAAATGACGTAGCTATTACGTTGCTTTTTACCGGGGATTATGTTAACTTTTTAAACGACGATAACTTGTATTTTTCCGATTTCTATTACGATATCGGCGCTCTATTCCACAGAAGTTAAAGATTTAAACGTAAACCTCTTAATTAGCAGGTTGAAATTTCCAGTATTAAATTACGATTTTCGATATGAAAATTTACGATAATACGTAAGTTGGGTAAAAACCGGAAGTTCATCGGTATCAAAAAATACTTATACGTTATTTTTTAATAATCAATAGCCTTGCGAAAACCGTTATAAAAAGTTATTATGTTCGTGACAACGATAGCGGCATTAAAAACTTTAGTACCCTTATGGTTATGTTTTACATTTATTACTACACCTTTGCCATGATTAAAGCCGTTTTCTCTCGGTTTATGAATATAAAATAAAAAGATTTCGAACAGTTTCAAGTATTTTTTAACGCTTAGAAGGCCTTATTCTTGAAAGCTGACGGTATAATTTGGAAATCCACCGCTAGGTTCACCATTTTAAAGTAAACTATTAACGATATGTTACCTAATACATTACTACTCTTTGATATACCCGTAAATTATAACGAGTGGGTTATTCGCATCCAACTTATCGATAAACGACTTTACAACCTATGTATTCTTTACGGTGGTACTAATGTTGTTACTAAGAGTGTTTAATGTAGTAAAAACAGTAACAACGACGTGCCTGCTCGTAATAGCCAGGCTAACGTTATTATAAATAGCGTAAGTACTTTTCAAGCCGCTTTTAAACAACGCGTTACCTAAGGTAATTATTCGGAACTTTCTTGTGGTAAAAACCTTAGGTTATGTTTATAGTGCGACGCGAATAGTCATTGTATCCGTACTTTACATTGGATTCAACATAACGTCTAAACATTAACGTTAAAATTACCATAAAAATCCATTTTATTTCAGTTAAAACGTTTATTAATCTTTAGGGGGGAAAAGCGTAACTTTACCATATAGTCGCGTATAAAGGTTAACAAAATTTTGATTCCATAAAATAACTCCGATTTCACTTTAAATAGCTTTCAATTTATGATAAATTTACTTTACAATTTTATTCATTTTATTAACACTTGAATAGATATAGGTTATAAATATTATAAAGTTGCAAGAAACCAATTTGTTGATTGGTTAACATTACTGTATATTTCTATTCCGCTCCAACGACTCAGCGAAGTTACGTATTATATATCCGGCTTTCCTTAAAGCTTATTTTTTATAAACTTTTTAAATATTCACCCTAATAAATACCTCCACCAAATAAAAGATTATGTTATCCCTTATTTATACTTGAATATTATTTTAGGTGAGACTTAAAGAGAACATAAAAAAATAACTTATGTTTTTTCAGAATATATATTATTCCTAAAATAAATAAGTAACTATAGAGTTTAAAGAAAGGGGTTCACACCTATATAAAAGACGCTCCAAAAGGTCAGCGCCGCTATATTTTACGTTATCTTACAAAAAATCCGCAGGAACTGAGCCGCTATTTCGTACCTCGACACTGTCCCCATCGAAAAAATAAATAAAGCAATTGCCACAAAACTACTTATCTCTGTTAACAAAAAAATCTCTAAAGCATTTAAAGAGTTCTCCCCCTTATTCGATAAGGCTCTCAGAGAAAAGCTACCCCCTTAACGCTCCGAAATAAATTACGAAATCATTATTTATAACAATGATCAAAGCCAGCCATTAAAGGTTTTATCGAGCCCGTTATATTGAGTATCTTGAAAGTGGATCCTTATATTACGAAAAAAGTTAATTGAACTACTCGATGAAGGTTAAATTTAATTGAATAGCTTTTCATTGGATATCCCCGTACTTTTCGTTAAAAACTCAAGGAGTAACTTACGTTTTTATATTAATTACCGTTAACTTAACGCTATTACAAAGGCAAATCGGTATCCGTTTTGTTTTCAATAAATGAAGTTTAAAAATATCATATAAGTTAAGTGGTTTATTAAGTTAAATATTAAAACCGCTTTTTACAAGCTTCGTATTAAAGAGGAAGACGAGTGAAAACCCATATTTCGTATAAGTTTTAGATTTTTCGAATGACTTATTACTCCTTTTAATCTTTTTAACGTACTGGTTATCTTTTAATGGTATATCAATAATTCGCTATGCTCCTTTTTCAATATCATTTTTTTCGTTTACTTCAACAATACTGTTATATATTCGAACTGTACTTTCAACAATTATACTGTAAAAGTTAAGTAAATCTTGAACGTGTCAAACGCCGCGAGAATTAACTTCCATATATTAAATTATTAATTCGGCGTTTAAAAAATCAAATTTTTGAAATTCGTTTTCGAGATTAGTATCGGCATCTGTATAGATCTAGAGAAATTACGCGTTATCCGGGAATAGACAGCTTCTACATTAATCTTAAGAGTAAAGGGTTTCCTTAGATTTGTTAACTTTTACCGCCATTCTATTCGACATTATTTCATAATCATTGGGCCGTTAATCTGATTAACCCAAAAAGGCACCCCTTTTTGTTAGAGGCTCGAGAAAAAAGCCGTTTTCGAACGGCTTAAGTTTAACTTCCTTTCCAAATCTGTATTCGGCTAATGGAATTTCGACCGTAATACTTTTTCAAAAGCTGATTACTTTGATTGAATTTTAAGCGATTGTTTATTTCAATGCGACGATAGCGATGACTCATTCCCGATAACGTATTACTTTTTTTATTTATTACCCATCTAATATAATAACAAAATATGTGATAAAGAAATACTCGAGATTATAAATTGCTTGTAAATATAAAACGCGGAGCTCCGGGGCACGACACACCCATTTAGAATTTTTACAAATTATAAGAACTTGGAATATTTTATAAATATACGACGGCTTTCTAAACGATAAGTTCGTTATTTTAAACGTATCTCCCAATTTAGTTTTCAGTTGATTTATAATAAAGAGGTAAATAATATACGACCTTATTCGTTGTTACAGCGAAATTAAGATATTCTAAAAGTTCTTCTCAACCTACGCCTTTTAGGCCGGTGACTTTAACTTTTGCGCTCCGAATAATTCGTTTCCTAGTCGCTTTTATGTATATATATATCTCGGTTAACCGTTACCGGCGAATCCATTTTAAAAAGTCGTGAAAATTTTACTAATATCGATTTTTAAAGTTATCAAAACGCTATTATTACCCGCGATGTTACTTACCCACAACTAGTTCGTATCTATGTATAGGTGACTGAATTTTTTTACAGATAATCGTACTGACGAAGACCAAGTATTTAAAGTTTTAATTTCAAAATATTTCATGAACGACGATAAGATCTTACGGTTTCGTAACCGTATTTAAGTACACACTTATGATCCTCTTACTATCGCGTTAATTTAAATTACTTACAATTTACTCTTCATTATCTACGCGAGTCGCAACGCTATTATTATAATTATTTTTAAAATGTATTTTAAAAGTTTATACCTTATAATCCGTCTCTTTTGCCGAAATTATGATATTTATAGGCGTATAACCTATTAAAGACATCGTCGAAAGGGATTTTTAAACCTTTTTTGGTTTTTAAATGGTTTTGAAACGAGTTCTTTATCAACTTTATAATCGACCTATCTTAAAAATGTGCCGGAGATTTTTGTTACCTTATAGTTATCATGGATCGTTTAAATAAAGCCGTTGCCTTCGAGGGTACAATTCTTATAAATATTAAGGCTTATACAGAGTAGTTTTTAAGCTGTTATTGACGATTTTACGGATTTATTCGTACGATTATTAGTAACTAGGAATCAAATTAGATCAGCGGGTTTTAAAAAGAACTTTGTAACAGAACAGGGGTAAAATAACTCCTAAATATCGACTTTTACCACGAAACCGACGTTATAACTAAATATACCAATGAAAAAGTCTTAATATACCTACATTTTTTATCGTTTATACCCAACTAAATCAAAATAGTTTACTAAATAGTTTTTAATTGAGGTTAAATGATAGATATATTACTATTATTGGTGTTAACTTATTTTTATAATGTATGGCTATTATATCGACTTTAAATAACTAGTGTAACGTTTTTTTGTTCCAGTTACGAAACTATGCGTAAAGGCTGAGGATTTCATCCAACATATTTGCGATGTTACAAAGTTTGCATAATTCGTAACAATGGTTATGTAATGACGTATAAAAAAACCGTTAATTAATGCATTGAATTTCTCCTTAAAAACTATAAACCGAATAAGTTTTCCAAAAATTTAAGTCAATTTTATAATAAGTATCGAATAACACAGATAGTAAATTTATATATTGTCGAATTTAATGTCCCGGGGGTAAACACATCTAGTTTTATGTAAATTAACTTATTTAAGTCATTTTGGACCTGCTTCCGATCTAATAAGCCCTCGATTTTTAACCGTAAGCCATAAATATTATAAGTAACGACGGTGGGATAAAACTAAAGTACTAAGTTAAAAGTATTTTACGAGTTTGAAATAAACCCTTCGTCGACCGCCCACGGTGTAACGACCTACCAAAACTACAGGTTTTAGTTAAATGAATAGGTTATATACATTTAATATAAAAATCTCTTTTAAGATTTTTCAATACCGTAGTAATCGGCGCTTTCGAACTACGCTATAAATCGGCTAAGTATAAGGATGAGCTTTTACGCCTATTTCGTAAGCAGGTTTAAAGTGTTACACTTTACGTTACGAAAATACGTAAAATCCGTTACTTTAAGGGTATTGGATAAAAAAGGAGTGTAGTATTAACGAACGACTGAAGTTATAATAAACTATTTAAATACACACTCGAAATTATCGTCCTCGTTTTTATTAAAAAGCTCTTTACATATCTTTACTAACTTACCTAGTTTTGTATTAATACGACCTAACTATTCATCAATATGTTGAAATACTCTAACAAGTTGTTTAATTTCCTCGAGTTGTATTCCCTATCCATTCGTTAACTACAATTTCTATGCTTATTTTCAACACGTTAACTTACTTACAAACCACGCTTTTTATTTAAAATCTAGACGTCCTGTAGACCACCGGAACGGATAGGAGTAGCAGGAATAAATTCCGCTCTACTCCGGGTATCAACCTTGCTTTATATAACGAGCCGAAATTTTATAACCTTTCTTACAACGACGACCTATATTTATACGCTTTTTAGTCGTTTATTCGCGTTTGGAAAACGGCTTAAAAACACTTTAACTTACCTCGTTCCTGAGTGTCTAACGTCAAGAAAGCTTTAAACAGTTTATTTATAGCCTCTTTTATATTAGGATTTAAGTTCAGAGGCGTATACGAATAACTTGAACTATTGCTTATAATACCGACAAAGGAAAAACGACATCGGGCGTTAATATCTAACTGTTCGTTAGCAAATTCTTTACGATTATACGGGTTCAACTTACCCTCCATCTCCTAATTAAATTTTCGAGGATTATATACAATAATATATATATATTCGAAATATATCTGTTTTCGCGTTTCGTTAAGGTATATATTTATAGCCTATAAAGTTGAAGATTACACGTTCGTTAACATGAATTGAGCGGATTCCAAGCGGCGCATACTTAAGTTTTGAATAGCCTTGTCAACTTTCATAGATAATTAGGGATTTATTATGGAAAAGGAATACGACGAAGATAATAAAAATATTAGCAAAAAGAAGATAGATATAGGGGATATTATTTCAATTGAAGCTTAACGTTGGCCTTAGTTATACTACTAATAATTGGTTGTAATAAAATGATTTTGATATTTTGAAAAATCTTTTATGAAACTATTTATAGGAAGGAGAGAACCATAGCGCCTTTTACGCAATGTCAAAATCGTTCGGCCTAAAACCTTTCACACGATATTACAACATTCCAAGCCGCTTAGAAGCGGTCGTTTCATACCTGCTACCCCTAACACCTTCTCTTACATTCCATACAGCCGCGTAAGAAAAGGGGAGAGGGGTTTCAAAGGGTTTTTAAGGCGTATCATTTACTTTTAAATATTACTATTATTTCCTTTATACTTTCCGGTTTCGTGGTTTAGTAGTTAAAACACCTTCTTTCTATAGTAGGGGTCTTAGATTTGATTCCCGGCGTAACCCTTAACATATCAGTAATAGGTATAGTTTCATTTAGTGGACTTTTGAAACTTTAAAAAAGGGGTGGGATAAAGTATAATAAAGGATAATATCACAGGTTAGATCCTAGCTAGTATTTACTAGGGATCAAATACTGTTAATTATTACGTTCTTACAGCGCTTAAGAGACTCTCGAAAGCTGTATGGAAACATGCTTCTACACGTCACGTGACCGGGTTACACCATTTTACATAGCTTCGTAACAGCTTCTTAGCAGGGTTTTATCCTTTCTTCTTCATCGAGGTTTATAGACAGAATCTGACTACTTTGAGCGACATCTCCGGCCTCAGTCCCTTTACAATTATATAGGATAAATATATTGTTAGTTTACATTTCAATAAATGCAAATAATTTTGAACGCGTTGTGGAAAGTAAAAGATATAAGCTAAATATAAAGTTAGTAATTGCGAAACGATCCTTATAATATTTTAATAGATATATAATTAATACAAACTAGCCTCCACAGGGCCATAAAGTGACTTAAGAATATATAACATCTTTCTGGGCAAGTAGTTCTTCCGGAGCTCTATAAGTAAGTATGTGTAAATACTCCATTTAAAACGATTTTCTAATTATGTATATACCTGTATAATATCCTGAATATTAAAAAGAAAATTATAAAAAGTGCGTAGGAAGGTAGTAAACTCCAAAATTAAGCGATATCTCTCCCATTATAAAGTAGATGATTAGGTTATAATATCTTTTTTTCCGGTGTTATTGTATTCCTTTATTATAAGGCGACTATTTTTTTCAAAGTTTACCTATTTTATTCTTTCACCTTATAATCGAGTTGAATGGGAGAAATCTTATAGTTGTCATAAATTGACGAATTAAACTTTTTAAAAGAGAAGACGATTTACTATATTAATACTATGATTTACTTTTAAGCAAACTCTTTAAACCTTTTACACAGTGGTATTATAATACTTTTAGAATAAAGATTTATATTTAATTCGCGGTCTGTTATCTTTTTTAGGATATAAAGAAGTATGAAACAAATGTTTCAAAGAATTTTTTTTATTTTTCAGATTAAGTTAACGCCCTCATCGACGCCGTTTTCATTCCGTTAATCTAGGGTACTAGTTCGAGTGAAGTATATAAAGGTATATAATAGTATTCGAAGGGTATATTTGTAATAACTAAAAGTTATATGGTTTTTGTTACCCACTATACAATGTGTTAAAGGATTTCTTATCTCATATACTTTCTATACTCCCATACTATTATCTCATGAAATAAATTCATACTGGTCGGAAAATTTATAAATATATCGTATCCTTTTCATGCCGCTGATTTTCCAAAATCCAATACATACTTCCTTTATTTTTCACACCAGAGCCTTAGATCGTAACAGCAATTTCAAAATGGCTATTTACCACGGACCGTTTTCTTTTAATAAAACCTTAACAAAATCATTCTAAATATTTGAAGAACGTAAAATTGCTAGACATTTTTCACAACATTCACTTTCTGAATTGTAATTTGTAACGATACCAAATCTGTATAAACTCTAACGTAAATATCGAATACCAAATATGTAAAATTGAATTAACTCTGATTAAATATATGATTCATAACGTTTACGACTATTTAATAAATACCTTTCTTCGAATTAATCTCTTTCGACTTCTTTAATAATACCACATATATCTTTTGACACGATTTGTAATACTATAGACATTTATTAATATCTTGAAGCGCCTTCACTGGAATTTATTTATATTCGTATCTGGTAATTTGAAAATTCATCTCATATTTATTGAAATACGAAGTTATACCTATATCGTAAATAAAATAATCCGAAGGTCCAAAATGAACATTAATCTAGCATTCTACCAAAATACTCCAGCAATCCATTACTAAAACGTTTCGTATAAATTCAACAACTTTGAAATATAGTATAATTTCTATTACGTACGAAACTGTCTATCTATTTAGGTATTAAAGATCGATAATAATCTCTTAATAGAAATCAATATCGATTCATTCACGACATTTAAATCGTTGAAAGGCTTATAAATGTAATTGGCATTTGTAGCAAAACTTATATATAGCCTCCAAGGCTTCTCTTCCCATATTCATGTATCCCGCCGTACGAAGGAACCACAAAAAGCATTTTGCAATCGGATACTCAAATCGTTGGTATAATATACGTAGTTTTAACTGTATTAAATAGTTATTTTCAATCGTTTATATTTTGAGTAAAAACGTGAAAATATATAAATTTCGATTAAAACAAAGTCAATACACCATCTGAAACAAAAACGAGTTAAGTTATTATATCTACCTTAATATGTAACTTATTCATATTGAATATGGAAACTAAAAATAGTATTTCAAAGTTCATTACATAAAACTCAACCGGTCTAAATTTTATATTTATTATTACCATTTTAAATAACAACGCCCTAGTCTTACTAAATACAATATCACGGTATTTTGTTATCTGATAGAATTAAAACTTGGAAAACTTTGCTGGAAAAACGTCGAATTACCGTTTTCCAGCGGTTGGAATTTCCGCTACGCCGATATTTAACATAATACCCTAAGATCAGAAACCATACCCATTAAACAACGCGAATTACAACGCTATATACACATTTAATACACCGTTATTTACATCCAAACATACGTTATACAAGAATAAAGTATTTTGTAAAACTATATATACCTGCTTATCGGTTTCCTTATCGTAGATCGTTACGTAAATCAATTCCTCCTCCGAATTGTTTTACCTAAAGATATACTTATATAGATAAACGTTGAAATAATGTTTAAGGCGTTTTCAATCGGCTATAAAAATGAAAAAAATACCTTTCGTTTAGTATTCAAGCTGGAAATCAACTTAAAATTGTCTTTTAATGCGAATTTACTAGTATATCACATAGTTTGTCGACCAGTATTCAACATTATTACAAATAAAATGCCATTTTTAAAAGCTTAGAACCTATTACACTTTTTTGAGGGTACGGTAAACCTAATCCTTGTAAGAAACTTCGTCTTTAATTATAAGGATGTTCATATTGATATTTACTTTATCCATGGTTTCTAAAGCTTCCTCTTTAGTTTTTATCGCCCCCATATCCGTATTTAGGACTCTTGTTAGGGCTTCTATTCCTCAAATACACCTTAAATCGTCGATCTAAAATGTAGTGAATTATTTTAACTAAGTTTATATTTTTAATTTCCGGGCTTTTTTCTGGAACTTTCCCGGTCATAAATATTAATTTAAAACTTTTTAATCGATATATCAAAATTTGAAGTAATAATTTCAATATTATACAAAGAGCTTTGGAATTATTTTCCTATTTAAATAACGTTAAGTTTAAGATCGTATTTCTACAACAAGTTTTCATAAATATTGAAATAAACAATCCATCGCTGTTATATTCCTGTCTAAAAGTTACTTAGCATTTCCTAAACTTCACTAACAAAATAATCTACATCTCCTATAACGATTTATTTGTATTATTAAGATAACTTTTAAAAAATTCCCATGTAATTCTCATCCAATCTCTATCATATGATTCATAATTAATTTCTGTATCGAAATGCGTTTTTAAACGGTTTGTTGTACCTCAGTGGCGGTATTTGCCTGTCTCGTATCTTTTCACGAAACTGCCTTCTCTTGAGACTGCTTACTCATGAGTCATACTTCTTATGAGTACTTATTGTTATGATGATAATCTGGTGGATTCCTACCTTTATCTTAGTATTTACTTTAAAATATAGACTGGAATACTACAATACGTTCGTACGTATAAACAGCATAACAAATGGTATTTGTAAGTAAAGATTTTGCTTGGCACTAAACCAATTGATTACTGTAAAGTAATTAAAGTAATTTACCAACGCGGATCTGTAACTATACAGTCCTACCACCAAAATACCATCTACACACCTTACTTTTCCTTTAAGTTTTAATACTAAATTACAACCTTTCCCCCCCTCTTTCTTTACCTTCAATATCGCCAGCTTTTACATTTCGAATTATCAATCTCAATTTTTCAAGCCAACGAAATCTATAAGAGCTGGACATTATACTAAATAAGCTATAGATATCTCGCCGCACCTATTAGTAAACTCGTGTAAAACTCCAGAAGAATCCTGTTTTTTTCATGCTAAAATTAATAACTATCGTTTTCCCTTTATTTCCACCAAAAACGCCAATGAAAGCACTACTTTCACCTATGCATATACCTTTACCTATCTTATCCTTGCCTGTAAATTTGCGTTTCCATACCCCTTTAACCCATTCTTTACTTATACATTTCCCACTTTAGTTTATTCGTTACCCGTTCGACGTTATTACAAGCTTTTTACCTCCAATTATCATGTAATTAGAAGAATAATCTTTAGTAATTAGTCCAATTACTAGAAATGTTAATGCCGTGGAGCTCATGGCAAGCCTGCGCCGTGAGTTTAAGGAACGTAATATTTTAAGACGCATAAAATATAATACCGTTATACAACATTTAAATAGCTTAGATTTTGAAAACCGTTATTCTCGTAATTGTCACGAGCTCTTTAGGCACCATTATCATCAATCTTTACCTATCTTTATAACATTATCAGATACCTTTAAAGGCAACCGTTATCATTATAAGAGGAAAGAGTCTAAGCATTCACCTTCCCGCCAATTTCTCGACTACCATAAGCTTTTTCATCGCTGCCATAAACCCTTTTACGACCACCGCAAACGTGAGCCGTTTCTCCGCCTTTATTTGCGTAACCGTCGCTAGTATAAGCTTTCTTGTTAACGTCGTTCTTGTTTTTGTCGCTCTTATTTTCGTCGCTTTCGTTTTCGAACTCGCTGCAAACTTTCTTGAACTCCGAACATGATAGCTACTTAATACTTGGCTGGCGGTACTCCCCATTGAAAGCATGAACAGATTAGGATGTTTAACAATGGGTATCTTAATCCAAAAGGTTTAGAAATTATTAAAATACATCAAAATATAATTTTTACGTACATTTAAAGCTTTTGATTACATTCAAATATCATTATTAATACTTCTCCAGTCCTAGAGAGTCAAGTTATAAAAATTATTTCTACTTTATTACAAGGATTCATAGTGTGCTAGTGAAATACGCAGGTTACTTTTTACGATAGCCACTAAATATCTCGTTTTGACCTTATATATATATTATAAATATCTTTGTCAACCGGTTTTCGATAAATCATGGGCAAGTTACTACAAAGTTTTGGGAGGCCAATCTTTCTTCATGCAATCTATTGGATAATAATTATAGTTTTCGTAAGCACATTTAGACAAAAATACGTTATACTAGAGTTTTTGATACCTTAGATTGTTACAATTACAATTGGTGTAACGTCATAATTAACATTTTGTCTACTTTGAATTGGGCTATTTAGTGATACTTTCATTCGTTATATCATAATCAAATCATAAAGTAATATCTCTCCAAGGTTAAGGAATTGAAAAATATGTTATTTACGACGGTAATACAATGATAATTCAATTATCAGCCTCTTTTTAAAGATACTTGCGATACGTACAATTCTAGGTATTTTCGTAAGAATAAGCACCAACCTCGCAAGAATAAACACCAAAAGCCTGAAAACAAAGTAAGGAGATACGAGACACGCCCTTTAACAGAATATAACCATAAGAGTTACGACGACTATCGTCCTTGAAAACATGCCGACCGAAACCATGGTCGGGATAAACGTAAGCAAAAACGAAGTTTTAACAAGCGAAAACGTAATGAATACTATTCTCGCAAAAGCCGTGTAAATCGATATCGTAATCGTAATTGCAGGCATAAAGTTAACAATATTCAGTTTAAGGCAAACAATGCTATCTATTTAGATTAAGAAGATCATTTTCATTACTTACGAGCATCTTTACAAGAATATTCGTATTACTCTAATGATACAGTGAGCTATATAATGAAGCCTAACATTACGCCTTCTAGTTGTCGGACTTGCATATATCTCGGTAATAATTAAGGTTCACGCAACGCCCTATTTCAATATGTAATAGTTTGTGTTTAAAAAAAACAGCTTTTCTTCGAAAAACATAAAGAAATGTATACGATAATTGGACTGCATACAACATGTAGCTGTTAGCTAGGATAATGTCCTAAATTATACGAAGAATATTGACAATGTTCTGGTTAAGCTTATCAATAAGAAGGTAGCACTCGCTACAAGTTGTTATCACTACCTATAAATTACTATACGAGTTAGCTCCATGGATAAAAATCACAAGTTTGTCCTCGATACCGGCGTCGGCAAAGACATCATATTGAAACAATGGTTAAATATAAACTTCCCTAATCATATTATTATAAACGTGTCTATAACCGAATGCAAAACAACTAGTAATGTAATAGGTCCTCCTATTTTACTTATCACCAAAGCTTTTTAGACTTTTAATACTTTTAGGTATAAATCCGACAATAACCTTATATTGGTACAGAAAATAGCTAAAGCTCAGATTATTGATCGCCTAAATGCAAGCGATTTGTTGACAAACCACTGGATAAATCCTTGTAGCATAGATGTACTGATATCTAGGAATATAGTTTATCTTAAGAATAACCACTTGGAGATTCCTTTTCTAATACATAAAGAAGCTAAGTAACCTATTATCCATAAAGTCACATTCAATATTAAGGTTGTAATTTAACCTAAATAAACGATATATGTGACTATTAAGTATATCTCTCTCTCTAAGGATAAATTATTCATGTTTACCGCTTAAAATCTATACCCTTTTAGTACTTCAATCGACGTAATCAATCTTTACGTAGTACAGTTTCATAATCCAATAGTTAAGGAAGTATGCCTCTAGGAATATACGTGTTTGAAAACTATTACGGAATGCGGAAATAATGCTTACTTTTAGGTAAATTGGAAAGGGGCCTTATAGGCCCTTATATAGGCTTTGGTTATTGGTAATGTATCTCTTATAGGTGCTTAACCTACATAAATCATTGTCAGCAATCATCAAATGTATTTTATCTCTAAGGAAACCTTTAATAATACTATACCGGTAATTAGTATGAAATTTAAGTTGGATTCTCCAACTATTCATGTTGCTACCGCACCTGCGAGTACGCCTTCTCTCACTAAATCGCTTGTTAAGACTTAATTAAGTACCCCTCTCTTGGATGCCATCGTATACCTGACTTGAAAATATAGGGTTTCTAAGGTTATAAACCTTACTAGGACGCAGAATTTGTTAAGACTAGCAACAATATATTTTACTGAAACGCCTCGTTTGACATAAAAATACCTCAAAATGTGCTTATAATAAAAATTGTACAAGGTACTGATATTGATACAATTGATCCAGCTTAATTTATTTTATTACAACGAGTTTACCAACAATATTATTCCGTTGAAAAGGTGATAGATTTAATTAAAATGCCTTTAGATTAAATGATAATTTTTTCATTATACATGATATGCAACATCTTAAATTGAACTGTTATCCCTGTTTTATATTCAAACAAGAATAAAAAAATTCGATCAGATACTCAATACCCTATACGACTCAAAATATACGGAATTATCTGACAATTTATTTATATTTATATTGCCTGTATTTGTAATAGGTAAAATTATTTAAAGAAAAATTAAAGATTAAGTGGTTGTAGACTTACAACCACTTAATAAATGAGCGTTCTTAAACACTAAGTTATTGCTGTTACAAAAGGAGATTATTACATTTATTCGTGACAAAAAAGATTACTATGATAAAGGCTTAAAAGTTTTTCTTTGGCTTATAGTATGCCTAAATTAACGCGATCGATTTACATTTATTAGTTATCGCAGATTTAAACGATATAAGGTTCGACTTATAGAATTTCATAATTTACCATTTTACTTCTCACGTTTAATAAATTGAATATCAAAGGAATTTCGCTTTTTTGTCGTGTTTTTATTGATAATATTTTCATCTTTTTTAGTATGTTCGAAAAACACCTCATTTATTAGGAAAATTATTGGTAGAGCTTTAGACTTTGCAATGTTGTCGATTTGATTGGTTGAAGTAACAGTAGTATTACATGATCAAATGGTAGATGTATTGTTCTAGGTTTGGCAGACAACTAGCTGGTCTGCACAGTAATTTGTATAACCAATTGCTTGGCCCGTTCCCTAGTATAAAATGAGCGTATACTATACTTGCTTTGCAGTTAATACAATAGGCTCGCATAAAGAAATACACTTAACTTGCAGTCAGTATAGTTTACTTTACTGTAAATAACGTTAATGTATTGCACTTCAAATACTATTATTTTAATACTAAAGGATTTTTAGTTTGTACACGCACGCTAGTGTAGTTAACTAATGTTTTCCAGTAAGCACTAAACCGCTAACTCGTTAATTAGATAAACTCCTATCAATTCCAATTTATTTCCACATCAAATTGTACTCATTTACACTCAAATTAAACAAAATTACCGTCAATTTCCTCATGGCTTTGAGGTTTAACTTTATCAACTCCTATAAAGATTTATGCTAACCACCACTTTAGCTATGCCAGTCAAATAAGTCGCCATCTTTAATCCCCTGGAAGTCTTCTACTTCGCTAGTATACTTCTGGCCGTCGTTACATAATTTGGTCTTACTAAGAAGCCTATTAACGTAGCCTGTGATACGTATAGTTAGAATATTTTTATTTATAAAAATGTTAAGGGCCTCATTCAGAAATACCTTAGTTATAGTATTATTAGAATCGTTTCCCCCGTTTATTTACCGAAACTTCTTGAATTTTTTTTTTCGTAGGCTTTATAGAGTGCTATTAAGTCTATTCTTTAGCGTTTGTCACTAGTGGTTCCAATTTTCTAAAGATATTCGAATGAGCTTATCGAGTTAGTATGAATTACCACCAAAATAGGAAGAATCCTCAGTTTCCTGTTAATAATATTGAAGGTTTCCTATAATTCCATGCTTACGTTAAAGCCTACTATTATGCTGTAAACCACCAAAGTTAATACACTTCGTATAATCTTTTTACATTTGATAAAGGTCTAGTAAATTAGGTTATCGAAAATACTCAATTCATCCATTCGCTTATTTTCATTTACAAGGGTTATCAAGAAGCCGATTTGTAAAGATAGGTCGGTATTTTATGTAAAAGACTCATTTATAAAGATTATCAACTTAGCCTCTGACAAGTCTATTAAGACCATATTAATCCCTCGGTCTAGGTTTCGTATTTATTATTCAAGCCTTATATTTAGCTTGTTAAAGTTGTTATCTTTTAGGTTCTATACTTATACCGATATAAATAAGCCGTAAAAAGCCTTTGGTTAGCACAAAGTGGTAACATAACTGCTATGGGAACGTTATTCTAGGTACCGTTAGGCCTTGGCCTCATTATTCTTATCGATTGTAGCCAAAATAGTGCCTTAACCCTTTTAGCGAAAGCTAAGGCTGGTGTTAAAACCAAGCTTTCGGATTAAAGATCCATTAAAATCAAATTAACTGCCTTCTACCAACGTCGTAACCAGCTTACAGTTTCAAAACTTAAAGTCTTTAATCGTCTACTATTTCTATGTTACAAAGCTAATCGTTTTAATAAAAAGGGTATCGTTAGGCTATATACAAATTAAGCCGAAGTGTTTCTTTCAAGTTACTAATACATATAAGTTTTATATTGAAAATTCTATACTTAAACTTAATTTGAAATACAATGAATAGATTATGAATTCATAAACGTTTCCTTTAACTAATCCCTATAATGGCTTAATATATTGTATTATCGTTCGCAAAGGGTAAAAAAACACGTGATTCCTATAAAAAATTCAGTAAGTTGATCCGTTGTAAGTAGGTTACTAATTACATGTATATTTTCGTTTTATTTCAACTAATAAGTATAAACTTTCCTTTAGTCTTTACTAGTCAACTTTCTGCTAAAACGATTACTAAATGCTATCTAATCTTTTCAATCGTTATTAATTACGTAAGAATCAAGTTTTTACTTCTATTACCGTATCCTTAAACTATTAGATGTGATTTTTCATACGCTCGCTCCTTGGTTTTTGCTTTTAACCTCGTAGATAATCATCGACTTCAAAATCGTAATATTTGGGTTATAAGGGTTGAAATCAGCTTTCGATACGAATTATACAACCCTTGGAGTTAATGAGCTGTCGATTTAGAGCTTATCGCTGTTTTTAAAAGGTTTGCTGAATGTTTTAATAATACCTTATACTCAGGGTTTTATTACCAAGTTTTCGTTATCCTTTTCTTTCTTGCTTACTTAAGTATTATTGTAGATACGGCCTGGTGTATATTCCTTTTTTTAAAATCCCTTTTCTTTGAGGGTTGTTCGAATTAACAGCATTTTATCGGTATATCGATTATAGATCGAAGAGACTTATATTAGCTCATTCGTTTGGCTTCAGGGTTCTTATCATTAGTAACTTTAATGTAAGCTTAACCTGGGTGGTAAAAATCATTATAAACCCGTTTGTAATTTTAATAACTACTTTAAAGTTAACGGTACTTAAAATTTTGTATGATCCTTTTTATTTACCTAGCTCTCATTATAAGAGGACCTTATTTTGTAATAGTAGATTAAGTATATCGATTATTATAAGGCTGTTCCTAATATTAAGGGTATCATTAAATTGACAACGTGCTAATTCCTTCTGCAGTTCCTTTAATTTTTTGTTGTAAGTTACAGCTTGTTTTTGGGTATTCATTAATAGCTGATATTTAAATATTAGGCGTAAATACGATTCGAATACCAATAGCATTGTAATTAAGCCGTTGGGGCCTATAATATCGTTTATGTTCTTTACCACTATTTAAAGACGTTTTTCCAGATCCATAAAGTTTCTAATTTCCAACGTAAGGATTTTATACGTTTGGTGAAGTAGGGCGTGTACCCTTTTAACCTTTTCAATATTCCAATGAGCTTTTATAAATACCTGTTTGCATTCGATACCCTTTATTTTAGCATTTTTCTGGAACTCCGCCGCCGTAAAGTTGGTACCGGCATCGTGAAAGACGATGTTAGGTAGGCTTAAATACGTGTTAATTTACAGTATCTTTAGCATTTCCTAGGTTTCCTTTACCGAAAAAAAACTTTAGAAATTTGTCTCCGTAAAAAGAGGTTGTAAAGTTAACAGCATAGAAATAGTTAGATTTACTATTAATCCATTTGTTTTTACTATTATTACGACAATAATTTTTGCGGTTAACAAGTCCATTTAAATCTTAGCCCTATTAACGTTAACATGGTTATCGCTTTTGGTTCGGGGTTAATAGGCTAGGCCTTAGGTGTTAAGAACGCTTATAACTATATTTACAGTTAATGTAATTAACTACCGTAAGGTTTTTTTCTTTATTTACGTTAAGGAAGTTGCCAACTTCAGGGTATATTCCAAGCGAATTTGGTATGCGCGTTATAACGGTTATAAGCGAAGAGTGTAATTAGTTAGAAAAGCCTTTGAAAGTAGTATTAGGCGTTATAGGACGTATTAAAATTCGTTAACACTAGTAACAGCAACCTGTACCTACTCGCGAAATATAGCTTCGCCAACGTGGGCTTTTCCCATGATTTACTAGTATAATATAAGCTTGTTGAACATTTAATTTAATATATTTATTGGTGTTTTTCTCTCTTTCTATCACCATTATTATAGTTTACCTTGTGGTAACCTAATTTGTATAGTATTATATAAGGTGGACGTCGTATTTGAAGTAGATTTTTATGTTATCATAAATCTTGCAAAAGGTGGTTACTCGGATTAGGAAGGTTAGGTAGTAGTCGTTAACGTGCCTTGTAAGGATTTCGGTGAATAATTAGTAAACCCAAAAAAAAAAACCTCTATTTACTTATAAATATTCAAAAAGGGAATTATCTTCATGTTGAGGAGGTTATAGGGCTTTATATTTTACTTTTCTAAATAGTCTCAAATTTTAGAGAAGTCCATCAAAAGTTTATAGTTAATGTTAATTATTTTGACTGTTTTTGGAGGTAGGTGGCTATATTTATTCCAATTTTTTTTTTTTTTATGATTTAAGCTTTAAAGCCTCCAGGGTATTGTATTAAAGGTAATTGCTGTTACAGGATAGTGCCTGGCTAGTATTACCAGAAATTTAATCCTGGTAGTTCTACAAGCTCCTGCGATGCTTTAGGGTAGGGAGGAAGCCACTTAGGGATACGCTTCCACATGTCAAATGACTGGAGAAGGGGTTGCACCATCTTAGCTCTATAGCCGCTCCCTAATAGGGACTTCTCCTTCCTTTTCATTCATCGAGGTTTATAAACAGAATCTGACTACCTTAAGCGATAGCTCCAGCCTTAGTCACTTTATATATAAACCTCGATTTCTTCCCGATGGTATCTTAGTTGCTTTTTAGCGGCTATAGCTTAAGGCTATGTTTTTATCTTCTAACCTACCGAATTTAAACCCCTAGGTCCCAAAACAATTTCTTAACACGCGAGTTAAGGAGTAGTTTCAAAGTGTATTGACAGCTTATTACAATTACCTTACGGCTTAATACGAACGTTTTACCGATTCCTTACGTGTAAAACTTATTAAGTAGAACTAAACCTCTCGGAAGCACGTTTAACACGTAAAATAACGAAACACCGACGCATGAAACGCTTTAAAAGATATAATCCGATAATTTGAAGTTACTGATATGCCTAGATCCTCGGATCTTTACCTCTAGGAGATTCCCATTACGTATACTACGAATAACGTTACCGTTTTACCGTTTTTTACCAGAGACCGTGTCAGCTTTTCATATAACGAAAATTTAAATTTCTTCAACTTCGACTACGATATTAGCGCCCCTTTCTACGGACGTTAACGACTTAAACATAAACCTCGTAATTAGCTGGTTAAGTTTTCCGATATTAAATTACGATTTACGGTATAAAAGGATAAAATAATACGAAAATTATGTCGCGACCGGAAATTTGTCGCTATAAAAATGATTATTCTTACGTTATTTTTCAATAGTTAAAAGGCTTTACGAAGACTATTATCAAAATTTACTACGCCCGCGAAAGCAACGACAGTATTAGCGACTCCGACGCCTTTATAGCTATTCTTCGCGTTTATTATTACAACTTTAATGCGGCTAAATCAGTTATTACTCGGCTTACGAATATAAAGCAAGGAGTTCGTAAACAATTTTACGTCTTTTTTAATATTTGGGGGGCCCTGTTTGCGAAAGTTGGCAGTATAGCTCGGAAATCCGCCGCTAAACTCGTTATCTTAAAGAAAACTATTAATAATATACTTGTTAATACATTGCTCTCTCTCAATATGCCGGCGGATTATAATAAATTAGTTGTTAGCATTTATCTTATCGACGAACGCCTTTACAATATCCGTATTCGTTACGGTAGTATTAGTATTATTGTTATCAGGAGCGTTTCCTGTGATATAAATAACGGTAGCAATACACCCATTCGAGATAGCTAGGGCGATGTTATCATGATTGGCGTAAACGACTTTCGAGCCGCTTTTAAGCGACGCGTTACTTGTGTTAATTATTCGAAACTTTTCCACCATAAAAACCTTAGGCTATGTTTACATTACGGCACGGATGGTTATCGTATCCGTATCTGTTTAAAAGACCCGGCGTAACACCTGAACAGCTTTAATGCCAAAGCTGTTATAAAAATCTATTTTACTTCTACCTGAATTTTATCGACCTCGAGGAGGGAAAAGCGTAAATTTTATATATAGTCGTGTATAAGAGTTACGAGGGCTTTAATTCAATCCGATAACTTCGTTCCAGCTTTTAAGCAGCTCCTTATTTATGGTAAATTTACTTTGTAATTTTCTTTGTTTTATTTTCGTATTAATAAATATTGGTTGTCAATTTCATAACGTCATGAATAAGCAATTTATTGACCGTTTAAAGTTACCATACTCTCCTATTTCCCCATTATAATTCGGCGAAACCACGTATCACACGCACGGTTTTCCCCTACTATTTATTTCATTTATAACCTTTTTAAATATCGACCTCGATCAATACCGTTACTGAATATAAGCTTATATCGTCCCTTTCTTACAATAAAACGTTATTTTAGGTAAACCCTAAATAAAATATTAATAAGTTGCCTACGACGTTACAAAGTATATGTTACTTTTAAAACGAGCTGGTAATTATCGAATTTAGAAAAGGGGGTTCGCGCCTGTTTAAAAATCATCAAAAAGGGTCGGCGCTATTATATTCCACGTCATTTTACGATAGATCCGTAAAAACCAAACCGTTATTACGTAACTTATCGCCGTTTTCCTCGAAGATATTAACAAAGTATTCGCCCTGAAACCAATAGTTTTTGTTTACGATAAGCTTCCCGTTAACTTTAAGGAATTCGCTTCTTTATTCGACAAAGCCTTTAGCGATAAGCTGTCCCTTTACCGCTTTAAAGCGGATTACGAAATCGTCTTTTATATCGACAACCAGGGTTAACTTTTAGAAATACCGTATAGTCTTTTGTACGGTATATTGCGTAAAGAGCTTTTTATGTTGCGTAAAACTTTAATCAAGTTACTTGATTAGGGCTATATTTGAATAAGTAACTCTTCGACTGACGCCTTGATACTTTTCGTTAAAAAACCTAAAGAAGGGTTACGATTTTGTATTAGTTACCATCAACTTAATATTATTACGAAAACAAATTATTACTTGTTTCCTTTTATAAAAGAAAAGTTTACAAATATTTCTCGAGCTAGATAGTTTAATAATCTAGATGTTAAAGCCATTTTTTATAAACTTTGTATCAAGGAGGGAAACGAATGGAAAATTGTATTTCGTATACGTTTCGGATTTTTTTTAATGGTTTATTACCCCCTTCGGTTTTTTTAACGCCCTTATTACCTTTTAACGATATATTAATAATTCTTTAAGCACATTTACTAATATTATATATTTCGTTTACTTCGAGGATATTCTTATTTACTTTAACAGTATTTTCAACGACTATATAACTGAGGTTAAACAAATCCTTAACGTTTGAAACGCTGCGAAACTTAACCTAAACATTTCCAAATACGAATTCGGTATTTAAAAAACCAAATACTTAGGATTCTTTATTAAAGTTGGTGTCGGTGTACGTATAAACTTAGAAAAGCTACGCGTTATCTGCAAATAAGCGACTTCTAAAACGGTTTTAAAAGTACGAAACTTTTTTAATTTCGTAAATTTTTACCGTTATTTTATTCGCGATTACTCAAAGATTATCGGATCATTACTTTAACTAACCCTCAAAATCACCCTATTTATTCAGGGGCTTAAGGAAAAGGCTATTTTCAAATGGCTTAAGTTTAGCATTCTTTTTGAACCCATACTCGCCCAATAAAATTTCAACCGCAAAACCTTTTTTAAAGCCGACCGTTATGGCTAGGCCCTAAAAGGCTGCCTTATTTAACGCGACGACCACGGTAACCTACATTTAGTAACGTATTACTAACATCGCCTGTCTCTCGTTAAATATAATTACGAAACATACAATAAGGAGCTGTTCGAAATTATAAGCTGTTTAAAAGTATAGAATGCGGAGCTTCGGGGTACGATGCGCCCGTTTACGATTCTAACGGAATATAAAAACTTAAAATACTTTATAACAATAAGGTGGATTTTCGAACGATAAATCCGCTAATTTGAAAGCCTTTCGTAATTCCGTTTTCGATTAGTATATAATAAAATAGCATATTATACGCGACCCAATACGTTATTATGATAAAACCAAAATATTCTTAAAGGCTTTTTAAATCCACGTTACTTAAGCCGAAAACTTCAATTATTACGTTTCTAATAGTCCGCTTCCGAGCCGTTCTCGCATATGTACGTCTTTTAGTTAACTGTCGCCGGCGAATTAATTCCAGATGACCGTGAACTTTTTACCAACTTCAATCTTTAAAGTTATTAAAATACCGTTATTACACGCGATGTAATTTACTCTTAGCTAATACATATGGTACGTATAGGCGACCGATATTTCCCAACGGATATTTATACCAACGACGACCGTACATTGAAGGTTTTAATTTCGAAATATTTAGTAAACAATAATAAAGTTTTATGGTTCCGCGACCGCATTTAGAAACCTGCTTACAAACCAGTAATTACCGTGTTAATTTAAGTTATATACAATTTACTTCTTACCAGCTACTTAGTTTGCGACGTTACTCTCGTTATTTTTAGGACGTACTTTTGGTTAGGCTTACATTATGCGGTCCGTCGTTTTTGCCGTAATTTGGACGTTTATAACCGTATAACTCATTAGAAATACCGTCGAAAAAGGTTTTTCAACCCCCTTTCAATTCATGAACGACTTTAAAATAATTTTTTTATCGACTTTATAGTTAACTTGCACTATGAATACGTTAATAACCCACGTTATCTTATAATTATTACGAACCGCCTAAATAAGGCCGTTACCCTGAAGGTTATAACTATTATAAATGTTAAGGCTTATATGAAACGGTTTTCAAGTTGCTATTAGCGATTTTATAGTTCTCTGTATACACTTATTAGCGACTGTAGTTCAAATTGAACCAGTAAGTTTTGGAAACGACTTTACAACCTAAACGGGATGGAATAGCGCCTAAACACTGCCTTTTACCCCAAAACCGACGGCGCGACTAAACGTATAAATTAAAAAAGTCTTTACGTATTTACGTTTATTTGTCGTTTACACGTAATTCAATTAAATTCGTTCATTACCCGGCTATGAATTAGTATTAAATAATGAGGATACTACTATTATTGGTATTAGCATGTTTTTTATAACTTATAATTATTACGTCGATTTTATATAACCAGTATACCGTTTTTTTGTTCTGGTAACGATATCATGTGTAAGGGTTAAAAAATTTATTTAATAGATCCGCGAATTTATGGAATTTGTATAAGTCGTAATAATGGTTCCTTAACAGCGTATAAAAGAAGCCGTTAATAAGTGATACTTTCCCTTAAAACGTTGTCGAATGAACGATAATATTTAGCTTTTCCTTAAAATCTACAAGTTAAACGAATTCTTGAAAAATTAAATTAGCTTTACAAAAAATATAAAATAACGCATATAATCGACTTTTACGTTATTAAACTTAATGTACCGAGCGAAAAATATCTTCGATTTTATATAAATTCACTTATACGAGCCGCTTTGGATCCGCTTATAAGCTAGTAAACTAGAGACTTTTAACCGTAAGTTATAGTTATTAAGGACGACGACGGCAAGGTAAAACCAGAATACTAAGTCTAAAGTATATTAAGGACCCGTAATAAACCCTAAGTTAAACGTACCCGACTTTATGGGTAACTGAAACGGTAGGTTTTAGTTAAATGTATGGATTATATATACCTAACGTAAAAGTTGTTTTCAAACTTTTTCAAAACTGTGTTACTTAATACCTTCGAATCGCGTTATAAACCAGTTAAATATAACGATAAGCCTTTACGCCCAGCCCGTAAACGGGAATATTTTTACACTTTACTATATGAAATAGAACAACGTATAAGCCGTTAATAAGCGCAATTTCTTACCTATTTCAATAAGTTAGTTTAATTTGGTATTGATATAACTCAGCTTAATATTAATACGCTTCAAAACCTTAACTAACTTCTTTATCGCTTTTAATAACGCTTCCTAACTGCTCGTTTACCGCGTCCTCCACGTTTTTACCTAACTAATAAAAACTTAAGTATTTTATATTTATTTATTAGTTATATAGCCCGTATTACCCCAGACTACATAGGAGTGATGGAGATAAAACCCGCTCCACCTTAGGTGTTAATCTTACGTTAAGCAACGCGACGTATTCTTATAACCTTTTTTGCGGCGATTACCTAAGTTTACACTCTTTTTATCCGATCGTCAACACCTATTGAGCGGCTTATAGAACATGGATTTACCTCGATCCTAAAACTCAAACACCAAACGCATTTCAAACAACTCCTTAACGGCCTTATTTATATTGGTATTTAGATTGAACGGCGTATGAATATAACCAAAACTACGACCTTTAGTCCCAACGGAACAAATGTGATACCGGGCGCCAGTATTTAGCCGTTTATTAATAGCTTTTTCGTGGCTATTGAAACTACTTACCCTTAATCTCTTGGCAGAATTTCCTGGGGTTATACGCTATTTTATAAACACATTCGAAATACGTTTGTTCTCTATTCCTATTAAGGTATATATCGATATCCCGTAATGCAGAGAACTTTGTATTCTTTTATAAGGACTAAGTGGCTTCGGAACATATAAACCACATTTCTAATAGATTTATCGACTTTAACAACAAGTTGGGGATTTATCGTAACGATATAAGGGACTGTAGGGCTAAGGTGACGAAGATAAGAACTGTAAGATTAAAATTATTAATACTATACGAAAAATTCAAAGGTTAAAAAGCGAAGAAATTTTTGTTTTTAAGATTAGAAGTTTAGAGATTATTCATAGGGGGAGCTCTAAAGCACCTTTCACGTAAAGTTCGTTCTAGTACCTTTTACACGGAACCATAAAGTTTTGAAAGGCGTATTTACCTTCTTTAGACTTACGGTGTTATACACAATAACACAAAAAAACAATAGAGAAAGAAAGGGGGGGTTTTGTTTTTGGAGGTAATGTTACAGACTAGTGCCTGGCTAGTATTACCAAGGATCTAACCCTATTAGTTCTACACGCTCCTGCAATGCTTTAGAGCAAGGAGGAAGCTACTTAGGGATACGCTTCCACACGTCACATGACTAGAGAGGAGGTTGCACCATCTTAGCTCCATAGTCACTCCCTAGCAGAGACTTCTCCTTCCTTCTTTTTCATCGAGGTTTATAGACAGAATCTGACCACCTTGAGCGACAGCTCCAGCCTTAGTCCCTTTACAATTTCCAGTTCTTTAGCTCGAAGGGTAAAGCTTTGTAGTAAAACTCGTAGTGGGTTTATATGTATAAGTAAACCTATTGTAGGAAGGCTTTTGGAGACTTTAGCGATTAAAGTGCTAGGGGGTAATAGGGGATTAAATGTTTCGAGGAATTTAACGATGTTTTTTAATTAATTAGTACAAAGTGCTAATATCAATTACTCTAGTTGCGTTAGCAGCTATTGATTTATGTACTCTACTACTGCTAAAATCGTACTTCGCGTTGTCACGTAAAAGTGTCGGGTTACCGAATAGGTTAACAGATTTTTTATCGATAATACGTGAAAAATCTTAACTTAACTAAGGGTAAAAGGGTGGCCCCCTATATCGTATATAAGGGCATTAAGGTTCTTAGATACATTTTCCTCTAATACGTAGGTTTTAAAGGCATTTTTAATCTAAGCCAATTCTAAAAGGGTCTTTATTAGCTTGGTTGAGTTTTCCCTTGATACGTAAATCCCTCGGCGCTTAAATTGAACATTTATTTTAAATTGAACGGGTTTTTAGGTTACCTTTTACATATTAATTAACTAGTTATCGAAAAACTTACGATACCTACAGATAATGCGTTTAGGATTCTCACTATTATTATATTTAAAGATATAATAGCTGAGAAAGTTCATTAAGTGTTTTTCAGTTAAGTTTTTGTAAAAGTTTTACCCCTAAAGATCATGATTATAATATTTGACGAAAAGGTGTCTGTGGGCTTTAATTTCGTTTTTATTAGCGGGGTCGGTAATAGCTTCAAAATGAATACTCATGATAGTTATTTTAACGTTTTAGCTTGTATAGGGCGTGTAAGGCGATGGACTTGGTAATTTTTAAGCGTAAGGGCTTAGTGTTTTGGCGTAAATTCGCGTAGGAATTTGGCAACTTAAATTTGAGTCGCGTGGAGTAGCGTTTTTTTGGCGCTTCTTGGCGATTTTTGGTATTTTCGCTTAGGGTAGCGACCTTGAGGATTAAGTTAACACAAAAAAAAATTGAAAAAGTGAAGTAGGGGAAAAGGTTTAGTGTAAAAAGTAAGGTCGAAGATCGTTTGTTATTATTAAAGAGCGAAGGTTATTTGTTGTTTTAGTTGTAGGACTTAGTCGTCTTTCTTATAGTAGTAACACCCGTAATAGTATTAACTTAGCCGTTTGTTAACCTGCCGAATTTTAGAACTTTTAACGATCAATTTTAACGTTTTTTTAAAAAATCCATAGAAACTTTTTGGTATTTTCGATAAAGATACCATTATTACCTTTAAGCTGCTATAAAAACAAACGTAGCCTAAATGTCTTTTTTACTTACTATTGGTAAAACCGACGCAGTTTGTAGGGGCCTTTTGCAAAAATCCTTCCTTTAATCTAGCTATCGTTGTTAACGTAAAGCGTAACTGGAAAGTAGCTTCTTCTTTTACTTAGCTTATCTATGCTTAACCTAATAAGTACTGATTAGTATTTATAGAGCTTTAGACTTTGTAACTTTTTCGATTTGATTAGTCGAAGTAATAGTAATATTACGTGGTCAAGTAGTAGATGTATTGTTTTAGGTTTGGCAGACCGCTTGTTGGTCTGCACAGTAATTTGTATGCACAATTTCTTGGCCCGTGTTCTAGTGTGAAGTGGGCACATACTGTACTTTCTTTGTAGCTAATACAGTAGGCCCGCACAAAACAATACACTCAACTTGCAGTCAGTATAGTCAACTTTACTATAAGTAAAGTTGATCTACTACAATGCAAATACTACTATTACTACAAAACTATTTTTTAAGATTTTTAACGATGAATATTTTGCTTTATTGCAAGAAAAAAAGTATTTCGATTTTTAAGTAATTCGATTTTGAGGATTTTATGTAGACTCTTTCGGCCTTTTAACTGCCGCAAAAAGAATTCAAGGTTTTCGAAATATTTCATTTCCTCGTAATTTGAAGGTATTCGAAAAGTCTTTGAGATCAGCAGGGTTTTTACGATATGAAATACCACATTTAAAGGGTTTATTAGTCCCACTTTAAAAAATTAAAAAAATATTTGCTAGTATAAGGAAGAAAATGAACATAATTGAAAGTTAATAATCGTAAAAAGCGACTACGTTATACGAAATCTATAGTTATTTAATCTACGCTGAAGTAAAAGAAATATTTTAAAGCTATATAGGTCTATTTATATAACCATCTTAAATTATAGTACGCATATTCAAAATACTCACTTTTTCTTTAAATTAATGGAAACCTTAAACGTGGATTTTAAATTATGTTTCTCAAGTTCAAAAGGGTTATTTTTAACAATAAGCATTACTTATGTTAGGTACTATTATGAAACCGGTAATGTTTTTAAGTTACCGTTTAACTTGGGGTAAGTTCCATTATGGCTCTTTAAAATATAAGATCGCTTATTTTGTATAGGTATAAAAATTCCTGAGAATAAAATTAGCTCGTAACCCTTTGTAACCTATCATTTCTACGATCTATAATTACATACGAATGATTACAAACTAAGTTTCATTAAATATAACTGTCAGTAGAGTCTCAATCCTATAATATTCACGTGAATATAAGTGTAATGATCACACTAAATACCCGTGAGTATGTAGAAGGTGTCCAGAGGGTTTATGTTAGCAGTAAGGTAGCAGAGGTAACAAAAGGTGCAATATCAAGACTATATTCGTGCGAGTGATGATCAGAAGCCGTGAGGCTATTCAGGGTAGACTGAATACTTAGATTGACAACTGAAGAGCTATGAAGGAAATACTATCTATCTTGGTAATGAAAGTGTCCTTATATATCCGCGCCTTCATACGTCTTCAGTGTAGGCTCGACTGGCTCGACGTCGAGTCCATCGAGTTCCGGTGTGCAGCTCGACTGGCTCGATACCGAGTCCATCGAGTCTCACACCATGCTGACCCTAACCCTTGTGTACGGTGTGTCTGTTGTGGATCCCTGGTGCCTGCCGAGAGGCTGTGTCCAACCGATTTCCTTCGTTATCTGCTGCGGGGCCGCCGCTGGTGCGCCCTGCAGATGTTGGGTCATAACAATAAGGTCTTTGAAGAGTAATCAGAATGATTGGTATTGTAGTAAAGTAAGATGAAGATGTATCAAGAAGAAGCATCCAGAAGTACACGCTACATGTGAGGGCTTATAAGCCCTTACCTAGAACGTACCACTCTGGAATACCTGCTTCTATACCGCTCCACGCATGAGAGTGTAATCTGCAGCGTGTCACGTTATCATATACTCTGCAAGAGTATAGCCTATAATATGATACGTGATCGTGTCATGCTATAGGAGTGTACCTTACAGCGTAGTGTACTGCCACCTAAATATTCTATCTATGAAGGTATATAATAATATTCATAATAAAAGTTACAGATAAAACAAATTAACAACTTGTAGATACATTAATTTGCCTACAATTATACTTTTTAGATGTAGTTTATCTTCTGGGACGCCTTAACTTAATACTATACGCCTTTAGTCGCCTGCTTTTTAATAAAGACCGACAACTTTACAAGATAAATGTACTAATATTGAACGAAATTTTCAAGACATTACTAACTATAAATAAAAATTATTTCATAATAAATGTCTTTAAGGCGTCAATAAGTAATGACATACGATTTGATCTTTGGACTAGATATTATAAGGATATAGTTTAGTATCAAAGTCTGCGACATTTTGCAAATGATAGAAATAATGAAAATACGCCTACATCTTTGAATACAATTAAACCTTATTACACATTTCTTTTAATAAACCTCTTATTATACAACCGGGATACTAATAGTTGTAAGATAATTAAAGTTTTTATAACATTTGTATAATAACGTTTTGCTGAAGAATATAATAAAAAACATCATTAACGACCCAAGAGAATAATGTTAACTTTGAACGGAGTATATTTTCGCTGAAAACGCTAGTTTATGGAGGTATAGGTTAGGGATTATATACAATGCGAAAAACTAGGTAACTACAACTAGAAACCACTAGATTATCTTAAGCCAATTTAAGTGTTAGAGAAACTAATACATACAATTTATATAGATTTTGTGATCGTATTACCAGCGGTACCATCTAACGTCACACTTTAGATATTACCTTACAGGGATTCCTTTAACGTAATGATGCCTATTACATATAAAAATTCCAAAAAAATAATTTTTATTATTGGACATACCATATATACGATAGAAAATTAGGCTGCGATTTAAATTGAATAATTTTTCTCATACGATTAGCATTACCCGCAGCAAATGATCTCTAATAAAAATGTTAAGTTTGTATTAGACTTTTGGAAAATTTTATAAAAAAGCTTTGAAAGGCGGTTGATGATTACAATAGTCTATTATCTATAAATTAACGGGTAAGAAGAAAAACAGAATCAAACCGTCGAGCTATCTTTACGTTACTTCGTAGCCAAATATCTCGAGTAATAGTAGGTCAATATTATACCAGATTAATAACGAAACCTCAATAATGTATATTTAAGTACATTGAAAGCTAGTTTTTATGAATATATATTTGGATTTTAACTAACGGTACTAATAAATGTACTTATAATAATTCTGATATGTGAACAAGTAGAGATTAGGTTTATGTGAGAACATTCACGACGCGACTTATAATCAACGATGGATATTGTCTTTATCAAGGCAAAAAAAACTATATAATTAGAATTATCGTTAGCATGAATTTGCTATAGGTAACGAAGTGTAGCTAAAACTAAGAAAAGCTTACAAATCTCTTTATATATAGAGAAAATTAGCACCACCGTGTATAAGGATATATAACACTGTTAAAAAAAGTCAATAATTTGGCTATCACTTTAAACTTTCTACCTAACTCACATATTAACCTAATTGTTAGTATTACTTACTTATTATCTTGTTGTAATCCTATAAACGATCCATTAAATATAATCATAACACCATTTAAGCCAGTTAAATACGATGATACTGTATTAAATTTCTAAAATTTGAAAGTAAAGCGTATACTAACCAAACGGATGGATCGCTGCCGTCGCAAAAGAGATCAGGCTCAATATCTCCTTAGATAGAAAGGCTTTATGGCTTGTGAAGACAAATGGAAACCGTTATCAGAATTGAATTATCATGATTCAATTAAGGCTTTTAAAAAGAATAATGTTGGGAAGGTTGTTGCTAAATAATTAGGATATTATTTTTTCTTTTGCCTTCAGAATTTGTTATAACTTAGAGATGGTACTTAACTGTCTTGTGTCTTCTTACTAAACTTCTTTCTCTAGAGACTGTCTACTCATGAGTTATATTTCTCATGAGTACTTGTTATTATAATAATGATCTTGTGAATTACTACCTTTATCTTAGTCTTTACCTTAAAATACAGACTGGAATGTTACAATACATTCGCACATACAGATAGCATAATATGTTTATATTACTTTACCAATGTAATTACATATATGAAATTGTCTACGAACCGATTTTTTGCTTACCCAATCATAATATCGTACAATATTATATAAAACCAAAAAGGTTTAATATCTAATATTTTGTAAGTATTTAGTATTATACGAATCTTATAATTAAATACGTTGTATAGTTTGCTACTATGATTTTAGCTCACATCCTATAATTTAACAATGTTTATGAACTTTATAAAGTTACTTTTATTCTTTGTAAACTGGTAAGGTAAAAGGTTGTGGTACAGGTTATAATTCGTAAGCATTGATTCGTAATGTTCGTATAACTTTTTATCGTCTTTTTTATTTTCCTTGAAAACTTCGTTTTAACTTAATAGCTTATATAGAAAATACGTAATAAACGCTTTTTAAGAAGTGTCTGAATACGTCCAGAAAGCCAACCGAATTAATAATAATATAACAAGGCTTTCAGTAATCACAAGGCATCAATATAATTACTAATATTGTAGATATTATTATATATCACTATAGTTAACATACGTAGGGAACCACGTTTGCGGAGAATATGACAGTATATCCCGCTGTAGGGTGCACTTCTATAGTATGTACAATAACGTATCACGCTGCAGGATGCATTCTTGCAGAGTGTATGATAACGTGCCACGCCCCAGGAGAAACGATAACAGAGTATATAATAAAGTGCCACGTTCCAGGTAAGAGCTTATAAACTCTTACCTAAGGCGTATACTCTCTGAATACCCCTTTTCCCTCTAAATTATCTATTATGAATACTTAAATACAATTCTATCTTTTTCTTCTTACCTTAACACATAAAAAACCTTACCGATACTAATTAAGAGACAATTCAATCGATTGTAAATAAATTACAAAAGAAAGGACGAACTTGAGTTCAATAAATATAACAAAATATTATATCAATCTTCATTATTCCGTGCTTTAATATCACGCCTTACAATAACAACAAGAGTATAAAAAGACTATAAAACACGGAGTAAATTTAAAAAAGATGATTTTAGCATGAAATTATCAATTATATTAATGTCTCTTAACTAATGAAAGTTTCATTACGCTATAAATTAACTTAGGGCGCGTTTTAAACGTATTCGGACACTTTTTAAAAAGCGTTTTATTACGTATCACCTTTATAGGCTATCAAATTTCGGAACCTTTTACTAGAATACATCTGGAAACAACTTTCGAAGCGTTCTGATAAGCTTGGATAACACTCAAAACAACTTTTGCAACGTTTCAACAAACTTGAAAAGCGTCTAACGAAATATTTGAACCAATCACACACACTTTGGAAGCGGCCAAAACAACTTTTATGGCGCCCCTACCATTACTTCAAGAACTAAAAACAACTTCCCAAGCGCCTATATAAATACAAACCAAACGTCTAAAACACCTTTTAAAACGCTCCAACCCATTTCATAAAAGCCCAATATTACATTCGAAGCGCTTATCACACTACTTCAACTTTTACGCACCATCTCCCCACTTCAAACACCCAATTTTCCTTTTAGTTCTATCCAGTTCGACTTATCATACACCGCTTATTTATATTATTATTTACGAAATTTGAATTTACTAGTTAATTCGCTAATGCATCGCTTATAAGCTCTAAACAACTTGATTAGAAAACTTAGCTAGTTTGTAATAACGCTTTATTTGTACGTTATTTATACTATTAAGCGCTAAATGCATTTTTTTGGAAAGTCTTAACGCATTTTATTCACGTATTGTACTCTTTCAT
Organism: Anisogramma anomala; assembly: GCA_038502455.1. Classification (NCBI taxonomy): domain Eukaryota; kingdom Fungi; phylum Ascomycota; class Sordariomycetes; order Diaporthales; family Gnomoniaceae; genus Anisogramma; species Anisogramma anomala. The sequence continues at coordinate 19,841,366 of JASMMZ010000005.1, read as the reverse complement.
TTGCCGCTTTATCATATTTAAAAACCCATTTAAACACTATTCCAAACGTAGTTGAATCCCGGTCACTATGCTACAACAGCTTTTAAAACGTTCCAAAATATTTAGGCAACGTTTAGAACAATTTTCAAAGCGCTTTATTAAATTCCGAAAGCGCTCAAAACAGATTTTAATGTGCTTATAACGCTTATACATTCCGATACATTCCGTAGCCAAAGCACTACCTATAACAAGCTTAGATAGAGATAATAAATATATAAACCTCTTATTCCAGCATTCAATGCTTAAAAAGTTTGAAGTTTGCTTTCCTAAATCTATGGAATAACAAAATTAAAATGCCGGTACAAAAACTTTAGCATTTAGATCACAAATACGTTCGTTATAAACGTTATTTTCATCATTGATAACGAATAACTTAAGATTACGGCTTACTCAATGATTTCTAACATGAATTTCCGGATTTGATACTAAAAATACAGCGTATAATATAGTATTCAATTTCGTTTGTATTATAAATATATTGAAGGAACATATGAATTAATACAACTAAGGATAAACACGTTATAAAAGTATTATTCGTTACGACTCAACTCCGTAAAATATCAGATTGGAAAGAAAAAGAGGTATTAGACGTGAATTTTGTGGAAAGACACTGGTTGGTGGAATGTAAGGTATAGTTTATCAAAAACTTGCAAAATAAGCCATAATATAAAAATACCTAAACTCAAATCCAAGAGAAGAGACAGCCGTAAGAGCTATTTAACACTTGGCTTTAAGAAAAGGAATAGCCATAAAAAACATCTGATACTCGTCTTTGGGAAAATGACGGGTTGCAAATACCATCCGACACTTGAATTGAAAAAAATGCCGTAAAAGTTATCCGGTACTAGTCTTTAAGAGAAAGAAGGGTCTTAAAAGTTATCCAGCACTCAAGTTTAAAAATATAAAGTACCGTGAAGGTTATCTGGCACTAGGCTTCAAAAGAAGGAAGAGACGTAAAGAACTTCCTCAACTCGACTTCAGGGGAAAAAAGAGCCACAAAGATTATCCTCCACTAACGCTATATTGAACCACCAAACGCCAAAGAAATTTAACACTGACAAAAACATTCAATCTCCAATTTAGGCAAACAAAACTTTCAGCTATGTTACCAACACCTTAAAAAGAAAAAAGACGCTTCCGGTAATATAAACAACGCTGTAACAAAGAGGATTAACTCTTCATATAAAGATAGGAGCGATAAAAACGAAAGAGAAAACGCTTTTAAAGGGTATATAAGAGAAAGCTTTTCCGACCGTATTAGCAGCGGTCCAGGTAAAAGAAACGGCGTTCCCGAAAAATACATACGAAGCGGTAACACTCTCGAAAAGCACATAAAAGACCGCCCTCCAGACCGAATTAAAAGCGCTTTAGGAGGGATAAACAGCTTGTCGAGATGAAATATTAAAAGGAGGAAAGTTAAAGACCGTATTGAAGGCAATACCAAAAAGCGGCACTACGAATGACGCATTTAAAGTGAACTAAAACCAAAGCACTCCGAATAATTTATTCGAAACAAAGCAATAATAGGGCATTCCGAGTAGCGCATTAAAAATGCCCTTGACAAAGTAAGGCGCTTCAAATAGAGCATTAAAAGTGCTCCTACCAAAGCAAAGTATTCCGAAAGACACATTAACAGCGCTGACTTTTACCACCACTCCCTTTGACAATACCACTAGTAAGGTCATATAACCTAATTTTAATAAGTAACATCTCTTTTTACTTTGTCGAAAAAAAGAAGGTTTGCGTGGATTACACTACTATCATTACTAAAACAACTGATCAAGAGACTTAAACGAACTATAGCACTACCACTACTAAACAACTGATTGGAAGCTTGAATAAATTGTACTGTTATTACTGAATTATAAATATGAAACTTATTAAAAGAAGAAAAATTTACTTGTATGGATATTATTATATATTAATATAATTAACATATATGGGAGACCACGTTTGCGGAGAATATGACAGTGTATTACATTACGATGTACACTCCTATAGCGTACACGATAACATGTTATGCTGCAGGATACTTTCTTGCAGAATGCATAATAATGTGTCACACCTTAGGAGAGATATTGACAGAGTGTATGGTAAAGTGCCACGTTCCAGGTGAGAGCTTATAAGCTCTTACATGAGGTGTATATTCTCCGGGTACCTCTTTTTCCTCAAAAATATCTATTATTAATACTTGAATACAATTCTTTCTTCTTATTTTTACGTTAACGTACAAGAGACGTTACCAATAAATATCGCATTAAAGTTATTATTTTCAAAGTTATTCCGGGTTTTACAATCTTTTCATACTCTCGCATATTTTTATACATCCTAATATTAAAACAACAAATCATGAAAATCCCTATAACATCCCATTATACATATTCAACTAAAGTTCGTCTTCTTTTTCCTAAGCTATCCATAGTCGAGAAAATCGGCTACTAATTAGTATAGATTAAATATTTACGTTAATGTATAGTAAAATAATTCAATGTTTAAAGTGAAATAGTAAAATAGAAAAGTAAAAAGATCAAAACAAACCTAGAGAGTATACATCTCATATAAAAGCTTACAAGATTTTACTTATGGTGTGACAATCTACTATACACTCCGCTAATGTGTTTTATAAGACTTAATACCTTAATATACACTCTGCTAACGTGCTTCCTAGGGCTTGAACCTTTATTATACACTTTGCAAACATGGTTCCCCATGATTTCTAACTATAGTAATATCTAGTGATATCCACAATTAATATAATATTTACAGAAATATCTATTTTAAATATTTACGTATTAAGTATAACTTTATTATTTGTTATTATTATAATTTTGAAGATATTTATCAATCATTATTTAAGCGATCCTAGGTTTTTGATCATTGATGATCTTTTGATGTTGTGAAAATGTTTTTTATGTATTATTTGATGTGTAGTATTTCAGTTCCAATATTATAATGTATGAGATATTTTTACGTCCAAATTCATCGAGAGATGGTTTGATATTATTTTCTCCGTTTATGGTAACCATTGTTGTTTGTCATTATAGTAAAGATTATGTTATTTTTGTTATATTATTATTCACTTCGTCTAAATTTAGTTTAAAGATGTTTTTCAAGGAATAAAACAAACAGGGTTTTGTGAGCATATTAGTAAAGAATTTTATATTTAGACCATTCGAATGGTAAAATATGTAACTAAAGAAAATAATTATAAATAGTTAAAAAGACTACTATTATTGGGTAATAAAATATTATAATTTAATAGTATAGCGTATTTATATGAACCTAGATATATTATAAATGCATTTTTTTAATATAATACTATTGTTGGTAGGCCTTTATTGTTGCAATGTAGTCGATTCCAATCACTGTGGTCGGAGTAACTGGCGTTGCGTTGATATTTTTGATTAATGTGTGTATTCTAAGTTTGGCAGACCGCTAGCCGGTCTGCATACTAATTTGTATGGCCAAACGCTTTAGCCTGTACCTCACTACACTACACTTGCAATGCAATCCCACAAACTGCAGCCAATTTTGCAGTCAGTATGATTAACTTTACTACAAGTAAAGTTGACTTAACTTTACTGCATTTGACTGCTATTATAACACTGGCAGCTTTTTGTTTTGTACCTGCATTCCAGCGTGGCTTGCCATCAATTGGTGGTAACCTCCAAAATCTCTCCTTAATCTATAAGCCAATAACAGCCAAACTCCTGTCAATTCCGATCAATCTGTACTGAAATTAATATTAATTACGGCTTCTTATGACTCTTCTATTCCACCCATCCGAAACCTCCGTTCCTTAAATCTCGTGTATAGATCTTTCGCCATAGACTTGCGTAAATTAGGTATGCTACCACTTGCGTATCTTTTGCCAGTAGTTTCAGCCATTGCCATCACCGCTTTTACCCTGGCGGTCTTCTAGTTTGTCAGCCTGTTCCTCCATGTTACGTTCTGGGTAGTCCACATATCCCTTAATTCGTATGGTTAGCGTATTACTATCCATAAACCTTTCCAAGGCGCCATTGGGGAAAACCTTGGTCATGGAATTAACAAATTTATCTTTACCGTTAATTTACTGGAACTTATCGATTTCCCGGGCTTCTTATGCCTCTTTTAACGCCATTATATCTATTATCAGTTGTTTTTATTAGTCGTACCTAGTTTTAATAAGCATTCGTAAAGGCTCCGCGAATCAGTATACATTACTACAGGTATCGGTAGCAAATCCAACTATTTAATAAAAATCCTTAATATACTATTGATTACCATGCCGATGTTAAATATTGCTATTATGCTGTAAACTTTCGAAGCTAATACGCTTCGGGTTACGCATTGACATTTAAAATATATCTAATACATAAGATTTCTGGTAATAGTAAATTACTTTTTAAATTTATTCTTATTAACAAGTATTATAAAAAAGTCGATTGAAGATATACAGTTAGTATTGTTAACAAATAAACCGTTCGTGAAAATCATTAGTTTCGCCTCTATCAAATTAATACAAACCATATTAATTCCTTTTTTTATATAATCCATTTGTTGCTTAATCCGTTTATTTAACTTGTTCAAGTTTTCGTTTTATAAATTCTATACGTTTACTGTGATGGAAAAATCGTACAACGTTTGCGGTTAACATAACGTAGTAATATAAAACGCATTTACCATTTACTTCAGGTATTTTTATAATCTTTCCTTATCGATCTTATTGATAATTGCCAGACTTACAACGTATCCATTTTAACATAGGTAAATATAATTACTATTAACCTCAACATTGTAAATACTGAGTAAATATCCGTTAAAATTAAATTATATATCTTTATCTAACGTCTTAACTAGCTTATACTTCCAAAAATCTGATTTTCCGATAACACTTTACTCCGCTGTTATAAACCTAATATCGTTGAGAAAAAGGGTATCATCAGTTTATATACCCACGATACCAAAGTTTTTACCCTTTGTAATTAATTAGTATGTGTTAAAGGTTAAAGTTTTTATATTAAACCTGTTTTAAAGTACGCTTAGTACGTTAGAAACTAGTAAACGCCTACCTCGTTCTGTTTGTATAAGCTTAATATATTGTATTATCGTACCAGCCGGTAACTTATCCTTTAGTTCTTTTGACAACTCTAATATTACAATCCAATAAAATACGGTGGCGGATTACGTGTACGCTTACGTGATATCCCAGCTATTAAATGTAAATTAACCTTTTACACTAACAGTTAAATGAATGGTAATAACAATGATTAAACGTTGGCTAATCTTCTGGATTATAGGCGATTAAGTAAAGATCTAGTCTTTATCTTTATTACTATATCTTTAAGCAATTAGCTGTAACTTTTCATATAGCTGGTTCGTAATCTTACCTTTAATCTCGTAAATTATCTTTAACATAAAGATAACAATATTTTAGCCTTTTAATTACATTAACAGCATAAATTATATAACCCCTCGTAGTAAAAAGCCGTTAATTTCCACTTAAACACTTTGCTTAAAAAACTTACCTAATATATTTATAATTCCTTAGGCACGTAACTTAAGGGCAAGTTCTATGTTAAACTTCTCCCTTTAAGATACTCACGCCGATATGTATACGTTACTGAGCTTGTAATTCCCATCACCATCCTCCTCTCTAATGTATATCCTTCTCTTAAGTGGTTGTCTACGCTGCTGGAGTTCTATTAGCTTATTAACAATCGGCTCGGGAGGGTTATATTAGCTAATTCGCTAAGTTTGGAGGTTATCAACATTAGGATTTTTATCAGATTTAAATTTCTTGAGGGGTTTTCAGTACGGCTTAATTTATATAACTCAAAAGGTTATAAGACCGTTAGCAATTTTAACCACCACATTTCAATTGGTAATACTTAAGATCTTATACGGCCTATCTTATTTGCCTAACTTGCGCCACATAAGAACTTTACTTTAAAAAGGGAGCGAAAATACATTTGTTATTAAATGTTCGTTTCTAGTATTAAGGGAATTATTAATTTAACGGCGTGTCAATTCCTTCCTCAGTTCTTTTAAAGCTTTGTGTTATAACCCAAGGACCAACTGCAGACTATGGAACAGACCAGCGGCCAGAAGCTTGATATCCAACACATTAAGCGGGGATATCTCTTATGTAAGGACCCAGGGTTAGGGTTGGGACCGTAAGGATCGAAGAGCAGTCTAGTTGATACTACATCGGACTGCAGGAAGCGACTAGCGACTTCAGCGGTCCAGTACTGAAGATGGTATGAAGGCAATAGGATATAAGAACACGGCTATCACCACAAAGATAGTATTTCCTTCATAGCTCTTCAGTTGTCAATCTAAGTATTCAGTCTACATATTTGAATAGCCTCATGACTTTTGATCATTACTCGCACGGTTGCGATATTGTTCACTCAGCATCTCTGCTACCTTCTTGATAACAAACCCTCTGACACCTTCTATATACTTACTGGTATTTAGTGTGATCATTACACTTTGCTATATATTATAGTACGTTTTTAAGTATTTAACGAAGGGAGCGACTTAGCTGTTATGCGTAAATAGGTTCCAAATACTAGTAAAGTTGGTACAAATCCATTAAGGTCAATAGTATCGTTAAAACCCTTTACTGCTATTTAAAGCTATGCTTTTTAACTTATAATACTTTCGATTTCCAATGCAAGGATATTGTAGGCCTTTCGTAAAAAAGTGTATACCCTTTCGAACTTATTAATACCCTAGTAAACTTTAATGGGTACCTGTTTATACTAAATCTCTATTAACTTTATATTAGCTTAAAACTCTATCATAGTAAAGTTGGTGCCGACATCGTGAATTAGTACGTTTGATAAGCCAAGGTACATGTTAATCCATAAAGTATGCAATACCTTACATATTTCTTTTGCCGTAATAGTTTTAAGAAATTTGACGCAGTAAGAAGCTATGGCAGAGTTCATAACGTATAATACTAGCTTGCCTTCCAGATAAAACACATCTATAAAGACTTTCGAATTAAAGTCTTAATCTTCTTTTAACGTAAACTTAAACTTTAAAGGGAATTAAGGGTGTATTTAGCAGTAATAGCAAAGCTGCTTAACTACATTTAAAGCTAAAAGGTATGCATATTCGTAATTAGCTGCTTTTAAAACTTTTGAAAGCCTATTAATTACTAGATAGTCAAACATACAGTATAATTAACAAAGTTCCGCTTTTGTTAGTTTTAATATCATCACCTCTAGTTCTTAAAGATAAAACAAGGAATGCCTCTACTTAAGGCTAAATATAAACCTTTTACTGGCCTTAACTTATATTAATTCGTCAATGTAAACGTTAACGTTAACGCCGAGGTTTTCCATATTTTTTAGGTAAAAGAGAAAAGGGGTAGAGGAATCTAAGATATGGAAAATAATAGGGCTAATAACAGTCATAATCGTCATCGATTCCAGTAAAAATAGTTTTTTTACAGGGCTAAAGCCAACCTTAGCCTTGCCAGAATCCACGTAGTTAAGTTCTGTAACAGTATTAGTATCCTTTAGCAACGCGATACATTACGAATAATTCTTTATTAAGTACTGTAAGGTCCCCATATCCGGTATAATCCCTCGCAAAACTTGCTTCGAATAACGATCTTGGATAGTAAAAAGGTATATAGGGTAAGTGTCTCTATTATCGTGGTGGTAATAAGGGTTTTCGCCTGTAAAGCGGTATAGGAAAGCGTAGTCAGATAACTATTACGTTACTTCAGAGACAGTACCAGTATTTTCGTGTCAACCGATAGCCTTTAACTTTCTTTCCTCCTCTTTATTTTCACTTCTTTCAAATTATATAACCCGCTCAATATGGTTTTATTTAGAGGTAAAGCGGTATTATGTGTGGTATATAACCTATTTTGCGTTACGCTCGGTGGCAGTATAACGTGTTAACTAATAACCTTGTTTGCTATAAATCTAATATATTTTGGCGTTTGGTATAAATTTGATTGAATAACTTAAAAACCTTAATAATATGGAGTACCTTTTCCTATAAGTAGAGGTCTGGACCTTCTTGTAACCGTATTAGCCTAGTCTTCCATACTTTTAATTAATGTAACACGAATTAGAAGGGTCCTCCTCTTCGTCACTAAATTTCGGAGCTCAAGGGTATATATTAGTCGAGCTGGAGACTCGAGCGGTTACGGTCGCCAGCGAGAAACGTAATTAATCAAAAAAAACCCTTTATAATTAGCATTGTGGCATTAAAAGGCGTATTCGAACTTTTTATAACCCGTAATTGCCTAACGGACCTACTAGAGTAAGGTACCTTCGCCAGCTCCTACGTTCTCCATTGCCCATTAGCAAAGTATTAATCTATAGAGAATCTAATTTAAGAGATCCATTTTTCTTTCCGACTCTTTCTTATAAACTAACATATAGGATCACTTAATAATATTTCAAGCTGTATGGTACTAGAGAAAATTAACATCGTATTTAAAGTAGCCTTTCAGGCCATCGTAAATTTCTCGAAAGGAAATACAATTTATTAGGTATCAGAAGTAATAATCCTTGGCTTAGCTGGTAAGGATATTAGGAAATAACGAGTAAAAACCTAGCAACTTAACTTTTATCTGACGGTAAATGTTAAAGAATAGGCGTAACTTGACATCGATGAGGTTATACAGCTTACCATTATACTTCTCCTTTCCTTCACAGATCTTAATGAACGTAGTAATTGCCGTATAATCCGTATCCTTTATAAAAATACGTTGTAAGGAAAGTGTGATATACTAGTTGTAAGGATCTTCTATATACCTTATCTGGGGAAAAAACTAAGGTTATTATTAGTAGACCGGATAGTTACCTTTAGCTAAGTTTGGAGGGAAAAAACTAGTAGTCGTACCTATAGTAGGCTCGCATGTAAAGCCGGGTTTTCCTTAATTTGGTTACTGAAACTAAACGTATTAAAAAACTTAGGAAAAATGGGCTTAAAGGTTTTAAAAGGTTTAACGATCCTGCTTAATTGATTGATGAACCTAAGGGCTTAAGGGGTGTAAATCTATCGATTCCTCGCGTCCGATTATTTGGGCTTAGATAAGTCTTTACAAACGTGTATACGGGCGTTAAGGGTTATTGTCGCTAGCAATCTCTTTTCCCTTATCTTTCTAAGTCCATTATAGGTTCTTATCTATTACGCACTCGTAAAGTACGTCGACGAGGTTGCCGTTTTTATTGAACTTTAAAGGTAGTGAAATCTCTCATCTATGTAGGTTAGACCTTAACTTCAGCTTTACTAACTTCTCAATCTTTTTCCATATAAAAGGATCCAATTTTTAAAAAGACGTAGTTGGTAAGGTGCTCGGAGGTAAAGTTTTCGTTAACTTCCTAAATCCAGAGGTCGTCATCAAAATTCTTGATAAAGGTGGTCCCAAAGGCCTTAATTGCCTCCTTTCTAGCAGGGTCATTAATAATGTCGAATTCTACGTACTTTAAAGCTATCGTAATACAAATTAAGAGGTGTAGGGGGTAAAAGAGTGGTATAAAGTAGTAGGTCATAGGTTTTCTGTCAAAGTTAGTGTAGGTTAAAGTTCGTGAGACTTAGTTGTTTTTCGCGATTTGAAATAGTAGTACCTATAGTAGCAGCCGCAATAGTACTAACTTAGCCGTTTGTCAACTTGCCGGCTTAAAAACTTTCAGGCGGTCAATCTTAATGCTTTTTCTTTAAAACTGGTCTAGTAAAGGTTTTTTAGTGTTTTTGATAATAATAATACCATTGCCACTTTAAAGTACCTGTAAACAGTAGACGTACTTAAAAGTCTTCCTTTTAGTTACTTAAAAACAACAGACGTAGCCTTAGGACCCTTCGCAAAAATCTTTCCTCTACTTTACGCAATTGTAAAGAGTAACCAGAAAGTAGCTTTTTCTTTTACTTAGCCAATTTGTGTTTAATCTAATAAGTACTGATCAGTGTTGGTAGGTCTTTATCGTTACAACATAGTCAATTCGAATCACTGTGATCGAAGTAACTGGTGTTACGTTGATATTCTTGATTGATGAGTATATTCTAAGTTTGACAGACTGCTAGCTGATCTGCATACTAATTTGTATGGCCAAACGCTTTAGTCTATACCCCACTTTAAAGTGGGTACCTACTGTACTACACTTACAATGCAGTCCCACAAACTGCAGCTAATTTTGCAGTTAGCACAATCAACTTTAATCAACTTTACTGCAAGTAAAGTTAACTTGACTTTACTGCATTTGATTGCTGTTCCAACAACTATATTGAAATAAACTACCTAATTATTAATTTATACTACTATTTGACTAACTCATTAGCTTATTTGAATTTTTAAAGAAGTGAGTTTATTTTTAAATAGAACTATTAAGCAAAGTTTCTGATTCAATCATTTATTATCCTGATTTTTCATCAATGAAATAGAAATCAAAATCGTAATAATATTAATACACATATAAATAATAGTTCATAAGTTCATTTTCATATAAACTTAGTACTACTCATTAAATCTAATACGTTTATGTATTAATCCAAAGTCTTATTATAGTTATTTCAATAGTATTAGATGAGGTTTTATAAGTTAGTAAATATTTATCTATTGTTGTGAAACTAGTGTTAATAAACTTAGTTTAAAAGCTTTTCAATAACCATATATACTATGAATAAACCACCGCAATCCGTGATTGATTTACGTATTCATTGGTAGCAATTTCATGTTTGGTCTTTCTTACCTGTTAGTTTTGGAGAGCCATCAGAATAGGCTTTACCGGAAGCTAGGATAGTGTGGGACGCGGCGTGTGCTTTCGTCACAAGCGGGCTCGCGACATTCACGATCCCCGAAGTGCCCAGCCGGTATGCCCGGGAGGAGGAGGATCCCTGGACGACTGGAACATGGGGGTTTCGACGACCGGCCTTGTCATCGACGTTGCTATTATAAAGGCTGATATGTCGGGAATATACTGGGTGGTGAGAATGTACATGTAGCTATGTTGAACCCCGTGGTGCGGCACGACTCATGGAAAGTGAATGGCACAGTAATCTGTACAGAGTAAGGCCGCGCGACTCCGGGATTGGCGGTGCTTTTAGATTGGTCTATTCTTGTGACGGCACAAACGCTTTGGAAGATTGTTGATGAAGCTCCGAGACACGGGTGGAAAAGTTGCGCTGCAGGTGGAAACACAACGACGTCCTCGGGCCGGGGGGGACGGTGCTTGCAACATCCGAGACGGTGGGATGCGTCAAGAAGCATGAGCCCGTCAAGAAGCACAGCACCTGCACGAGACATTCGACCACGTCGCGGTCTGCCGTACGTGCGTTCGGAACGCCACACAGCACAGCAAGAGTGAGCCGAGGATGACAAGGCACTGATCAAGCCGTATAAGCGAGCTTGATCCAGAAGCTTTCGTACGGGGTGGCAAATCAGCAACACATCAAATCATGGACGACAGATGGCAACACAGGCATATCCGCTGACCGTGCGCAGTCTGAACGGCATGAGACGTGGCAAACCAAGCCGTGTGCACGGCAGACTCGCCTATCTGCTTGAGCGTGTGCAACTGCCAACGGCCAACAGCCCCAGCAGGGTCGTGGGGGTGGTCGTGGCCGGTGGTCTTACGGTTATTGCCCCGTGCTTGGCGGGGAAGAAGCCTGTGGCGCCGACGGGCTGGAACAGCTAGCAAGCGGCGGCAGAGTACTACAGGCTCGGGCTCACCAGCAGTCAGCGGCGCACGGGACGAGTTTCCTCCCATGTTTCCAGCTCGGCTCAGATGCATACCAGTAATTAAGTGCTGAATGGCCACGGACTGTGGCATGTCGCTGTGGGACACTGGGACACTGCAGTGGGACACTGCATTTACTGCATTTCTCCCGGCCGGCGGTCGCACACCAGCCCAGAAGCCCACTCTACATTGCCTCCACACTCCACAGTACCGAGCCATCCTATGCCTGCCCGGGCGATCCCTCATGCCTCAAGCCTCATGCCCGTCCTCACCATGCCCCATTGTTGATTCCGACTTCTGCGGTGCCACTATCTTGCCCCTAACCTCCTAACCTTACCCTTGTTGAGCTGCCTGCTCAATGCTCAATGTTCAATACTCAATTCGCGACTCGATCTCCGACTGCCCTACACGAACCAGCAATACCCTTGACTTTTGAAGCGCTGTGCGCGCTTGTCCAGACTCCGTACTGCATCCGGGCCGGTGCCTCATTTCCCGCCTCGCCTCGCCTCCCAACTTCACCTCCATTCACTTCTTCAACAACACTTCCTTGCTCCCAATCCGGCCCCAACCATCACCTTTCTGTTGGGACCACGCCCCTTGCCCCTCGTTTCTCGCCCTTGACGACCGCCCTCGACGACATCGACTCTCTATGGCCTAATCTGGCCATTCCCAACAACCGCTCGCGTGTACCAAGTCCGACCACCCCTTCGCCTCGAGCCAGATGGCGCATCCGGGCCTCTCCTAGCTATGCCCCCTAGACCCCAGCTGGCCGTCCAGCAGCGACCGCCCCCTTCGAGGTCCCGCAGCGGCTCCGGCAGTCTCTCCCAGAGGCCCGCCCACCAGCGATCCCTCTCCTCCACCTACCTCCCCGCCGACCCCGTCCGAAATTCCCCCGGAGACTTCCCTCCATCCGGCCCTGCCGTTGCCACTGCTGCTGACCCCGCCGTCAACCAGAACCAGCCCGGCAATGTCCAGCAAGCTCAGTTTGGCACTCCCCGGCGGGGCGGCTCTCGCCTCCGCCTCGAGTTGGCCAACGACAACATCACCCACTCGGGCTTCATGGAGTCCCCCACCGGCACCGCCCCCCTCGATCTCACCAAGTCCTTCACGCCCTCCCGAGTCATGCCGTCGAGCTTGACCGAGGCCTCGGAAATAGGAGATGTCAGCAGCCCGAGGACTTCAAGAGGTGGACGGGCCCTAGAGATCGACAACACCCCTTTGCCGTATCCCCGGAGACTCCCTCGCTTTGCGCTGCCCGATGCGAAGAAAGCTGTTCCTGCTGCGGCCCCGGCCCCCGCGAAAAGAGCAGACAATCGGGATAACAGGCCGAAGCCGTGGGCGATGGAGCCGCCAGCTGCGGCTCCGCGCTACCTTGTACTCGGGGGAGGCAAGGATGCTGGGAGCAAAGCATCAAAGGACTCCCAGGCTAGGTTCGGCAATCTCAAGGAGCCTCCTACGGGGCATGCCGATTTCGTCCCCTGGCTGGGCGACGGTCCCGAGGATCACTTCACTCAAAGCTTCATCCAGAACGGTTACTTCGACAAAGTCACCCTGGGACAGGCAGAGACCGGCTCCGCTAAGGTCGCCATCTTCCCTAGCATGAGGCACAAAACTGGCCTGTGTGCGCTCTCCACGGTGTTTTCGTCGCTGTTGGCATCCAGACGGCAGAATGGCCAGATCACTGCAGCCTCGACATTCAAGCCCCCGCCACGTGTGACATTGACGGATACCAAGAGGGAGGCCTGGCTCAAGGAACTCGCCAACCCGACAACCTCGCTCAGGAAACTCAGCAGAACCATTCCCCATGGCATCAGGGGCAAGAACTTGTTGGACCAGTGCCTCAATAAGAGCGTCCCGACGGATCGTGCCGTATGGCTGGCCAAATGCGTCGGCGCCTTGGAAATTAGAGCATTTAAGCGCAAAGGCAACGCTGTCATGGGCGGCGAGACGAAGTGGATTCGCGACTGGACGATATACGTTGAGCAATTCGTGGAGGGGGTCGTTGCCTCCTTTGGTGATAGCGAGTGGAAAATCAAAGTCAACTATGCGTGGGTGCTACTTCGTATCCGGCATTCGCATCTTGGAACTGACCTTTGGCAGCATACGACTTGCAACTCACTTATACGCCGAGCATCTACTTGACCGCGAGCACTACATGGACTGGCTAGTCTCTGGACTGGAGAACTGCTCGCACGCCAAGTTACCCATGTATCTTCTCATCGTACAGATTTACTGGAAGGATCTCCTCCGCTTGAGGAAGTACGGCCGACGACTTGTCGCCGCTCTCCTCAGTCAATACACCACGGTACGACCCCTTGGCATTGATCCATCCCACACAGACAACTAACCCACGGGCGCAGATACACACTCATCCCGACCGGGACATTTTAGTGCCTCTGTCCACGAGACTACTTCACTTGATCAAAACCCTCATGACTTCGACCGCTGTCAACTTCGTGTCTCCATCAACCTGGCTGAAGCACAAAGATGCGCTGGCTTCCTCTCTTTCCGGAGACGACGAGATCTACCAAGCAGCATACAGACTGATCAGCTACCGCAACGACCAACTTCTCTCGAGCGTGCGAGCGCCTTCCGCAACACGCCATACCCTTGTGAAACTGCTCGATGGCGCACTCAACGCACCGATTTCCGACGACTTGCCTGCCAAGTGTTGGAACTTGTACCAAGATCCAAGTGCCTCGGTCCGGACGATCCTGGAGTGGTGCACATCACTGCACCGACCTGGTATCACCAAGGTCTATATTGCACATCGACTACTATCTACGTGGGCGAACTCGGGTCTGGACACCACTCGGGTCATACTGGACTTTATGATCTCGGACCCGCTGAAACACTTAGACCGGAAGACCGCGTTATACCATCTTGTCTCCGAACTTGTTCGATCCAACCACTTCAACCTGATGCGATACATACAGTGGCTCGTCTCATGCGGCGGGCTACACGATCCGGATGGCGTTTCGCCAAATGGCCCTGCCACCAGCAGACTGATAGTGGAATTGCCCATGTCGAACCTGCCTGACTCGTTGCGGACTATGCGCGCCAATATGCTTGGACGAGCAGCTTACAATGTCGATGACGAGGCAACGGATACGGCGGCGGCGATTGACTGTGTGAAGAACTGTCTGGGCATGTACTGGGCTGCGACTCCGCATAGCGCCAGCATACCGATCGACAAGCTTTGTAAGAAGATTGGGAAAAGCAGTCGAGCGCTGAAGTCGGAGATTGGGCAATGCCTTCGTCAACTCGTTGTGTCACGGGCAGAGCTGACACAGAGTGCTGGCAAGGAGGGCCTCCGGTTCCCAATGTCAACCTTCCTCGCGGTACGGTCCATTTTTGAGGCGGCGGAGGACTTTCCGACGCTGGCAGAGTTCTTGAAGGCGATGACGGGCATATTTGATGCTGACATACTATCATCCTGTGTCGACACCCTCAACCTCCACCTGCCTACTTTCGGGGCCCTCGGCGTCAGCAAGGACTTATTTGACACCCTTGTGTCTCGCCTTGGAAGCATGACGCAGACTCAAGGTCTTGTCGCATTGCGTCCCTTCTTGCTGTCGATGGCCATGCTTGCGCCGAGAATACCTGGACAAGACCAGCTAGTGAACTACCTCACCGAAACCATACGCAACCACCGCAACAGTGCAGTTGACGCGTCTTCGCCTGTCAGTGATAATATGGCTGCCCGGATTCACGATGAGGACGGCGAGCTGCTGGACGAGATCGAGAAAAGGCTGGCAAACAAAACAAGCATGGACAAAGCAACCATGAACAGCTTCTTGAACAAGATCATTCCGAAGATCCAGGGATGTTGGACCAAGGCTGACGAGCGGCTACGAGCTTACGCGTCTCTGCTCGCCCGGCTGCGGCACTTTGATGCTCCGCACTTCGATTCGTTCATGACCAAGTGGGTGCTTGGAATCCGGAATCCGCAGACACGACCTCCGCTGGCGCAGATCTTTCCGTTGATGATCACCGTTGGGTGTCTCAACTTCTCCATCATCCTGACGACCACCAGCGATGCTATCTTGGGCAGACCTAACATGACAGGAAAACCTGCACGGCTGTCGACCTATGTTCAAGAAGTCCTCTACCTTGTCACTGCACCGCCGACCAAGAAGGAGCACAAGGAGCTTTTAACGCCGGAGGAAGCATATCGATTCCAAATCTTGCAGAGCCAGGCTCCGAGAAACCACTTCAAGGAAATGGTAGTGCTGGTCCGTAACGCGTTGACGGAGTACTGCACTTCTTTGGGCCATGCTGAGGCACTGAAAGCCCCTCTCGCTAGCGCCAAGGCACAGGATCGTTTGATGGGCCTGATTAGGACGTTGGTTTTGACTGAACAGCTAGGTGTGCCCAAGCTTCTGGCACTGAAGACCGCGGATCCCGCCGTAGGCAAGATAATGGACGACTTCACAACACGGCTCCTCTATCCCAACGAACCACCTGGCCGCCAATTCACCTTCGAGCAAGTTCTCGGCCTGACGAACGAGTTCACGCTACCGTTCTGCCATCTCAAATTATGCCAGTGCATGGCCACTGAGACGGCCGGCGCCAACCCCCAGGAGCGGCTGCAGTCCACCCTGGATGTCTACGCCAAGGCTATGGACGACGCCATCGACTCCCGGAACATAACGTGGACCGGGATATTGCCATGGCTTCCGGCCGAAGTCACACAGCACCTCCTCAACCGCGCGCAGACTCGGCTATTCGACCTGCTGCCGTCGACGAAGAATCCTATACCTCACGAAGGGAGTTTTGCAGTGGCTGAGACGTTGCTGTCGGTGATCGATACCATCACGCGTGGTCCACCGGCTGGCTCACGGCCTGTGACTCAGCTTGCGCCCGCGACGGTCGACCGGCTGGCTGACCTCTGGGAACTCCTGGCATCAGACACAGACGCCACTGTCAAGGCCGCAGTCCTGTCCTCCTGGCTGCCTCTGATGCTGTCCTACCTCGCCCTCCACGCCTCAAGCCCTGAGGCTGCCAACAAAGCCAACAGCGAAGGCCGCGGGCGCGCCCTCCTCGTCCTGGCAGGCCTCCTCCAAGAACTCGAAAACCTTTCCTCCCTCGCCCTCAGAGACCCCTCGATGCCACCCGCGCTGGTCCTGCAACTCACGCAGCGCATCTTCGACCTCGCGCTGCTCTTCGTCGACACGCTGCCCGATGACACGCGGCAGACGTGCATCCGGCACCTGCGCGACGCGCTGGCGGACTCGCGGCTGCGATATATCTTCAGCTACACGCCGGTGCCACACGGCGAGATGATGTTGGCGCACAAGGAGAAGACAAGTGTCGCCGCCGGATCCGGGAGCAGGCAGCGCGGCACGATGTTCTTGGGCGTACAGAATATGGGCCACAATGTGTTCGGGACGCCGGTGGGTGTTGGGGGCAGCGGGGTGGAGAAGTTGAGTGCGTTTCGCTATCGGAGGTGGGAGATTCTGAATGAGCCGACGCCGAATGTGGGGGAGAATGATACGAGTCTGAGCTTGACACTCTTTGAGGGGATCAAGCTGCAGTGAGACCATCTCCCGGGCGGTGCATGGTTTGTGTTGAAGAGGGTCACTGCGTGGGGGGAGATGGAGCCTGTGGAGATTATCGTCACTGGTGATTTACATGTACGGATGCCTTGGTTCTGGCAACGAGACGGGGTGGATATGCTGGATGTCGTTGACACGTAACCGAAGTGCACACATGGCGGCATCGCTCCACGCGTACATATAAACAAGGCACCAGCAGCGCGGCCTATACCGGCCGGCAAGCCAGCGTGCGCGTTCTCTTCGACGGCCACTTTCCCTTCGCCGGCCGCTTTCTCTTCGCCGGCCACTTTTTCTTGTCATAATATGTACATACATACAGACCGGCGGGACTCATGAATGTTTCTATGGCGTCATGTCACGATCGGGATTTGCATAGCATACGGATGGAAGGGCATACAATGGCTTTGGAGGACGGGTGCAGGGCATGGAGACGCGTGATCTATCTATCATTCCTCTTTTTGTTTGGAGAGAGAGAGAGAGAGGCCCGTGGGCCTGGGGTCGTGAGGTCGATTGGTTAGTTAGTTCATTTTCCTGGCGTATATGTATAGAGGCGGGGGTATGAATGGTATTGTCAATGGCAACGGGGCCCGGGGCAATATGATCATCGTTACGATATCTGCATGACAAGTTTGTCGAAGCGTGCAGGGCGAAGATGGATATGCCTTTCACAGCACTTTAGTTGGTCGTCGAATGCTGATTGCCCCCTTCCCACCTGCGTTCCTGTCGTTGCATGCCCTGCCATCTACGTACAAGGTAGTTTCAGCAGACCCGGACGTAGGTCGATTTGCGAGCTGGCGTCTGTCTGTGAGGTGTGCTGTTGGGCGACAAGGGTGCAGCATACCTGCCGGTATGTTCAGGAACGAGGTACGATAGTCAGGGGTGCAAGTGAAACCCTCCTGGCATGTTTGTATTTGAGGAGGAATACGAGCGCTGTGCTAACCTTGGGTATACCCCCCAACTATCTGCTGCCTGCTAAGTTTAATATTGGGAATACATACACATTCGCAGCCTCCTCTGTAGGTAGGAAATCTTTCACTCAGTAGACTCGATTTCAGGCACACTAGACATGGCTTAAAACGAGGGGGAAATGGCTTGTCCAAGGTCTTGCTTGGCCCCGGTGCCGACGACCACACCAGAGCTGCCATTTTCCCCCTCCAGGCCCTCCAGGCTGGTCCACTCCATGCGCACAGACTCACAATCCTGATGGAAAAGCACTGGCCCAAGTTGTTCTGGCTGGTTCACGGCCCAGGCATCATCGCGAAGGTCCATTTCGGCGGGAGCATTCGCCGTTGTGGTCACTGCTGGTACTGGGGAGGGACATATCTGCTGTATATGCGTCTGCTGTCGGCTTCGTGGCCCACAGATCGCTGGAAATCATATCGACGTAACAAGCATCGTCCGCCGCCCCGG
>JASMMZ010000005.1:19633588-19822524 GCA_038502455.1 Anisogramma anomala | reverse complement strand
CAACACCAGGGCGGCTGCGAAGGTCGAGACCCCGCGTTCTGAAGTCTTCCAGTAGCGACAGTTGGATGCCGCAAACCAAGGTCCGCGAGTTAGAGTCGGTGGCGCTCCTCGAGCGGGGACCATTGCCCGGTGCAACCGCTGATTCAACTCGGAGCCAAAGCGCTCGGGGAGTTCTATCTGCACAAAGTCTTCGTGTTGGGTGAGTTCGGAGGAGCCAGAGGCTGCGCTTTTGCTCAGGGTTGGTATCGCATAGTCTGATCGGCTGGTTCAGCATGTGTCTAGACGGGAAGTGGGACCAGGCGGGACTGCCAACCGAAGTGGTTCCGCGACTCACAAGGACTGGGCATGAAAGCGTCGTCCGGGAAGCAGATGCTGTAGGCATGCCTCCGCTTGTCCTCATCCGTTGTACTGGCCCTCTTCCTGCTTCTCAGTTGACGCTCCTGGTCCAAACTGATGCCTTCAAACTAGTCTTGGTTTGCTCTCTGGCCCGGCGTCTCTGACACGCCATGTCAGAAAGCCAGTGCGCGCGAAGCTGATCTTGACCAGGAAACACATCGTGGCATCGGGGGCAATGGTGAGGAAGTAAGTGACATCTGTAAATATGTTCTCTGCGCTTGTGTCAGACGCTGTTCTGGGAGTCGTGCTGCTTCGCGGGAGGGAACCGGGGGGGGCTATTCGTCGACTCACTTCACACGGTGTATAATGAATTCCCCACACCGGGCCAACACACGACCTCCCCCCCCCCAGTCTGGTACCGCTGCGGATTCCGCTGGAAAAGGGGAAGGGGACCCGCCAGTGCGAGTGCGCCGGCGGCGTCGTGCGGCACAGATATCGGGATCGGCCGGAGACCAGCGGCCCGCGTGGCCCGCATCCGACGCCGCCCCGCCGCCGCCCGCGGCCGTCCAGGTCGTCGCGGGCGGGGTGGTTGCCCCCTCCCCCCCCCTCCCCTCCCCGGGGCGAGAGCCGGGGCGCGCAGCCCCGCGCGTGATGCCGCGGGCTCGACGGCGCGGCGCTGCTGCCGTCGGGCGTGCTGGGCTCCAGGCGGCACTGCTTTAGCAGCGTCTTGGACAGGGCTGCATCGTGGTCGGCGGGAAACGATGTGGAGACGAGATAAGGGTTCCACCGGGGGAACTTAAAATGGTGGGTTGGTGACGAGGCCGGGACCTCGAGGGGGAAGGGGTGGAGGGGTGAGACTGTGATGTGTGGTGTAATAGTAAACGGTGATGGGTTTGGTCCTGGATGTCCTGACAATAGCGGCGTAGTCCGCAAGCAAGACTTTTTTTGCAATATTTGAATTGATCATAAAAAAGAAACTGGTGGTAAGTGCTATCATCTATCATCTTACTGCAGGAAGTAGCGATCAGGGATGATGTGGTCCTATCTAGCGACTCGGGCGACCGTCGGGTGAATGACAGCCCTTGCATAGACTCAATACGAATCCCCATCAATAACCTTCGAACGTATCGTAAGTCGTCGTTATTTCATTTGGTAACCTGAACAGACGTCCGAACCTCACAGATCTATTGATCCATAGTTAGAAATCGTATTGAAATCTGAGTAAAGAAATTCAAATTCATTCGACTTGGTACTCCAAAAACGAGTTAGATTTAATTACTAATACGTTGAAGCTAAAAATAACGTTACACTAAATTAGATGCAACTGAAACGACAAACAAAAAACAAACTTCGGATATTTAACGAAGTAATCCAATACTTATAATCACCTAACGTTTATAATATTATGCAAAGGTATATATTTTCTAAAGCATAAAAACACATATTAATAATCAACATTAATTTACAAAACCCTACATTAAAACATTACTCGATGATCTCTGATCATTAAATGGGATAAATTTTATACGAAGATTCGCCAGGTTACTTAACGAAAGTATAAATAACTACATTTAAGACGTCGAGATTGCGGCAGAGAGATGATCCTAAAATAATACACATTTTGATAAGTTTTGTAAAAGTTATTTTAAAACAGAGCTAAAATAAGAAGCAAGAAAATGATATAGAAGTATGCCTAAAAATAAGCAATAGAAATAGTATAGGTTTATAATACTTTTTGTCGCCCGATTTTAATTTCGGCTAATAATAATTAATATTAATGTAACGGCAAGGGTATATTTATTGAAACTGTGTATCTATAATAAATTAATTAGGTATATGTAAAGAATAAATAAACTTGTAATATAAAGTTTTTAAACACTATGAAAAGAATTAAAACCCGAGTTTCTGGTCTATTTAGTAGATAATAAATAAGATGTTAATATAACACTACACACGAAAGTTATTAATCGCCTTGTTTTTTAAAAAAAAATCTTTGTAAAAACCTAATCTATACTAATTAGTAACCGATTAAGTTAATTACAAACAGTTTAAAAAGAGACGAACCTTAGTTGAATACTTGTAACAAGATGTTATAACGATTTCAATTGTTTTGTACTCTAATATTAGGATTTACAAAAAATACGCGGAAGTGTAGAAAAATTGTAAAATCTAAAGTAGCTTTAAAAAGGAAAACCTTAGTGCGATATTATCAACTCGGTTAGTACCTTTTAATTACTAAAAGCTCCGTTACGTTATTATTAACTCGGTTGGCGCTCTGGATATATCTGAGCATTTCCTAGAAAGTGTTTTATCACATATTGATTACACAAATCATTAAGTTTCAGACCCCTTCATTGGAACCTATCTGATTATTATATCAAATAAATATTGAGACCGTTTACGCACATTTCAGAAACTATTAAAATAGTTTTTAAAGCGTTTACACCATTACTCTAAACGCACAAAACAGTCTTCGAAACGCTTACTATAACATCAGAAACGTTTAAAGCAATACCAGACGCTTTTACACACCACTTTAACTTTTATATGAAACTTCTTACTCCGAAATCTACCTTGTTCTTTCTTACATACCGCTTATTTAAATTGATATTGACGACGTTTGAGTTTACTAGTCGTTTAGCTTATATAGCAGTCGTTAGCGTTAAATAACTAGTTTGGAACACTTGAATATATTTTATTTGCAGTTTATATGTATTTATTAACGTTAAATGCATTATTGAAACGTTTTACCTCATTTTATTCATCTTTCATTTGTATATTATAGGTTTTCATTTGCCATTTTGTTTTAAAACCAATTTAATTACATTATTTTAATCGTATACCAAACTTTATTATTATATTATATTCGAAAGAACAGTTTTTATACGCTGACTTTACTTCTACAACTTTATTACAACGCGTTTAGCTGAAATTAAGAAGTATATGCATATCCTATTCGAAAATATAACGTTTTGGAAACGTGTTTTAAAGTATATTAATTTTGATTAAGGCGGGAATATAATTCAAGCACTGGAAAAGGATTTGAATCTTTAGTTTGTCAATACATACGTAATCAACCTGATTTTTCGTTATTAGAAGAAAAAGTTTTTAGGTTTCAACATGTATTTTTGATTGAGGAGGAAAGAATTCCGGTTCAACGTTCAATATATGGCGTATAATGCATAATTTCATCTCAAAAGTGTTACGGATATAATTATTAAGTAAAGTTATTAATACGCCTAGTAATAAAGACATTCGTATCGTAAAAACATTAGTTGTTGTGACCTAATTTTACAAAATACTCAGTTGAAAAAAAAAAGAGGTATCAAAAGTGGATTTTATAGATATATACTAATTGATAGAGCGAAAGAAATAGCTTATCGAAATCATATATAATAAGTTATAACGTGGAATCATCTAAAGTACTTCAAGTGTAAAATGTTCGGCGAGATTAGCTGCGCCCCACGATAGACTGATAGAGAGTAAAGAAAAATTAACGAAAAAGTAGGAAAAGCTGCAAAAATATCCTCTACCCGTGTTCAAAACTCACCCGCTTTGATAAACACCTTGTAAAAAGGATACAAGTTCAACCACTCCTTAATTAAAAGAAACACAGCTTTCATCTATACCAAGAACGTTCCAAACTAGAAAGATGGTATTTTCAGATGAAATAAAAAAGAAGATAGGAAGCTATACGAACTTTATAAACTAATACTGATAAATTATAACCTATATCGCGACTTTTCACCTCAATAATTCTCTACTAATAGCAACAGCTCTATAAAGTTTATAAACCTCGTTGAACTATAGAATAAAAACGATAATTATAATGGTAAGCTATACGACATATTTAATAATAATATTTATAAGATGTTAAACACTTATAAAAGACTGAATATTAAAATCTTTTAGTTTTATATCATTTTGCCTAGTGTTTTCATTGAGTAATCCAAACAATAGCATTTTTTTGTCAATACAAGTAAATATATTTTTCAAATTTTATATACGTTTCATAATGCATTGTAGCACCAAAATGAACCACGTGTTATATGATAAGGATTAGATGGAAAATCTATGGAAATCTTTTTAAAACTATTGGAAAAACGCGGATAAATCGCTATAAAAAGTGTTAAATATTTTGTTAGCAAAGTTTAGGAAATGATAGATAATGTTTGGATCAATATTTAAAGGCGATAAACTATTGAATCAAATAATTACAAAAAATTCTGTAGAAATTCGGACTTTAACTTTACAGTATTGAAATCAGAAAATTACTTAGAATTTTTCATACGAGTTCTAAAATATGATTTAAAACATCGATACGTCAACAAATTAATTTTGGATTAATATTCGTAATTGGGTAAAATCAAAATAAAAGCTTGTAAATTATAAAATCGAAAATTGTTGAAACAATTTACGACGTTTGAAATCGATAATTCAAGGTGTATCCGAGAAATAAAAACCCTAACCCAAATCATAAATAAAGATAAAAGAGCGATAAAAACGAAAAAGAAAACTTCTAAAACTATGGGAAAAGTGGATATTAATACCGATACCCTTATAATTAGGAACGAAGCTCTCTATATGAATTAAGTCCACCTTGTTGTTGTAAAAGTATACAAAGGTTTATAAGTTCATGAAATTGGTTCCTCACATGAAATAAGGTCTGTTACTAGTCAATAAATTATCTGGTATACGAGTAAATTTGCATTAAACCACAATTTAGGATCGATTACCAACCTCAATACCAAACGAAAGGCAATTTTTTAGTTTACGTAACCGATAATAAAGGTATTCAAGAGGAATTCAACGTTTATCCATACCAGTATACCTTTAAATAAACAACTTGAAGAAAGACGAGATTTACGTAACGACCTGGAATGAAGAAACAGATAAGCTAATATTTACAAGACTACAAATTACTTTATTTTCATATAATGTAAATATAAACAAATATAACGGCGTATTCAACACCTATATAGTGTTGTAATTCATATTGTTTGATAGGTACAGTAACCGATTTTAAGGTATTATACTAAATACTAATACGACGAAAATTTTAATCGCCGGTAAACGGTCATTCAATGTTTTTGTGGCAAAGTTTTCGAATTCCAATTGAACCGGATAAAAAAGTACCTCAAAATCTCATTCAGTAAAAGTAAACCATTGTTATTTGTGATTATGATAATAAATACGCAATTCAAGCCGTTTGAATTTTGTATAATAAACTTTAAAATGATATTTTAATTTCCTTAATTTATGGAAACAAATTAGATACCGAGGCAAGAAATACGATATATTAATTTGTTAGAGTTTCGAATAATATATGTTTTTACCTGTTATCAAAATTTAAATATCTGTAGTTTCTTTTTACAACAAAAACGATTTAAACCGCTTATTTGATAAAATTAAAACTACGTATATTATACAAAAGGTTCAAGTATCCGGTTACAAACCGCCTTTCGCGGCTCCTTTATGCGGCGGCTCAAATTAATGTAAGAAAGGAAATTTCGGAAGCTGTGAACAAGTTTTGCCACGAATACCAATTATATTTAAAAGCCTTTCGATGATTTAAAGTCTGTATATAAAACTATATTACCTTCAATTACAAGGTTATTATCAATCCTATATATTTCGTAGAATAGCCTATATTTTTTCATGATCGATATTACAATGTTATTTCAAGTCACTAAGTCTATATAAAACACTGTAGGAATAGATTACTCCAATGGTTCGATGAATAGTTGAATAAATATCTATTTTAGAAGTTTTGATTGAATTATCCACGATATAAATTCGGTTTTCGATTTGAAAAAATATCAAATTAAAGCTAAGATAACTGGTAGAGAATGTGGGTAAACATTGTTGAAAACGTTTTAAAGTATTTGAAGGTGAAAGCGATATTATAAATTATTTAAAATAGTGTATACGATATTATGCAGGAAGTTTAAGAAAATAAACTTGAAGTAATTGATTTTACAAATAGCTGTGAGCGTTATAAATAATATTTCTAATTTGAGTGAACTTATTTTTACACGTTTTATATTAGATCTTTACCATAAAGTCTATGTGGATGGGAGTATTGTTACAAACCATAATTTAGAAAACAAATGTTGTAGCAAAAGTTACTGCAGATTTGCGTTCTTTTAAAGCCAAAAAAATATATTAAAAGCCTTGTTGATAGGAAACAGTTTGCGGGAAATAGGCAATTTTCAATTTTCGTTATAATCCGAGGTATTGATTTGGAAAATAAAAAGTGTGGATTGGTGTATAGAAATTCAAAGGTATTAGGAAAATAAAATATTTATGAAATTAACAAATAATATTAGTTCCTTTCTTTAAATGATAATATGTGATTATAGGAAGGATAATATGTACGAAAAAGATTGTAAAAAAACATAAGCTAAATAATAATAACTATGATATCCTTACAATAATATCAACACCCCTCTATTAATATTTATACACATTTCTAATACCTTTATATATCCTTTAATAACTTAACTAAATGAATACCTTAAACTAATAAAGTTAGAAAAACTTTGACAAACATGTTTACTTGGTTTGAAAAATGAAAAAAAGCTTTAAGGTATTTGTTTTATACATTTCAATTACTTGAAAAAGTAATGAATCACGAGCTAAATATAAAGCTCTGCTATAAAGGTATTATTAAAAATTCGGGTGAAACTTTTAAGGAGTAGGCTTAGAAGGAAATCTTCATAACAATTACATAAGGCGTTTTTCGATTTCAAAGGTTTAATTCGATTATTCACAATGATCATGAGATTTTCCTTATAAAAATCTGTTATAAAGTGAAAAATGACATTAGGAAACCTTATCAAAAGAGTCGCTTTATAGTAAAAGGGTAAAATAATATAAGAAAAAAAGAAATTATAACTTGATTATCTACTTTACAACGGGCGAATTATCGTTTGATTTCAGAGTTTGTTACTTTTTTACGAATTCCTTATAATTTTCTTTTTAAGCTTTGGAATATAATGCAGGCATATAAATCATTGTAGAAGCGCATTAAACAACGTATTTGTTGGTAGTTCTTAGATGTTGTAACGTTGTCGATTCGAACGATCTTCGAAGTAATAGTAGTATTGCATGGTCAGGTTGTGGATATATTGTTTTAGGTTTGGCAGACCGCTAGCCGGTCTATACTGTAATTTGTATGGCCAATTGCTTGGCTAGTGCCCTAAAGTGAAGTGCAGCATACTGCACTCGACTTACAGCCAATGTGGTAATTCTGCATAAAGCAATACACTTGCAGTACGGTCAACTTTACTATAAGTAAAGTTGACCTACTGCAATGCATATAATATTATTCCAACACTGGCTGCTTTTTAGTTTATACGCGCACGCCAGTGTTTCTAACCAATCTTTTCCGATTACCATAGAATTGCCTGCTCGTCAACTAGCCAGACCCCTATCAATTCCAGTTGACTTCTATACTAACTTGCATGCAAATTAATCCCATTCGGTCTTAATTGCTTCGCCGCTCAGAGGTTCGAATTTATTAACTCCTACAAAAGTTTCTTTCGCCTTAAACCTTTACAAGTCTCCACTTCAACCATACTATTTAAATAAGCTATTATCAATCCCCTGGAAATCTTCCAGTTTGCCGACATATCCCTACTCGCTGTCACGTGATCCGGGATATTTAGGCGGTTTATTAACGTAGACCTCGATTCGTATAATCAGCTTATTACTATCTACAAACCTTTACAAGGCTTTGTTTAGTGATGTTTTTGTTATAACGTCGGCAGGGTTATCTTTTCCGTCGATCTATCGGAAGTTTTTAATATTCCTCCCTTCGTAGATTTTACAGAGTGCTATTACATCGATTATCAGGCGCTTTTTACTAGTAGTTCCGAGTTTTAAAAGGAATTCGAAACGGTTTTTAAGTTGGTACAAATTACTACCGGGATAAAAGAAATCTGTAGCTGCCTGGTAATAAGGTTAAGGGTTTTTTATAATGCTATATCTATATCGAAACCTGCTATTATACTATTGACCTCTGATATTAATACGTTTCATATAATCCTTTTATACTTAAAAACCAGTAAATTAGGTTACTAATAATACTAAATAAATCTTCCTGCTTATCTTCGTTAACAAAGGTTATTAAAAGACGATTTGTAAAAAAAAATCGGTATTATTTATAAAAGACCAGTTCGTGAAAATTATTCACTTAGCCTTTATAAGATCGATTAATACTATATTAATTCTACGGTCCAGGTTCTATATTTGCCACTTCAAATTCTTATTTAGTCGATTAAAGTCTTTATCCGTTGATATTTATACTTATGTTGTAATAGATAAATCGTAAGAGACTTTCGATTAGTATAAGGTGACAATATAACTACCTCGTGCATGTTATTTCAAGTACTGTTAAGCTCTAGCCTTATCAGTTTTGTTAATTATGAAATAAAATAACGCTCTAACCCTTTTAGCGAAAGCTTAAGCCGGTATTAATACCAAATATACGAATTGACGATTTATTAAAGTAAAATTGGTTATTTTTCATTAACATAGATATTAGTTTACAATTTTAGAACTTAAAGTCTTTGATTGCTTACTATTTTAGTGCTATAAAGCCAACCATTCCAACGAAAAAGGTGTCGTTAGTTTATATACTTATTATGTTAAAGTTTTTCTTTTATGTTACTAATGAATACGGATCGTATGGTAAAGATTTTATCGTTAAACAGGATTTAAAGTGCGACTGATAGGTTAGAAACTAGTAAATACCTATTTCAATTAGCCTATATAATAGTTTAATATATCGTATTATCATTTTCGATAGGTAAATAATACGTAGCTTTTACGGAAGTTTTAATAACATAATCTTCAATAAATTCGTTACTAATTATATATAGGCCTGCGTGATATTACGGTTATTAAATATAAATTTAACTTTAATTTTAGCTAGTAAATTCAATATTAAGATAATCACTAAGCGTTAGCTAATTTTCTAAATCTTTAACAACTATGTGAAAATTCAGTATTTTCTTTTTTCGTCGTATCTTTAAGCGATTAGTCGTAACTTTTTGTACAGCCGTCCCGTAGTTTTACGTTTAACCTCATAGATAATCCTCGATTTAAAGATCGTAACGTTCGGGTCTTAAAGGTTAAAGTCAGTTTTCGACACGAATTATATAATACTTCAAATTAGTAGGCTGTCGATTTCGACTTTGTCGTTTTCCTTAAAAGGTTTACTGAAAGTCTTAATAATCCCTTATATTTTTAGCTTTACTACTAAGTCTTCGTTATTCTTTTTTCCTGCTTACCTAAGCAGTATTATATAAACGGCCCAATGTATATTATTTTTCCTTAACACTTTCCTCTTTTTCGAAGGTTATTTGCGCCAACGGCGTTTTAATGATTTATCCATAATAGGTAAAGGAGGTTCAAAATAACTCGCTCGTTTTACCTAAAAAGTTTAAAGGTTTTTATCTTCGATACCTTTAATATAAGGTTGAACTTAAGTGATTCTAAAGGATATATAGCCGTTAACAGTTTTAATAATTACTTTAAAGTTTGTAATATTTAATATTTTATATAACCCTTTCTATTTTCTTGGCTTCTGTTACACGAGAATTTCACTTTATAACGGCAAGGTAAGTACGTCGATTGTTAAGGAACCGTTCCTGGTATTAAGGGTGTTATTAATTTGGCGATGTATTGATTCCCTTTGCAATTCCCTCAAGGCTTTATTATATACCGTAACACGTTTTTAAGTACTTGTTAAGAGTGAAGATTTATTCGTTAGGCATAAGTACGTTTTAAAGACTAAAAGCGTTGGCACTAAGCTGTTAAGGTCTACGGTGTTATTTATAGGCGTGCTTCCAGATCTATAAAGCTTTCAATCTTTAACATAATAATACTATACGCTGAGCGAAATAGGGAGTATACCCTTTTAACCTTTTAGATACTCCAGTAGACTTTTACAGGTACCTATTTATATTAAATACCGATTATTTTAATATCTTTTTGAAACTCTGCCGCCGTAAGGTTGGTACCGATATCGTAAACAATGATGTTAGGTAAATCTAAGTACGTGTTAATTTATAATATCATTAACGTTTCCAACGGATCCTTTTTCGAAAGGGACTTTATAAACTTAGCTCCATAAAATAAGGTTACGAAGTTAAGAACATAAAGAATAGGCCTATTATTTAAGTAAAATATATTAATAAAGATTTTACTGTTAAAGTCTTTGTCTTTTTTTAGTATAAACTTAAATTTCTAGGGGGTTTATATATACGTTTAATAATACTGATATAGCCTTTTAATAACTTCGAGAGTAAAGTATTTTACATCGTTATACTCTACGGACTTTAGGAATTTGTATAGTCTATTAACTATCAGGTAATTAAAATGCCAGTATAGTTAACGTATTTCCGGCTCCGTTAGGTTTAACACTATTACTTCCGGGACTTAAAGATAAAACTATAGGTGCTTCCACTTAAAGTTGAGTGAAAACCTCTGGTTATTCTTAACCAGCTCGATTGCGTTAACGTTAACTTTAACGCCGAAAGTCTTTATATCCTTTAAGTAAAGTAAAAAAGGGGTAATGAACTTATAGATATAAAACGTAATCGCTTTTACAGCAGTTTAAACTACTATTATTCCTAATAACGATAGTTATTCGCCTAGGTTAAAGTTAATTTTAGATTTACTAGTATTATCATCATTAATCTTAGTAATTGTAGTAATTTCCCCTCGTGGTGTTATATATTGCAAATAGCTTCTTATTAAGTAACTCATCGTCCCAATATCTGGCATAATACCTTAAAATATATAATCCGTGTAACAATCATGAAAGTTAAAGATATATAAGGGAGTAGGAGTATAGTTAAGGTAAATGTAAAGATCTTTACCGCTTAAACGGTATAAAAAGACATAGGTGGCTAATTATTAGGCCGCCGTATTAGGAGTAATATCTTCGTACTATTTAATTTGATTAGGAGCGTTCATAACGTTTTTCGACTTATCGCCTTTAACGTTCGAGACTTAATCCAAGTAATTTTATTTTGAAGTAATAGGCCATTGAAAGTATTACGTTACTTTCCTATTATTACGATCGGTTGAGGGTACCGAATTAATCAATAGCCAGACTTACTACATATCCAATATCTTTTATTACTATTACGACGATAGTTCTTATGGTCGACAAGTCCGCCTAAATTTTATTAACGTTAGCGTAGGTATTACCTTTAGTTTAAAGCTGAGGTTAATAAGCTTAACCTTGGGTATTATAGACGCCCGTATTTAAGGTCGATGTAATTAATTATCGTAAGGTTTTTTTTTATTTACGTTAAGGAAATTACCGGCTTAAGAATATATATCGAGCTAGTTTAATGTATGTGTTATTACGGTGGTAAGCGAAAAATTGAACTGGCTAAAAAAGTCTTCCTAAATGGTATTTGGGCGTTGTAAAGCGTATTAGAATTCGCTAACACCCATGATTGTTACCTGCACCTGCTCACGAAGTATAGCTTTGCCAGCATATGCTTTCTCTATTGCTTTCTAACATATCATCAACTTGCCAAACATTTAATTAAAAATATCCATTGGTAATTTCTCTTCTTTTTTCTTTACTATTATCATAATTTACCTTATAATAACCTCATTTATATTATATTATACGAGGTGGACGTCATATTCGAAGTAGCCCTTTATATCATTGTAAATCTTGCGAAACGTGATAAAGCTCGTTAACAAGGTTAAGTAGTAGTCTTTGACATAACCTGTAAGGATTTTTAGGAATAATAAGTAAAGACTAAAGGGTGGAACCTCTATTTACTTATATATATTTAGGAAGGGCATTTTTTTAGTGTCGAGAAGGTTGTAAGGCTTTCCGTCATACTTGTCTATATTATCCCAGATTTCAGTGAAATCCGTTATAAATTTGTAATTAATATTAATTATCTCAATAGGTTTTGAAGAAAGGTTACGATAATTATTCTAGCTTTAAATAATGTTTCCTAGTGATTTAAGCTTTGATATTTCCAAATTACGGTATTAGGGGTAATTTTCAGTCGCTTGTCCCGTGGGATAAAGTCCTATGGTAGGACCTGTAATAGGTTCGTGTATGTAGACAAATCTGAAGGAGAAAGGTTTTGAAGTGTTTTAAAGGGCTTAGCAACCGAATTATTAATAGGCGATAGATTTTGGGGGGTTTTAAGAGGCTTAACGATTTTATTTAATTAACTGGTGAAAAGCGTTAACGTTAATACCTCTAGCCGCATTGATGGCTGCTACTTTACGTGCTCTACCGCCGCTAAAGGCGTACTCCACGCTATCATGTAAAGGTATTAAACTGCTGAATAAATTAATAGGTTCCTTTTGGATAGCATGTAAAAAGGCTTAACTTAACTAAGGGTAAGTTAGCGATCTCCTAAAGCGTATATATAGGTGTTAAAATCCCTTAACGTCTTTTTTTTTTCCTTTGGGGTTTTGAGGTTCAAGGTTTTAAGGATGTTCTTCCAGTTAAGCTAGTTCGAAAAAGGGGTTTTCCAGTTTAGTAAAGATTTCTTTTGGTATATAAATACTTTATCGTTTAAGCTTGGCCTTTATCTTCAACTTAACGGTCCTTTGAACTACTTTTCATATGTTAATAATCCAGTCATCGAAAACCTCGCGATACTTACGGAAAGTACGGTTAGGATCTTTACTGCCACTATATTCCAATATAAAGCAGTCGACGAAGTTAGTTAGGTGCTCTTTAATTAACTTCTTATCGACGTTGTATCTCCAAAAGTCATGGCTATAGTGTTTGACGAAAAGGTAACCGATGGCCTTAATTACTTCATTCTTTGCAGGGTCGGTAATAACTTAAAAGCGAGGGTTTGCGGTATATATCTTAACGTTTTAGAAGAGAAACTTGCACTTGGTAATCTTAAGTGTAAAGACTTGGTATTTTTGACGTAAAGTTGCGTGAGAACTTGGCGACTTAGCAACTTGGTGATTTGGCGTAAGGTTGCGCGATGTAAATTTCTCGGCGCGAATTAGTGTTTTCGCTTAAAGTAGTGAACTTGGAGATTAAGGTGAAGTAAGGAATAAAAAAAGTGAAGTATGGGCAAAGGTTTGGTGTAGGAAGTAAGGTTGAAGGTCGTTCGTTATTCGTAGTAAAGGGCGAAGTTTGTTTTTTATAGTTGTTTGGCATGAGGACTTAGTCGTTTTTTTAGTAGTAGTACCCGCAGTAGTACTAACTTAGCCGTTTGCCAACTTGCTGAACTTTGAGAATTTTGATAATCAATCTCAACGTTTTTCTTTAAGAAGGATCAATAAAGATTTCTTAGTGTTTTTCAGTAGCGATACCATCGCTAACTCTAAGCTGCCGTGAAAACCAACGCAATCTATAAATCTTCTCTACTTATTTCCGTAAAAACCGACGCAGCATCAAAGGCCTTTCGCAAAAATCCTTCCTTTACTTTAGATGCCATTATTTAAACTAAAGCGTAACCGAAAAGTAGCCTTTTCTTCTACTTAGCTTATTTGTGCTTAACCTAATAGGCAGACAATCACTGATTAGTGTTAGTAGGCCTTAGACGTTGCAACGTTGTAGATTCGATTGGTCTTCAAAGTAACAGTAGTATTGCATGGTCAGGTGGTGGTAGTATTGTTCTAGGTTTGGCAGACCGCTAGCCGGTCTGCACTGTAATTTGCATGGCTCATTGCTTGGACCGTGCCCTAGAGTAAAGTGCAGCGTACTGCACTCGACTTACACCTAATGCGGTAAGTCCGCACAAAGTAATACACTTGCAGTACGGACAACTTTACTGTAAATAAAGTTAATCTACTGCACTGCATGTCATATTATTCCTATAGTATTTATGCTTACCTGCCTGTGAAGCTTCGGAAGCACTATTCAGCTGAAACGATATTTTATATCTTTATATCACTTTATAGTTTCGCGGAGACTGGTATATTTTTATTCAATACATATTAAACATATTATAAGGAACGTTTCGAAATAATTCACTTTACCTTTTACTTTTAGCTATTTATTTCTATAATTCATTTTAAGAGCTTTGTAGTCGTTGGAATACAAATTAACGAAACGCTTATCCTATATAATACGTCATTTTTTGCCTCGAAAAACAAGAATCTTTATGAAGATTGTTAAAAAAGAAAGTCGAAAATATACCTAAAAAGGTAATGTTTGATAAACTTGAACAATACCACGATTATATTACACAATAATATCTCGAAGATAATGTAAAGAAAATGATGCAATAAATGTACTTTTATTCAATGAATCAATATCATATGCGAGGATAAATACCAATATTAACTTATGTTTAAGGTTTGAATTATATTAATCGTATAATCGAAAACAACGTTTTACTCGTTTGTTACTACGTAATAATAAATAAAAATATTAGATAAGAATGCCACGCGTTATATAAATGTTTCGAATAACATATTCGAAACCTAAAGTGTGGCTTACGTTTCGTACTTCTCTATATTTATATAACAAAGTTGTTTGCTTTAATTAATGATTTATTTGCGAGTTCCAACTATTAGAGCTTGTAAATAAGGTTTACATTTTTATCGGTAATAAGATACTAGAGTGAAATTGATTTACTTTATACGATAATATTATTTATTAGAGTTAAACTAAATATAAACAAGTTAAATAGAGAGTTTTCGCCTTAGGGATTTATAGTCTAGTTGAAGGGTTTGATTTTTATATTACAATATCGATAATTGTCCATATAATTATTTAGAATTTTGAAATGAATTCCCTCAGTTCAATAGTTTACACTAACATTATTTTCTTTTATAAATGACTTCCTAAACTTAGTTTTACAAATGAAAAACATTTTATCTTCAATATTATAGCTTTATGCAACTTTTATAAATGACAAGAAATTGAAAAGACGAAATGAATTAATGGGAAGTCAAGCCTAACCAATGTAATGACCAAAGACGCTCTAAATAGTGAATTCAAAATGCTCATATTTACAAAAACTTTTTTCGTTAACGTTATTGGAAAGATTTTACGACCTAACACCCGATAAACAATGTTTTCATGTGTTTCATTACGGATTTTACTTTATACCTCACGCTTCAAATGCATTATTAACCGTTTGTATTATATATTGCACTTTCCAAATTGTTTATTTACCATTTGACTAGTACGTTATATCTTTTTACATTTACTATTAATTTCTTGACTTATGGTGTTGTTTAAATTCGATGTAATTATAAAGTTATCTATATATTGGCTGGTGATCACCAACTAAATATAAAAGGAGGCAGTTAGAAGTTGCCGACTGGGAAGGGAGAGGGGGGCGGGTACCTCTTCATTATTATTGTTATTGTCATCACCTTCATCAACACTATCATCGTCATTGTCTCCATCGTAGTCGGTATCAACGCCGTTTTCTTCACCTCGAGAAAGGCTAGGCACTCCCCGCGCCTTAGGCCATATAACCTTAACCAAATGGCAATGTGTGAGGTCGCTCTCTTTGCGATAAAACGCGAAGATGTCTTCGAATTTACCTACGTAAAATAAGTTTTAACCCACCCGCCAGGAGATAATAGCGGTCACTGTCTCCACTTGACGCCTATTAATACTCGGTGAGAAATTTGCTCAAGCCACGTATTACATATTAAAAAAGTAGATGTCGAGAAAACGAAATCTCAGATGATATATTAAGGGAATAAACGACGAATAAAAAATCTATAGGTTACGTATTGGAAAAGTAAATGACTTACTATATAAAAGATGAACTTAGAAAAGGGTTTCGACGAAAAGCCTTAATATTACCGACATAGGGACATACCCGTTACCACTTAGTTCGTAACAGTAATAATGGGAAAAACACCCCCATTTTAACAGTACTCGTTAAAGGATTTGCTAACAGCTGCGAAGGCGACGTACGGTATATTAGGCGTAGTTATAAATGAGCTGGAAACTTTTACCTAACTATGCCAATTCAACGTCTTACTCATTAAAGCGGCCTTGCGGCGTACCTAGGTAAGGCGTGCTTCAAGGAAGTGGACCTATTCGGCTATTTTCGTCTCGTTTACACAGAAATTAGTATGTATTACAAGTTAAATGGAAAATATCACGTACCCTATTTCAACTCATCAATATTATGTTTATAATACTTCAAAAACTTCGTGGATAAAGGCGGGATTTTCATTCGCGGCGAAAAGTTAAGGTTTATAACTTCTAATTATCGTTCCTTTTACTACTATTATTACTACTGTTTAATAAGAAAAAGAAAGGAGTAGGGACAGGGGGTAGTGGTGGCAGCGGGAGAGATAAAGCGAAAGAGAAAGTAGATAATAGGGGCGTGTGTGGCAACAACTACAGGATTTGTAATGCGTTGACGCTATCGCGCTAAACGGCGCCTCTTACTAAGAATTTGACGAAATAATAATATGCAATATGATTAGGATTTGCCGAGGCAATAGAAAGCGTAGTAAATATAATTAATCGAGTGATTAATCAATACAAAAACGTTATATAGTTAAAGAAGGAAAAAAGGTTCTACTTAAACCGATAACGATATATAAATTAATATTAACTCCATAATACATAACATCGATAATCATACTTTCATAACGGTTGCCAACCTTTTAAAACAAAATGAAATTTAGACTATCATTAATATAAAATAACCGATTGATAGCATTACTTTTAAATGACCCATTAAAAACTTGAATGAATTATATTATTATTATTAAGTTATAAATGAAAAACTCTTCGAATAAAAAAAAAAATTCAGAGTAGATATTATTATATATTATTATAATTAGAGAACGTAGGGAACTATGTTAGCAGAGTATATAGTGGTCTATCATACCCCGGGGATCATATTAGCGAAGTATATGGTAGAGTGCCACGCTCCAGATGAGAGCTCATAAGCTTTTATTTGAGGCGTACACTCTCCAGGTGCTTCTTCTCCCTCTTGCGTACATCATCTACTACAATACTTTTCATACTATACTGTCTTCTTCATATGTTGACATGAAAACCTAACCTAAGAAACACATATTTCCGCGATTATCGTATTTTATTATAAACATAATTCTTTTCTGAAATATTAAGATGGAAAAAATAATATACAAAAATACTTTATGAACGAAATACAAATAAATGCTATATAAACTATGTGATTCATATGAGAATGAATAGGATGTTGGAACTTTTAGGGAAGTAATAGAGTTACTTCTCATACCCTACGAAAATAACCGAGTTAACTGCACGTTCCTATAAGAATGATAGAAACTTTTCGTGTGATATCGAATAATCGAAGATGATCAAAAACAAATAATCTATATCAGAATAAAAAAAATATTATAAAAGAAAGACAATAAAGCTAGATAAATCAATTAGAACTACTTAATATACGAGTTTATTTTGATTATAACAATATACGAAACTTGTACCACCAATTTTGCGATTACCCTTATTATAAATAACAATGAGTAAAAACCTAATAACCCAAAAAGTTAGTTATAACCAAAAATTCTATTTTTTAGGAACTAAAACCATAATTGATGATAAATAACAACACGATATATAAATTATAATATATGGGTTTCGTTTCTTAACCCATATACAGCGGTTTTTGGACCACTTTTGACTTCAAAAACACAAACAAGATCATGTTGTATAATCAATTTAATGAAAATAATCTCTGGTAACGATTGACAAAACTGGACGGACAACAAGGAAGATGAAGGATATACAGATGGAACCGAAAAAATTATCCTATCGATAGCTACCGAATTCCGTAAACAAAACCTGCGTACTAATTCTTATAATCATATAAACGAATAAAGGTGAGAACAAATGTCATATATTACTCTTCCAGTACACCTAGCCTCATCGTACCCTGAAACATAATTCAAAACTATAATTTCGATAATATAAGCCGAATAGCATTAATTTTTCAAAGTATAAAGTTAATTTGGAATAACGATATCGAATAAATATGGAGAAAACTTAGGTAGAAAGGAGGATTCTATCACAATTCGAGCTTTCTTTGGTCGTTTCGAAAAACACTTAATTAAATGGATACCTTGCAAGAAATGTACCCGAAATATTATTTTGAATTACTATTTCATTAAAGTGTAGTTTTATGAAAATAAATAGCACTTATATGTAAGTTACATATTATTCGACATGATGGAATAAATAAGGATAAATCATTAAAAATGTAAACATACCTATTTGTTACACGCGTCGGTGATAATAATAGTACGAAACCATACGTTACTTGAGACTATAAATACCTAATTAAACTACATTTAAGGAAATACCTACAATATTCACATTATTCTTGGTAGGGTAGAAAATAAGTTCCTAATGAAATTGATCACTCGTACCACTATAAAGCGTTTAAGAGCAATTATTGAAAAGGTTAATCTAACTATAAC
Organism: Anisogramma anomala; assembly: GCA_038502455.1. Lineage (NCBI taxonomy): Eukaryota > Fungi > Ascomycota > Sordariomycetes > Diaporthales > Gnomoniaceae > Anisogramma > Anisogramma anomala. The sequence goes on along the minus strand of JASMMZ010000005.1, from coordinate 19,803,774 downwards.
ATTAACGATAGCCGATGGTAGATGAACGGCAATAGCGAATTATATTTCACTTCCTTCAATTGTTAATGCGAATGGTTTTAATTGATACCTTTATCACCCTTCATTATCCCTTATATCATATATTACTAAATTGTCATTAGGTCGTTCTTCATTCAGCGATTAATAACTATACTCAAAACGTATTAAAATTAGTTAAAAAGGCGGATACTCGGTCGTCATTCGCATAGAAATTTGTTTGAAACCATTACCTTCTAGTATATAACCGGTGTTACAACAATATTGACTGCTATTTTTAGTAGGTGAATTGCAGTATAGTCGGTCAACTTGACTATAAGTAAAGTTGGTTATACTGACTGTAGGTGGAGTGCCCAGTTCAGACTAGAGCATGAGCCAAGCAATTGGCTCTACAAATTAGTGTGAAAACCGGCTGGCAGTCTGCCAAAACTAGAACAATACATTCACCACTTGATCACGCAATACTACTGTTACTTCGACCAATCTAATCGATAACATTGCACCGTCTCAAGGCCTATAATAGCCAAAGCTTACGAACAACTGGTATATAAAAGCAAAATTGCGATTGATTATCGATTATCGTCAGGGGAATCGAATACGAATGCAAAAAATAATTTGGGATCCTAATCAAATAACAACAATAGTAATAAAGACGAAGATGCAAGTTTGAAGAAAAAAAAATAGAAATGTTGAAAAAAGTTCAACAAGCTATTCAACTTCGTAAAGTATGCTTAACAGTAGGTATATCCAAACCAAAATAGGTCTTATAACTTAAAAGATCTTTTTAACAGTATAAAACTCTAAAAAATATTTGTTTTTGTTGGAATAATATTGACTGCTATTTATAGCAGGTCAATTGTAGTACAGCTAGTCAACTTTACTTATAGCAAAGGGGACTGTACTGACTGCAAGTCAGTTGATTGTGGAGTGCCCGATTCAAACTAGAGTACATGCTAAGCAATTGGACATACAAATTAGTGTACAGATCGGCTTGCGGTCTGGTAAGCCTAGAACAATACATCTACCACCTGATCATTGCAATACTACTGTTACTTCAACCAATTGAATCGACAAGGTTTCAACGTCTAAAGTCCTACCAATAGTATTATTAAATACGTACGTGTTAGATATATTTTAATCATAAATTTCTTACCCTGAATTAACGATACGACGAAGACGAAAAAGATATCAATTGTAATGATGTGACATCATTATGTGAAAAAATCCATCGGAATCAAAGAAAACTCTATTTTATCTAATGATACAAGGGCGCCACTCATAAAAAAACACCTAGAAATTGTTAATTGTTTGTTACGATTGATAAGTATGTATATTATAGGTGGAATTTCGAGGATAGAATTGTTCAAATTATTCGAATATTTTATATCATTCTTATTACCCTTCAAACTTTCAGTTATTAATTGTAATGAACGAACAAACCTAGATCTAAACAGTCAAAATGACGATATCATAACTTTAAAAGAATAAATAATAGTAAATGATATTTCTTTTAGCTTCATTGGCATATGAATACAATCGATAATTAGAATGTTAACGAAATCTAACGAAGACGTTTACCGTCTATTGTGCAAAACGAACCCCCTTTACTTAAAACACTCGGTTTGATTGGAATATTAAATGTTGGACAGAATAGAGAAAACTAAGTAAGGTATTACAATTAGTGACTGATATATAGTTCGAATTATCCAGTATCAACGCCTGAAATATATTCAAAACGACCAGTAAAAATTATTAACTAAAAGAAAAAGTTATATGATAAGTAGGTTAGTATTAACCAAACGATGAACATATACATAGAAAGATGTGTTCGCGTTCATATGAATAAATATTTAAGTAGCTAACCTTATCACCTATTCCATATAAATTAAATTGGAAAGTCAACTATTAAAATTAAAGCAACCTAAATCTTGGTAGAATAAGGTATATTTCGCGTAAAAATTCCATTTTGTATCAAGAACAACGTGATTTATCTTACTTAAACAGTTGAAATAGAGGGCCTATTTACGATATCATCCTAAAAAAAAAAAACATCGTTTTATATGCAATTATATTCCAATTAAAAGTTGCATAATCAAATCATGATAACTGATATTAAGAAAAAACAAGGTCTTCAATAACCTCCTCCAGGCTTATCACAACGTTTGTTTTTGAGGGAATTATAATAAATGAATACTAGAGTATAGAAATTACCTCAAAATATAAACAAAAAACCATATTCATTGTCATAGATTGGTGCCTGTGCTAATGGTTACCAGAGATCCAGCCCTGGTGGTTGCCATTTATACTCCTACGGTGTTTTAGAGTCGCTTGTAATCCGAACGGTAGTATACCCTTTCCTGTTACGTGACCAGGTTACTACTTTTCCACAGTTTCGTAACAGCTTCTTGATAGGGTTTTTTTTCTCTATCGAGGATTATAAATAGTATCCGACCACCTTAAACGATAGCTCCGTTTCAGTTTTTTTATATATAAATATTGATTTTTCTCCGATGGTATTATAGTTACTCGTAAGCGGTTTTGACTTAGGACTATGTTTTCCCCTTTCGGCCTATTAAATCTAAAACCCTAAGACTTAAAACAATTCCTCGATGTATACGTAAAATATTAGATTCAAAAAGCTTTAATGACCTAATATAACTATCTTATTACTGAATACGACTGTTTTACCAATAGCTTACGTATAAAGCTCGTTAAACAGAACCAAAATGGTCGCAAATACGCCTTACATTAGAAATAACAAACTACTAACGTACTAAATACGTTAATAAATATAGTTCAATATCTTAAAGTTACTGTTATGCTTACTTTTTTGAAATAACCCCCTTTTTGAAATAGATTTACTACGTTATACAAAAACGACGTGACTATTACGTTATTTTTTTAATCGAGAACTGCTTTAATTTACCCAATAACAATAACTCGAATTTCTTTAATTCTGATTATGACATTGGCGTCCCATTTAATGAATTTCAATAACTTATAAGTAAACACTTCAATTAAACGGTAAAATTTTTCGGCCTTAAATTACGTTTTTCGATATCAAAAGTCATGATATTACGTGAATTATATAAAACCTGGAAATTTATCGATAATGAAAAAAAATCATTTTTACGGTATTTTAGAATAATTAAAAGGCCTTACGAAAACTGTCATAAAATGCTATTAATTCTGAAGTAACGACATATAATGATCACACTAAATACCCGTGAGTATATAGAAAGTGTCAAAGGGTTTATTTTATTAAAAAGATAGCAGAGGTGCTGAGTGAACAATATCGCAACCGTGAAAATAATGATCAAAAGCCGTGAGGCTATTCAGAATATACTGAGACTGAATACTTAGGTTGACAACTGAAGAGCTATAAAGGAAATACTATCTATGTAGTGATGACTGTGTCCTTATATATCCGTACCTTCATACCATCTTCAGTACTAGATAGCTTAGATAGCAACATATTCAATATATTCTATGCGTCCGTGCGTTAACCCTAACCCTGGGTTGCTGACATAAGAGATGTTCCCCGCCTGATGTGTTGAATGTCAAGCTTCTAATAGCGCAGCTGGCCGCTGGCCTGTTACATAACCTGCAGTTGGTTCTTGGGTTATCACACGATATCGGTATTAGCGACTTTAATACCTTTATAATAATGTTTCGCATTTATTATTACAAACCTAACACGGTTGAAACCGTTATCGTTCAACTTATAAGTATTTAATAAAGATATCTTAAACGATTTTACATCTTTTTTACCGCTTAAGAGGCTTTTTCTGTAAAGATTGGTTATATAGCCTGAGAATTCGCTGTTAAACTTACCATCTTAAAGAAAGTTATTAATGAAACGCTAATTAATACGCTACTTCTCCTCGACATGTTTGAGAATTATGACGAATAAGTCGCCCACGATTAACTTATTAATAAACGTATTGGAATAGTAGTAATTGCAGTACAGTAGCTCAACTTTACTTATAGTAAAGTTAACTATATTGACTGCAAGTTGAGTGTATTGTTTGTAGGCCTACTGTATTAACTGCAAGTCAAGTACAGTATGAGCTTATTTCACACCAGGGAATAGGCCAAGCTATTGGCTATACACATTACTGTGCAGATAAGATAGGGGTCTGCCAAACTTGGAATAATATATCTACTACTTGACTATGTAATACTACTATTAATTTGACCAATCGAATCGACGAAGTTGTAATTTCTCAAGCCCTACCAACAATAATTATTGTTTATTAGGTTAAGTATAAATGAGCTAAGTAAAAGAAAAAGTTACTTTCCGGTTGTTACGCCATATGTTAACATTAATGTAGAGGAAGGAGTTTTACGAAGAGCCTTTATTATTATTCCAGTTCTCACAACAGCAAGTAAAAAAGGCCATCGAACTACGTTAGTTTTTATGGAAAGCTAGAGGTAGCGATGGTATTGCTATTGAAAATATTAAGGAAATTTTACAAATCCTTTTTTTTAAAAAAGCGTTAAGATTGACCATTAAAAGTCTTAAAATTCATTAAGTTGGTAAACGGCTAAGTTAATGTTACTACGAATGTTACTATTTCAAAAACAATTAAATTTTATGGCTTACAATTTTTAACGTTCGATCTCTACTAATAATAACAAAGAATCTTCAACCTTACCCTTTACACCAAACCTTTGCCCTTACTATACTTTTTTATCTTTTCTACGTCAATTTATTCGTTAAGATTTCTGTTTCAATCGATAATACTGAGAATCTCTAAGTCGCGTTAAGAAAACCATGTTGCGCGACTTCATATTGAATCACTAAGTCTCTACACTTTCGAATCAGCAAGTGATTTAACCACCAAGTTTCGAACCAGCCAGAACCTCAAGATAGTATCCAGTCAAAAGCGAATGGAGGCAATTAAAGCCCTCTGACCTTTCTTTTTAAGAAATTATGATAAATAATTTTAGGTGCTAAATATTTGACAAATATTTAACGGAATAATACCTAGTTAACTTCGTCGGTAGTTATATCTTTGATTAGGACGGTAGTGATCACAACCTCGGTATAAACGCCTTTGAAACCCTTTGAGGCTTTTTTGGGGGGATTATACCATTAATATACAAAAGATAATTTCGAAAGGGGTTAAAAGTAGGTTAAAAACAAAGATTATTCGTTGAAGAATATTCGTTTTGAGTAAAAGCTTTAATGATTTAGCAATGGTTTTTCACAAGTAAGCCTAAATTAAAGAATATCCTAAAGATTTACACCCAAAAGAAAAGGTCATTAAAATCTCTTAAAGCCTTTATACGCGTTTTAGGGAACCTCTCTGTAACCTTTATTTAAGTTGTGTATTTTTATACATTAACTATAATTAACTTATAAATTTTCCCGGTAACTTAATACCCCTATATAATAGCGTGGGATACGCTTTTAGTAGCGGTAGAACGCGTGAATCAGCGATTGTTAACGCGGAAAGAGGTGTTAATATCGATGCTATTTAACGGTTAATTAAATAAGATCGTCAAATCCCTTAAAACCTCTTTTATAACTAAGTCTCCTTTAACTTTTAACCTTTTATTCATAGTCGCCAAATCCTTTAAACGGAACCTTTTAACGATAGGTACGCTTATATACGCAAGCTCATTATAGGCCTGGCTATAAAACTTCACCCTTCGGGTTAAGCGTCAGATAATGAACCTTATCACCGCGACTCGGAGGCTCTAAGGCTTATATTATGAGAAAATATTGAAAATAATTAGGACGATTATTGCTACCTTTCTTCAAAAATTATTAAAATGGTTTAAATTAATTATAAGCTTTGTAAGAACTGTGTTAAAATTAGGAATAATGTAAAAAATATAAAGGGAAGCCTTACAATCTTCTAAATATGAAGATAATACTTTTCCTAAATATTTATAAGTAAATAGAGGTATTTGTTTGGTTTCACTTAATATTCCTTAGAATCCTTGTAGGGCACGTTCAAAATTATTACCTAACCTTCCTAATACTATTAAAAACCTTTCGAAATATTTACAACTGCATAAAAATTTATTTTAAGTATAATGTTTACCTTATATAATATTATACGAATTAAATTATTACAACGTGTACAAAGATAATAGTAAAGAAGAAAGAGGAAGAAATACCGATAAATATTCTAAACCAAATGCTTGACAAATCAATGTTATGTTAGAAAACGATGGTGATAGCCTATGTTGGCAAAGTTACGTTTCGAGAGTAGGTACATGTAGCTGTTACGGGCGTTGGCGAGTTTAAATACGTCTTATAGCGTACGAATTCTACCTGTGAGGACTTTTTTAGCCAATTGAGGTCCTCGTGTGCGATAGTAATGACACGCATGCCAAACTCGCTTGGTATGTACCCTTGAACAAATAACTTCCACGATATAGACGAAGAAAGCCGCATATTGATACGTTATGTTGATCGTAAATAAAGGCGTTTTCAACGCTTAAAATCTGGTCTAATGGCTTCGAATTGAAAGTTATAATTATATTAGCGCTAACGAGGGTAAGGTTTTAACGGACCTACTTACTATAAGTAATATTGTTGTAATAGTGGCAAAAAAATTATATTTGTAGTAAGTTCGGCTATTGATTAACTCGTTACCCTTGAACTAGGCGTGATTATCAATAGGTAATATATTATATTTAGTATCCCCTCATTTTTAGGTAAGATTACTTGGACTATATCGTAGACTCTAAGTGTAATGAAACCGTAAATAACGACGATTCTCCTAAGTAAATTAAGTGGTATGAAGATACCACTTTTGGCGCGGCTTAGTAATTAGCTAACTACACCTTTATATACCGCTTAAGTGGAAAAGACCCTTCCTTTTGCCTTAATCAAGCTCCTAACCCCTTACATACCTTTAACATTCGCAATCGCTATATAAACCATACGCTTTATAGTATTATATCAAATATGAGGGTAATGAGGTATTTAATAGGAGGCTATTTATAGTACGTACCATTACGGAGGGAAAGAATTATTGTTACCAATATTAATCGTTAAGATAATAGTAAGGTTAAAGTTAACTTTGGCCTAGACTAAAAATTATCGTCACTAAAGATAATAGTAATTGATATTATTATTAGGGTAATTACGTTCAATATAATTAATTCCACTACCCTTTTCCTTATTTGCTTGAAAGAAAGAAAGACTCTGGGCGTTAACGTTAACGTTAACGTCGATAAGTTGGTTAAAAAAAGCTAGGGATTTCCCTTCACTTTTCAATATAGGCACTAATAATTTTATCTTTCAATCTTATAGGTAGCGGAATTAAATCTAACGGAGTTAAAAATTTGTTAATTACATTTTCGATTTAATTACCCCGCCCTTAACAGGCTATACAAAGTTCTGAAGTTTATAGATTATAAAGATATGGAATACTTTGATTTAAAACATATCAAAAATCTTTACTATTATTACCAAAAGTATGTCTAAACCATTAGAAAATTAAAATTTGTACTAAAAGAAGACAATAACTTTAACTATAACATCTTTATTAACGTACTTAGTTTGAATAATAAGCTTATTTTCTATATTGTTAACTTCGTAAGAATTTTCCACAGAGTCAAATTTTTAAAGTCCGTATCGATAAAACATACGTTGAAAAAGTTAAGGATATTGTAAATTGATAGATATTTGTGCCTATTTAACGTTATCGTTTATGATAACAGTATAAATTATACGATGGCGAAGTTTTCAGAAGATATTGAAATAATGCTTATCCCATATAAATAGGTGCATGTGGAGGCCTATTAAAGTATTGGGAAGGTCGAAAGGGAATAAGCGTTATTTCGTCGAGTGTACGATATCCTTACACTAAAGATTGAAAGTTCTACGGATTAAAAAGAACTGTTAGAATAGTACTATATGTAGTGTAGTAGGTTAACTTTACTGTAAGTAAAGTTTACTATACTGCAAGTTGGGTGTATTGCTTTGTGTGGACTTACCGCATTAGGTGTAAGTCGAGTGCAGTACGCTGCACTTCATTCTAGGGCATGGGCCAAACAATTGGCCCTACAAATTACAGTGTAGACCGGCTAGCAGTCTGCTAAACCTAGAACAATACATCCACCACTTAACCAATGCAACACTACTGTTACTTCGACCAATCTAATCGATAACGTTGCAAAGATCTGAGGCCCTACCAATAGTGCTGGCTTTAGATGATGGTAAAGGGTCTAAATGTTATTGTGGGCCCTAACGGTTTGTTGCTGACGCTATTGGTTTTTGTAACGTATCCACACTTAATGAGTAAATCTTCGCTATTAATAAGTATTTAAAAAAATTGTGTGCCCTATAGCAAGGTACTAAAGGATTTATGGAAGGAATCGGCACCGAGTTAAATTAATGATACCCTTAATACAAAAATATTGTTACAATAATTAACATATTTACTTTACCGTTACGAAGTATAGTTTTTGTACAGGAGTTAGGCAAATAGGATAGCCTATATAAGACTTTAAGTATCTTTCCTTTTGAAGCAATTTTCAAAACTGGTAAGACTCTAAGATGTTATTCATTACCCAGGTTAAGTCTTATATCAGGGAGATCAATGATGACAACCTTTTAGTTAGACGGATAATCTAATATAACAATTTTTTACCTATTATCAATAAATATTATAATGCTGCTGGCGCGAAAGATTACTAAAGGAGAGGGACTTGAAGGAGGAGGAATATATACCAGAAGGTATTTATAATACTATTTGGGCAAGTAGGAAAAAAAAGAATAATAAAACTTTGCCGTTAAAGTTTCGGGTACAAAACTATATTAAATCCTTTGATAAACCGTTCTAAAAAAGCTATAGGTTCGAAATTAACTAGCTTCTAACTTGAGAAGTTACACAATTTGCATCTCAAGTTATCTTTAACCTTTATGAATCAAATATGAAGATTTTCAAGTCAAGGATTATATATAAGGTTAAAGGTAAAACCTATGGGACGACTGTAAGAAATGTTACGCCTAATTACTTAAGTATATGGTAATGAAGTAAAAAATTAGATTTTTATGTGATGATCAATGATTCAGAAGATCAATAAACTTCTGGTGGTTATTTTGGCGGTAAGTTCATTAGTTAAAATTAAAGGAAAATTAACACTTTATAGTCGTAATATAACTTAAATATATATTTAATTAGCAACTGATATATAGCGAATCGTATTGCTCAAGTTACTACAGGAATTACGTATCACTTCCCTTCTGGGTATGGTAATACGATATATCAAGCTATTGTACAGACTAATATAAAGTAGGTATTTATTAGGTTTTCATTTATTAGTCGCAATTTAAGTTACGGTTAGGTATCAAGTTTCTAATACATGATTCGTATTTATTGGTAATGTAGGGAAATGATTTTGGCTTAGTAGGTATGTAAATTAATAATACCTTGTTCGTTGGAAATATTGGCTTTGTAATATCGGAATAGTAGGCGATTAAGGATTTGAAGTTTTGGAATTACCAACTAATTATAGATTTGGCGGATGTTAACCAACTTGACTTTAACGGATCTTTAATCCGTATGTTTAGTGTTAATATTAGCCTTAATTTTCGTTAAACCGGTTAATGTGTTAACTTTTTTATAATTGATAAAACTAACGTATCTAAGACTTGATAATATTTGGAATAACATGCTCGTGACAGCTATATCGTTACTTTATACTAACCGGAAGCTTTGAATAACCAATCTATTACTTTAGAAGAGTAAAACTTAAAAAATAAAGACTTTAATCGGTTAAATGAGAGGCTTAAATAGAAGATGAAAAGCTTGGACCTAGGGGTTAATATAGTTTCAATTAATTCATTTCAAGCTGAGATCATGATTGTTACGCATATTTCCCTTGAAATAATATCAACTTATCATTATAAAAGGGTTTCTCACAACCCTGATTAATAAAGATAAATAAAAGAAATAATTTAGCAATATTGGTAACCTATTTCACTAAATATCAGTTTAATATAAGAGTATTATATGTAATGTACTTGTTTTAGAGGTTTATAGTATAATAACTAGCTTTAATGTGGATATAGTATTGTTGGAAACCCTTAACGTTGTTATTGGGAAATTGAAGATTCCCTTGATCCTAGTAGTAATTTATACCGACTTTAGAAGCTTATTTTAACACCTTTTAAAGCTTTTAGTTACTAGTAAAAGGCGTTTGATGAAAACGCAATAGCATTTCATAAAGTATACAGAGGAAAATGAATCGAGGAATTCCGATAAATCGATGAAAAACTCTATTAACGTTATGATGAAAGTATCGTTAAATAAGCCCCTTAAGAGGTTTGTAGACAGTAAAAGGCTAATTATATTTATCGAAGGCTATGTTAATAGGCCACTTAGTAAGGTTTTGTTACGTGTTAGCAGATAGAGATATATTGGTAAACTGGAAGACTATTAAGGGAAAGGCGACTTTTTTAAGTAGTATGGTTGAATTAAGGATAGTAGTGCGTTTATTAATTCAAGTAGGTTAAATGAAATTAAAAAATGGCTTAACTCATGTTGTTTAATATAATTAGTAGTAATAGGAGTAGTAATAGTAGTTATAAAGAGGCAATAGTGGTAGTAATAGCATAATTAACCTACGTGGATTAATTAGAGTAATAAACAGCTTAACCCACATAAGTTAAAAAAGCCAATGGCGGCAGTGGGATAGTATAAGTAAGTCTGTGATGAAAGAATTGTGTACGGGAGTTGGTAAAGCTGAATTTTGGAGCTTTGGTTCAATTAAAGGTAATTTTAGTTGATTTGAGTGAGAAAGTTAACTCGAATTGATAGTGATTGGGCTAGTTGACAAGGATTTAATTCAGCGGTTACCGGAAAGGTTTGGTTTACTATACTAACGTGCGCGTACAAAACAAAAAGCCACTAGTATTTAAATAATAGTAAGTATGGCGTAATAGGTTAATGTCTTAAAGTAAAGTTAACTATAGTGACTGCAAGTTGAATATATTGTTTGTAGGTCTACTTTATTAGTGAAAAGTCAAGTACAGTATGCACACACTTCATACTAAGCTATGTGTCAAGCAATAAGCCATACAAATTACTGCGCATATTGGATAGAGGTCTGCCCAAAATGAAACAATACATCCACTACTTGATCACGCAATACTAATATTACTTCAACCAATCGAATTGACAACGTTGCAACGTCCAAAGTTCTACCAGCAAAACGACTTCATAAACTTTATACCCGTCACGGTAACATAAATTACGTTAACTTAAATAGTACCGGAAGTTTTATATGTAACGGGAGTAGTAACGGCGATATACTCGCTCGCAACAACTAGAAGGATGTTATTATAACCAACGTTAACGCCTTTCAAACTGTTTCTAAACATCATATTACTTGGGTTAATTACTCGGAATTTTTCCGTTGTAAAAACCTTAACTTATATTTATGATATGATGTGAATAGCTGTCGTATTCGTATTTACCTAGTAAATTTAATAAAACGCCCGAACGACTTTGATACCAAAGCTAAGATAAATATTTACTGTTAGAATAGTACTACATGCAATGAAGTAGGTTAAATTTACTTACAGTAAAGTTGAATGTACTCAACTGCAAGTTGAATGTATTGTTTGGTATAGACTTAATGTATTGGGTGTAAGTCAAGTACAGTACTCCACACTTCACACTAGGGCACGGACTAAGCAATTGACTATACAAATTACAGTGCGGACCAGCTAGCGGTCTACCAAATATAAAACAATACATCTACCACTTAACTAATACAATACTACTGTTACTTCGACTACGATTCGAATCGACAACGTTGAAACGATCTAAGGCCCTACCAATACTAATCAGTGCTTATTAGGTTAAGCACAGATAGGCTAATTAAAAGAAAAAGCTACTTCCCGGTTACGATTTTTGAAAGACCAAGGTAGAGGAAAGATTTTTACGAAATGCCCCTACTGCTGCGTCGGTTTTTACGGCAGTAAATGAAGAAAACTATTAAGTTACTTTGGTTGTCACGGTAGCTTAAAGGTAATAACGGTATCGTTATTGAAAATACTAAGAAATCATTACCAAATATTTTTAAATACGTTAAAATTTACTGTTAGAAGTCTTAAAGTTCGACAAGTTAGCAAACGGCTCAATCAATACTATTACGGGTGTTATTACTACAAGAAAGACGACTTATTTCATACGCCAAACAACTTTCATTATTAATAAAAGACCTTCGTCTTTATCTATTATACCAGACCTTTTCCCTTAATTTACCTTTTTCATTTCTTTTACATTAATTTCATTATCAAGTTCGCTGCCCTAAGCGAAAATACCCAAAAACCGTTAAATTGTGTCAAGAAAGCTACGTTAAGCGATCCAACACCAAGTTACCAAGTTCCCACACAACTTTATGCTAAAAAACCAAGTCCCTACGCCCAAAAATCATAAAGTCCTTCGTCTTATATGATTTACACGTCCTACAAAAGCTTGACCGTTAAGACAACTTTACATTAAGAATATATAAAAAAAGTTCAAGCCTTTTGCATAATATTTGTTGACCATTACAATAAATACCTTTAAACAACGGATATCGACGAGACCTTGAATAAAGAATACCTAATTAATTAATTACTTTAACTAATACATTATCGACGCGGACCTCGATGAAGAGTACGGCCGTAACGCCCGCATTTTCCAAGACTTACGTAAGTTTTTTAACTACTAAATTTGTTAACATGTAAAAAACAATTCAATGTATGTTTAAGACTAAGTTAAAGAAAAAATGTTACCCGCCATAACATATACATCCTGAAAAAGACCCCGCTAAAACTGTCTAAAACCTTCTTTAAATCAGTTTAACGAAAAGAATATCCTTAAAACCCTAACCCTTAAAGCCTTCAAAAAAAAGAGCAAAGGCGTTAATTTTTTTTACCGACCTTACACACGTTTCAGGGGACCTTTCCTTTACCTTTCATTAAGTTAAGCCTTTTTACGCGCTAATAATTAGGAACCTATTAACCTATTCAATAACTTAATACCTTCATACAGTAACGCGAAGTACGTTTTTAGCAGCAATAAGGTACGTAAAGCAACGGCCGCCTATGTAGCCAGAGAAATTAATATCAACGCTCTATACTAATTAATTAAGTAAGATTGTTAAGTCTTTTAGAATTTTTAGGTTCCCCTTACCCCCTAGTACTTTAATTAAAGTCGTTAAGTCCCTCAAGAGCCTTTTTACACCAGATTCACCTATACACGAAAGCCTATTACGGGTCTTACCATAAGATTTTACCCCTCGAGTTAGGCGACTGATAATTACCATCGATACTGTATTTCGAAAACTTTGAAGCTTAAACTACCACATAACACTAATGAAAACCAAGATAATTATTGTAATATTCCTCTAAAACCTGTCAAAAAAGTTAACATTAATTATAAACTACTTACGAACTTCGCTAAGATTTGGAATAACGTAAAAAAGTATAACTGAAAGCCTTATAACATTTTTGACACCAAGATAATACCCTTTATAAATATTTGTAAGTAAATAAAAGTTCCTATTTTTAATTTTAATTTATTACTCCCCACAATCCTTACAAGGCACGTTAAGGACTATTACCCAAACTTTTTAATACGAGTAACTGCGTTTCAAGAAATATATAACTGTATAAAGGTTTTTTTTCGAATAAGACGTCCATATTACGAAATATTACATAAATAAGGAGACTATAAGGTAGGCAACGATAATAGTTAAGAAAAAAAGGAGGAAATACCGATAAATATATTTAATTTGATAATTAACAATTTAATATTATATCAAAAAGTAATTGGAAAAGCCTACGTTCTCGAAGCTAAACTTCGTAAGTAGGTATGGGCAGCAGTTACGGGCGTTAACGAGTTTAAATACTCCTTACAACACTTAGATACCACTTGCGAAGGATTTTTTGGCCAGTTACGCTTTTTGTTTACAACCGTAATAACAAGTAAGCCGAATTAACTTAATATATACACTTAAGATAGTAAATTCCGTAACTTAAAAAAAGAAAACCGTACGATAATTAATTACGTTAACCGAAACTACGGTTAAAAGCACCCTTAAAGCTTAATAGACTTAGAGTAAAGACAGTAATAGTTACGTTAGCATTTAAAGGGCTAAGATTCAGGCGGTTTTACTAATAGTAAAAACTATCGTCGTGATAGTAATAAAAAACAATAAATTTGTGCTAAATCTTGCTATTAGTTCATTCGTTACCTCCCGCTGAGCGTAACAATAGGAGAGTAATATATTATATCTAGTACCTAATTGATTTTAAACATAACTATTTAAATTAAATTACAAAATTTAAGGGTAACGAGCCAATTTATGGCGATAATACTCCTAAGTAAATCAAATAACATAAAATAATATTTCTAGCGCGGCCCAATAACTAATCACTACGCTTTTCTATACTATCTGTGTGGTAAAGACCCGTACCTCTACTTTAATCAAGCCGATAACCTCTTATATATCTTCAATATTCGCGATTGTTATGCATACTAAATATTTTAAGGTATTATGACAGACATAGGGATAATAAGATACTTAACAGGAGGCTATTTATAGTACGTGACATTGCAAAGGGGGAATACCACAGCTACAGAGATCGATCGTTAAGATACTGATAATATTAAAGTCAACTTCCAATCAGGCGAATAACTATCGCGTTAGAAATAACAGTAATTTAAACCATTATAAAAGCCATTACGTTTTAAATTCTCGAATCCCCTACTCCGTTTCTCATTCACTTAGAGGATGTGAAGACCCTTAGCGTTAAAGTTAACGTTAACGTCAACGTAAACGAACTGATTAAAAACGAATTAAGGTTTACCTTCGCTTTTAAATAAGGGTACCTACAGTTTTACTTTTAAAGCTCCAAAGTAGTGGTATTAAACCTAATAAAGTCGGAAATGTGGTAACTGTATCGACGTTTCAACTACCTAGCTATTAACAAACTATATAAAGTCTTGAAGTCAACAAGATATAAAGATATGGAATATTTTGCCTTGAAAGCTATTAAAGAGGTTTGCGATTATTACCAAATATATGACCAATCCACTCGAATATTTAAGTTTATATTCAAAGAAGATAAGAACTTTAATCACGAGGTTTTTATCAATATGTTTTACTTATATAATAAGCCTATTTTTCACGTCATTTACTTTGTAACCTCTTTTTACAAAGTCAAATTTGTAAAATATCTTTTAATATAGAATACGTAGAAAACGTTAAGGATATTATGAATTAATATACACCTGGATCCATTTAACGTCCTTGTTCACGATATTAGCATCAACTCTACGGCGGCTAAGTTTCAGGAAAATACTAAAATAATAGGTATCTAATACAAAATAAGTACCTATAAAAGCCCATTACTGTATTGGGAAAGTTAAAAAGACAAACTCCCTATTTCGCCAAGCGTATAATATCCTTACGTTGGAAACCAGAAGTTTTATGGATTCGGAAGCATGTTTACAGATTGCTGTAAAGGGCCTAAACAATACTGTAGGTCCTAACGATCTAGTACCAACGATATTGGTTTTTGGAGCGTACCTACGCTTAATAAGTGAATCTATGCTATGAGAAAATACCTAAAAGCGTATTGCGGCCTACGGCAAAGCTTTAAAGAAACTGCGAAGGGAATCGGCACGCCGTTAGGTTAATAATACCCTTAACACCAAGAACGACCTTATAAAAATCGATGTATTTGATTTGCCAATATAAAGTAAAGTCCTTAAGTGGTGAGAGCTGGGAAAATACGATGGCTTGTATAATATCTGAAGTATCGTAAACTCTAAATTAGTTATTAAAACTGCTAACGGTTTTGTAATATTTTTCATAACTTAGGTTAAGCTCTATATTAAAATTATTAACGTTGAAAACCCTTAAGTTAAGTGTCCGAGTTAATACGAACCTCTCTTACCCATTATTAACAAGCCAATAAAAGGCCGCCAGCGTGAAGAACCCTCAAAGAATGGGGACGTTAAATAGAAGGAATATATATCGGGCCGCATTTACAATATTACTTGAGTAAGCAGGAAAGAAAAAGATAATAAAGATTTAGTACTAAAGTTTAAAATATAAATCATTATTAAAACCTCCAGTAAACATTTTAAGGAAATTGATAGTATTGAGATTAACGGCTTGCTAATTCGAATGGTTGTATAATTTATGCCGAAGGCTCATTTTAACTTTTAAAATCTAAATATTACGATTTTTCAATTGAAGATTATCTACGAAATTAAGGGTAAAATCACGGGGCGGCCGTACGAAAAGTTACGTCTAATAGCTTAAGGATACGGCGATGAAAGTAAAAATTGGATACCTATGTAATCTCTAACGATTTAAAAGGTTAACTAACGCCTGATAGTCGTCTTAACAATCTGTTTACTAGCTAAAACCGAAGGTATATTTACGCATAATAGCCGTAATATAACGTAAGTTTATACGCAGTTAATAACGGATTTATAATGGACCGTATTGTTAAGGCTACAATAGGAAATACAAGCTATTTACTCTGCGGAGACGGTAATATAATATATTAAACTACGATACGAACTAGCTATAATAAACGTCTATTAGTTCCTAATTTACTAGTTGTATTATAAATTATGGCTAGGTATAAAGTCTTGAATATACGACCCGTGTATATTAATAATGTAAGAAAAATACTTTGGCCTAATGCGTATATAAAATAACGATATCCTTTTCATTAGAAAAGATGTTTTTATGGTATCAGAACAATAAACGATCAAAGACTCCAAGTTTTAGAATCAAAAACCGGTAGCAACGTTGGTGGAGGGTAATTAACTGAACTTTAACGGATAGTTAATTCGCAAACTTATTGTTAATATTAGCTTCAGTTTTCGTTAAAATCGCCAAGATATTAATTTGGTTATAATCGACAAGACTAACGTAGCTAAGAACTAATGGTACCTTAAACAACGTGTTCGGTACGTTTATATTATTACCATATGCCAATCAAAAGTATTATATAACCTATTTATCGCGGAATAAACATAAAAACTAGAAGATAAAAACTTTAACCGGTCAAATAGAAGATTTAGGTGACAAATGCGAAACTTGAACCAAGGGATTGATATAGTTTTAATTAACTCATAGAAGGCCAAATCAATCATTTTACGGATAGGTTTTTCATAAATGACACCGACCTATCTTTATAAATTAGCTTTTTAATAACCCAGGTTGAAGATGATAGGCAGAAAGACTAATTTAACATTATCGGCCACCTGATCCACTAGGCTTTTATTAAATGTAAAAGTATTACACAAAACGTACTAGCTTCGAAGGTTTACTGTATAATGGTAGGCTGAGACATAGTTATAGCATTGAGGGAAACCCTTAACCTTATTATCAAGTAGCTAAGGATTCCTTTTATTCTGGTGATAATCTGTACCGAATTAAGAAACCTTTTCGAATACCTTTCAATGATCGAAACTAATAGCGAAAAACACCTAATAATGACGTAATAACACTTTGTAAAGCCTATGAAAAAAAGGAGATTCAGTAGTTCCGATAGATTAACGGTAAAAGTAATCCCGATAATGCCATAACGAAAGCATCGCCGAATAAGGACCTGAAAATGTTTATAAACAGTAACAATCTAACCATACGTATCGAGGGCTACGTTAATAAGCTGCCTGGAAAGCTCAAATCACGTAACGGCGGTCAGTAATGTGCTGGCAAGCTGGAAAACTGCCATGGAACTAAAGGAATTAATAATAGCGATCTGTTTAATTAACACGGCTTAAGTGGAATTTTATAAATACCTATAGCGAAATAACTTTTTGTGGGAATTAATGAACTCGGACCTCGAAGCTATAGGGAAATTGACGGAAAACGGGGGTAATTTATATGTAATTCGGTACGATTCGATATAAAGGTTTATTTGAATGAACATGGGTTTGGTCAATTGACAAGGTCGTAATTTAAAGCTAACTGAGAAAAATTAGTTAACTCCACTAACATACACGTACGAACTAAAGAGCCACCAGTGTTGGAATAGTACTACATATAATGTAGTAGGTTAACTTCACTTATATTAAAGTTATCTATACTAAACTGCAAGTTAAGTGTATCATTTGGTGTGAAGTTACTGTATTGGGTGTAAGTAAAGTACAGTACTCCACACTTCACACTAAGGAATTGGCTAAGAAATTGGCCATACAACTTATAGTGAAGACTGGCTAGCAGTTTACCAAACCTAACACAATATACCCACCACTTAATTAATGCAATACTACTATTACTTCCACCATGATTCTAATCAACAACGTTTCAATGATCTAAGGCTCTACCAACATTTACTTTACTTTTACCGAAAGTTTCATTAATTTTTGAGACGAAAAAGCGTAGATTTTATATATAATCGCTTATAGGAGTTAAGATCATTTTAATTCGAATTTAATACTTCCCTATAACTTTTTAATAACTTTAAGTTTATAATATATTTACTTTTTAATTTTATTAAATTTATTCAAATATGAGTAAATATAGGCTGTAAATTTTATAATGTTACGAATAAGTAATTGATTAGTCGAGTAAAGTTACTGTATATCTTTATTTTATCCCAACGACTCAGTGAAATCATGCGTTATGTACCCGATTTAGCCTTATAATTTATTCAATTTCATAACCTTTCTAAATATTACCTTCGATAAATACCGACATTGGGTAAAAACTTATATTCTTCATTACTTATAATATAACATTATGTTAGTAAGACGTTCAATCAATTTTCGAAGGGAAAATTACACCGTTATATAATATATATTGTTTTGAAAACAAACGGGTAACTACCGTATTTAAAGACGAATATCTAATCCGATGTAAAAAGAATTTGAAAGATTTAGCATCGCCATGTTTTAGTTTATCCTCTGAAAAACCCGGAAAACCCAAACTGTTACTAAAAGACTCACTGCTATTTCCCTCGAAAATATTAACAAAAAGTTCACCCCGAAATTACTCGTCTCTGTCAAAGACAAGCTCCCCAACACCTTCAATTAATTTGCACCTTTATTCGATAGATTCTTAAGGACTAAATTTCCTTTTTACCCTTCTAAAATGAATTACCAAATATTTTTTTGAGAACGAAAACTTAAACTAACCTTTGGAAATCACATAAAACCCGTTATATGATATATTGCGGAAGAAGCTTCTTATATTAATAAAGACGTTAATAGAGTTATTGGAACAATGTCCTATTAACGCGAAAAGCTCTTTAATAAATTACACTGTATTTTTCGTCAAAAAACACAAGGGTAAATGACGTTTTTATATTAACTACCGCGAATTTAACATTATCACAAAAATGAATCATTACTCTTCCCTTTTCATTAAAAAAACATTTATGAATATTCTCCGAGTTAAATGGTTTGCTAAGTTGGATATTGAAACTTCTTCCTATAAGCTTCATATTAAGGTGTGAAAAAAGTGGAAAATTACGTTCCGTATAAGTGTTGGATATTTCATATAGAAAATTACCCCCTTTGGCTTTATGGTATACCAGTAACCTTATAATTGTATAATAACAGCTCTTTACGCCTTTTTTCAATATATTCCATTTTATTTATTTTAACGATAATTTTATATATTTGAATAAAGGCTTTAATGATTATAATATCAAAGTTCAATGAATATTAAGCACATTCAACATTAAGAGACTTAATTTCGACATAGTTAATATAAATTAGGTGTTCGAAAAACAAAACATTGAAAATTCGTTATTAATGCTAAAAGTAACGTATGTATAAATCCAGAAAAGCCACAATTTATCGGGAAATAAACGGCTTCTGCGTTTTTATTGAAAATAAAGTTTTTTTCCCGGATTTACAAACTTCGATCGGCAATTCATTCGATATCGTTTTATAATTATTAACCCTTTCATTTGGCTAATCCGCAAAAGCACTCCTTTCCGTTTGAAATCTAACGAAGAAGCTATTTTCGAACGACTTCAATTTAATTTCCTTTCCGAATCCGTTCTTCATTAACGAAACTCCGACCGAAACACCTTTTTCAAAGCCGATTACTTTAATTAGGCATTAGGGGGCTGTCTGATTCAACAACATAATTATGGTAACTAACAACTAATGGTATATTATTCTAGTTATTCATCGCTTGCTGAATATAAATACGAAATTTATGATAAGGAATTACTAGGAGGTACAATCTGTTTAAAAACATAGAATATAATGATCTGGAGTACGATTCGCCCGTTTACTTGTTTAGCAGATTATAAGAATTTAAAGTACTTTAAAACTACATAACGACTTTCTGAACGACAGATTCAGTAATCCGCACCCCTTCCCTAATTTCTTTTTAAGTTAATTTATAATGAAACGGCTCATTATATACAATATAATGTATTTTTCCGACGAATCCAGTATATTTTTAAAAGTTTTTCCGAACCACGTTTTTTCAGCCGAAAAGTTCAACTATTAACGTCCGGATTAAATTGTTTTTAAATAGTTTCCACGTGCGTATATATCCCTGTCAACCGTCACCGGAAAATTAATTTCAAACGGTTACTAACTTTATATTAATATCGACTTTTAAAATTACTAAAACGTTGTTATTACCAGAAATATTACTTATCACAGCCTCATTCGTGTAATATATATAAACGACCGGAGTTTCCTTGGCAATATTCGTATTAATAACGACGAAATACTTGAGGTTTTCATTTAAAAATATTTAATAAAATATAATGATATTTTACGGTTTCGTAACCGTATTTGAAAACTCTCCTGCAAGCTACTTAATTTTGCGTTCATATAAATTACTTACGATTTACTTTATATTGGCTACCTAAGCTGTAACGCTACTATTGTTTTCTTTTTCTCAATATGTTCTTAACCCTGATTTCACCATACTATCTGGCCTTTTTTTACCGAAATTACGATATTTGTAAACGTTCGACCTTTTGAAAAAATTGTCGAAAACAACTTCCTAAACCCTTACTAATTTTTATACGACTTTGAAACAAAATTTCTGTCGACTTTATAATCAATCTCTTTTAGAAATGTACCAGAAACCTACTTTATTTTATGGTTATTACGTATCTTTTAAAGAAAGATGTTAATCTTGAGGCAATGACTATTATAAATACTAAAACTTATATAAAGTGGTTTCAAACTACTATGAACGGTTATACGGTTTTCCTCGTATAATTGTTAATAATCGAGGTTTAAATTAAACCAGAAGGTTTCAAAAGCATCTTCACAGCTTAGCATAGTTAAAGTAATATGTGGACACCGTATTCCACTATGTAACCGATAAGGATATCGAATGCACCAATGGAAAAGTTTTGATATATCTATGTTTTTTTTCATTATTTATATTTAATCCAATTAAAATCGTTTATTCCCCGGATATCAATTGGCGTCAAACAATAATAATATAATAATTATCGGTATTGACCCGTTTTTTTAACCTATGGCTATTACAGTAACCATATAAAACTTGTATAACGTTAATTTATCCTAGTTACAAAGTCGTGTATAAGGCCTCACGATCTCGTTTCATGTATTTGCGATGTTATAAAATTCGTATAAGCCATAAGAGTGGTTATATAACCACGTAGAAAGGAAGTTATTGATAAGTAACTCTATCCCTTGAACTGATTCCGGGTTGGTGATAAAGTTTAGCTTTTTTATCAAAATTATAAGTTAAATAAGTTGTCTAAAAAACTAAGTTGGTTTTATAACAAATATTGTATTATACGTGTAATCGATTTTCACGTTGTAAAATTTAACGTTCCAGGAGAAAAATATTCTTGGTTTCATATAAACTTATTTGTATAGGTTGCTTTGAATCCGGTTTTGAATTGCCTAGTTCGCGACATTTAATTACTAGTTATTATTATTATAAGTAACGACGGCGAAGCGAAACTAAAGTATTACGTCGAAACTATTTTACGAGTCCGAAATAAACACTAAGTAGGTAGCTTCAAACGTGGCGACTTCCCAAAACGACAGATATTAGTTAGATAGGGAGATTATGTACATTTAACTTCAAAGCTATTTTCAAGCCTTTTAATTACCGCGACCCTTAACGTTTTCGAATTACGTTACGGGTCAGCCAAGCACTATAATAAGCCTTCCCTCTTATTCCGTAAATGGGTTGAAAATATTATATTTCACGTTGTTATGTGGCATAAAATCCGTGATTTTATGAGTACCAAGTGTAAACTCAATTTTTATGAATATTACAACCGAAATTACTCAAAAATATCATTATACTCGCTGTTTTCGGAACCCGAGCCTAAAGCGTTGGTAATTAACATTTTATTGCTTATTTCGACTAGGTTGCCAAGCTTATCCTCGATGCGGCTTAACTGCCATTAATACTTTTGGAGACCTTAACCAACTATTTGATCGCTTTTAATTGTATTATTTGCCTGTTCGTTAGCCGTGATACCAAAGTTTATTTTTAATATTTTTTTACTTACCTGAGAATTATACTCCTTATTCAGGAGTTTCACGGCTTGGAAGACGCCGGAACAGATAGAAGTGGTGGGCATTAAGCCGGTGCCCTTACAAGTCTTTACTTTCTTTTACGTTATCCAATAAATATTTATTATTTTTTGAATGGTGATAACTCAATTTTACACGTTCTTTATCTGCTCATTAGTACTTAAGCAGCAGTTTGCAAACGAATAATTTACTTCAGTTTTTAATGTTTAAGGTTAAGCAGGTTTCGGATAGTTTTCTTACTGCTTTGTTTATGTTTTGGTTTGATTTTAGCGAAGTTTATATGTGGCTAAAGTTGCGGTCAGCCGTATTAAAAGAGTATAAACAGAAACGAACAATGGTATCTAGTTGTTAGTTAGTAGTTTTCTAGCCGTTATACGCGTTTAAGGTACACTCAGTCTTCTAATAAAACTTTTTGGCGTCGTAAGATGACCTGTAAACGTATTCAAAACATATCTATTTACGCGTTTCATTTGGATATATGTTAATCGCGCGAAGGGTAGGGAACCAAATGTTCGTTAACATGAGCTAAATAGCTTTAAAATAAGTATATTTACGGTCTTCATTGCCTTGTCAACCGCAGTAACAAATTGAGAATCTATCTCGATAACCGGTAATAATAATAATAATAATACTAAAAGCTTTTTTTACATGAAAAGGAGTGGAGCGCGAAGGTACTATTAGAATAAATATTGATGGCATTGGTTTTATAGAAATCTGGTTGTAAAAATGAAGTTTTTATATTCCTGGAGGGGGATTTCCGGAACTATTTATGGGGAGGGCGACAGATTAAGGCTCGTGTTGGTGCCTTTTACACAGTACTAAACCGCTCGATGGCTGGAATCTCTTATATAATGTTACGGCGTTCCAAATCGCTCCGGAGCGGTTTTTTTCGAACTCATTATATATTTTGGTTCGCCAGCATCTTTTACCACTTTTTATACCATGTCGTCATATCGTGGGGGGGGGGAGGGGGGCAGGAGGTAAGTCAGGAGATAATATTGTAGGCTGGTGCCTAGGCTAATGGTTACTAGAGATCTAGCCTTGGTAGTTATTTTCTATACTCTTACAGTGCTTTAGACCCACTTTGAAGCCACACGGAATTATACTATTACCTGTCACATGACCTAGTCACTCCTTTTCCACAGTTTCGTAGTAGCTCCTTAGCAGGGGATTTTTTTCCCCTTTTCTTCGAGGATTATACACAGCATCCGACCACCTTGAGCGACAGCTTTGGTTCAATTCCTTCATATTTATCACATTACATATACAATACTTCGTATGATACATATTACAGTGGATATTTAGTAATTAACATACCTATTACGCCTTTAGCGATATTATTTTTCATAAATTTACACCATCCAACCATGAATGAATACTGAATACAAAAAATTACCAATTAACCTTATTTTTTGGTAGGATCTTAGATCGTTACAAAGTTGTTGATTCGATTGGTCTTCCAAGTAACAGTAGTATTGCATGGTCAGATGATGAATGTATTATTTTAGGTTTGGTAGACCTCTAGCTGGTTTGCACTGTAATTTGTATGGCCAACTGCTTGGCCCATGCCCTAGAGTGAAGTGCAGTATACTGCACTCAACTTATACCCAATGCGGTAAGTTCACACAAAGCAATATACTTGCAATATGGTTAACTTTACTTATAGTAAAGTTGACCTACTGCACTGCATTCAATACTATTCCAACATTATTATTATTAATGAGATTCAACTATATATAGAAACCGATATTCTATGTATACATCAACAATTATAACAAATAGTTATATATATTTGATACGATATTCAACCTTTCATATTTACAATATCTTTAACGAATTTATTTCAAAATAATAAGCTTCATAACTTTTAAAATAATATCATTCAAAGGTTGAATTTGTTTATTGTGCTGAAAAGCTTCATAAAAAAATATTGATAAAGAATCTAAATATAGGTGAAGTTAGCAAATCACTTTTTATCAGCCAAAATAATCAATGAATTCCTATACTTCACCTCTTATATTACGAAATTCATACCTACCCAAACATTATTAACCGTCTTATTCAAAGTTTCATACATAAAAGAAATCACCAAAGCCACTTTTTTATGAAAGGTCTGTAAAGAAATATAATGGAAATTAAATGAATTCAAATGAAGAGAAAAATATGGCGAAACATTTGTAACAATATATTTTATAATTTCATTAAATGTTTCAACACTACCAGACCCCTTTTTATAATATAACATGACTGTTACAGCCTGGTTCCTGAGCTAGTGTTCGTTAGGAATCTATCCCTGACAATTATCATACTCATACACCACTCTTAAGCTACTGGTAAGCATGCTTACACCACGTAATCAACTACGTGACCTAGTCACTCCTTATCGCTAACGCTACAATAACCCCTTAATATGGGTTTTTTTCTACTTTCCTCATTGAGGATTGTTGGCAATATCCGACTACCTTAGGAGACAGCTTTAACTTAGTCCTTTTACATATAATCCTCAATATTTGTCTTCTCAATGGTATTATAACTAATTTTAAATAGCTATAACCTAAGATTATATCATGCGATAACCCGAGTTTAAGACTTTATGATTTGGAGAAATTTTTTAAAATTTGTATACGAAATTAATTCAAGGCTCACTGGCCGCGAAATATAACGAAATAAACGTTAAAAATAAACTATTTACCTAAAATTTACGAGTGGAATTCATCGAATAGGAACAATATATTTACAAACGATTTGTATATATTAAATAACATAACATTCATATATTCATTATATTTATAAATATGATTTGAAAATTATATTTTGTTACTAATACGTTTACGTTATAGAAGTAACGTTTTATTGAGGAGAAGATTGTTTCTACGTGACTTATAAACGATACTGACTTAGATTTCGCGCTGTTTTATATTAAAGGCTTCTCCAAAGTAATCGATAACAATGATGATACCTCGAATTCCTTCGATTCCAATTATAGATTGGATAATCAACTTAATAACATTACCCGTTAACCAATTAGACGTAAGCGTTTCCACTAACCAGTAAAGATTTCCGATATAAAACCATGCCTTCGGTATAAAAAGCTATTATATTACCTAAATTATATAGGTATTATAAGTTTGTCAGTATAAAAAAGGATCATTTTAATGTTACTTTTTAATAGGTAAAAGGAATATCAAAAACCTTTATGAAAAATTACTACGCCCGCGATAACAACGGTAATAATAACTATCTCAACGCTTTTATAGGCATGTTTCACGTCCATTATCATAACACTAATGCGGAAAAACCGATTTTTTTGGCTTATGAACCTAATATTAAGGGTTTATAAATGGTTATACGGTTTTTAAAGTTTCAATACCTTTATTAATTGAAGTCGGTGGTATGATTAAGGAATCCTTTACTAAATTCATTATCTTCTAAAAAGTTATTGACGATAGCTTAACCAACACGATACTTCATTTGGATATAGTCTACTAATATAACGAAGATGTTATTAATACTCAATATATTAATGAATGACTTTAAGACGTCCGTATTTAATACAATACTTTCAAAATTGGTTATATTAGCAAAACTAGTAGAGAAGGAGCCATTTTCTATGGTCGTTATAATTCAAAGACCAACTGCAGGTCATGGAACAGACTAGCGGTCCGCTGCGCCATCAGAAGCCTGATGTCCAACACATCAAGCCAGGGATCTCTCTAAATGAGCACCCAGGGTTAGGGTTTGGACCGACAGGACCGCCCGCGGTCCAGTCGACAACATTGGGACCGAAGGAAGCGACATCGACTTCAGCGGTCCAGTACTAAAAATGGTATGAAGGCCATAAGATATAAGGACACGTCCATCACCACATAGATAGTATTTCCTTCATAGCTCTTCAGTTGTCAATCTAAGTATTCGGTCTCAGTGTATTCTGAATAGCTTCACGGCTTTTGATCATTACTTGCACGGTTGGGATATTGTTCACTTAGCACCTCTGCTACCTTCTTAATAATATAAACCCTCTGACACCTTCTATATACTCATGGGTATTTAGTGTGATCATTACAATAATGTTAATAAAATCGATATACCAGCGCGCGATAGTTGAGAAAATATTATTATAACAGGTATAAACGCCTTACTAACTGGTATGAACGACGTATTATTTAGGTAAATCAAGATGAGATTTTATGTCGTAAATATTATAATTTGTTTGGATGATACAATAGGTATTGGTAGGGCTTTAGATGTTAAGACGTTGTAGATTTGATTGTTCGAAGTAATAGTAGTATTTCAATGGTCTAATAGTATATTTATTATTCTAGAATTAGCAGACTGCTAACTGGTCTCAATACTAATTTATTTGGCTAATTGCTTAGCCTGTACCCTAATGTAAAGTGGGCGTATACTCTACTTAGCTTATAGTTTATATGGTAGACTTTTAAAACAGTATACTCAACTTACAACCAGTATATTCGACTTGACTGTAATTAAAGTTGACTTACTGCATTGCAATCACTACTGTTTTAATATAGGCGGCTTTTTGTTCTGTATATGTATAACAATATGTTCGACCAATCTTTTTCAGTTATTACTAAATTACCTTTTCATCAACTAGCCAAACATCTTCCAATTCCACAGCCAAATTGGCTGTAATTACTTTCATTTACCCTATGATTTTAATATTTGACTTCTTTCATTTCCACAAACAAGTTTTCGTTATAAACTAATACGAAGCTCCAATTTAACCTTATTAATGGAACAAGTTGCCGGCTTTAATTTCATAGCAGTTTTCTAATTTGCCAGTTTACCCCTGTTCGCCAATACGTAACTTAACCTTGCTAAGTGGCCTTTGAACGTAATTTGTAATACGTATAGTTAGCCCATTATTGATTATAAATCTCTCAGATGCCTTATTTGGTAACGGTTTTGTTATGGTATTTTCAATATTATCTTTACTATTAACTTATCGGAATTTTTTATTTTTCCTTTTCTCATGAACTTTACGAATTGTGATTATATTGATTATCAACCGATTTTCATTTGTAGTTCAGAATTTCTAAAAAGTATTGGAATAGGATTCTCGAGTCGGTACAAATTACTACTGGAATGAGAGGATTACTAACTACCTAGTAACTATATTAAATATTTCGTACATTTTTATACTTATATTAAAACCAGATATTATACTGTGGATCTTTCAATTTAACCTGCTTCGTATAATCTCATTATATATAATGAAGATTTAATAGATCAGACTCCCTATGATAGGAAACTGGTTCATTTATTGATCATATGTAACAATGGTTATAAATGATCTTATTTATGACAATAGATTTATGTTATTTGTAAAATATCCTTCCGTAAAGATTTTGAATTTAGCTTTTGAAAAATTAATCAAAACTATATTAATTACCTGATCTAGATTTTTGAATTGTTATTTTAGCTTTTTATGTGATCGGTTGAAGATTTTATCCATTAGGTTCTTTACTAATATTGCAATTGCTAAACTGTAAAATATCTTCTATGGGTATAAAGTGGGGATATACCTATCGCTAGCGCGTTACTTCAGGTACCATTAAACACTAGATATACCAATCTTATTAATTGTGGGGAAGTTAATACTCTAATCCTTTTGGCAGAAAATTATGCAAGTATTGTTAATATTATTTATACGGATTAATGATCTTTGAAAGTTAAATTACTTACCGTATGCCAAAATTATACCCAGTTTACAGTTTTCAAAATTCAAGTTATAAATCACTTTCTTTTCAAATAATATAAAGATATCAATTGTAATATAATGGGTGTCGTTAGTTTATGTACCTAAAAAACCGAAATTTTCATTTTACGTAACCAGAAAATATTGGTTATAGGTTCAAGACTTCATAACTATCTTTAACTCAAAGTGCGACTAATAGGTTAGGAAACAATTGACGCTTGCTTTATCCAATACATATAATATCTTAATACATTATATAACCATCTCTAGAGTATATTTCTTAAGAAATTTTATAGTAATTCTATGAAAATGATCCCGTGTAAATCGGGTGCTGATTACGTGTACGTTTACGTTATATTACAGTTATTGAAGATGAATATCTCATTAGATTAAGTTGGTAAATGTACTGGAAAAGCGAACACGAAGTATTGGCTAATATCTTAAATTTTTAGCGATTACTTAAAGACTAATTTTTTACCTTTATTACCGTTTCCTCAAGCGATTAGGAGTAATCCTTCGTACAGCCGCCCCGTGGTACTTATTTCAATCTTGTGTATAATCTTTAATTTAAAAATCATGATATTTGAGTTGTGGAGGTTAAAGTCACGTTGAGGATCAAATTATACAACTTATCGACTAAAAAATCCATTTATATCGACTTGATCGTTTTTTTTCAAAAGATTTACCGATGGTTTTAATAACGTTTTATACTCGAAGCTTTACAATCAAGTCTTAATTATTTTTATCCTTTCATTAACCGAAGTAGTATTATAAATTTGACCCGATGTATATTCCTTATCTTTAACGATTTTCCTTTTTGATAGTCGCTCACGTTGTTGTTATTTCCTCAGTTTATCGATTATAAAGGGAAATGGGTTTTATTAGTTGGATTGTTTAGCCAGAAGATTTTTATAGACGTCATTATTATTAAATGCCTTAATACAAAGTTCAATTTAAGTTTTATAAAACTTTATAAAACTGTTAACGATTTTAATCAATGCTTTAGGGTTAAAGATACTAAAAATTTTGAATGGACTATGCCATTTTCCTAACTTTCTCCACATAGTGACCTCACTTCATAATAAAAAAAAAGTAAATCGATCGTTATAAGGCTATTTTAACTATTAAAGGCAATATTGATTCAAAGTCGCACTAATTCTTTTCGTCGTTCCTTCAAGGCCATACCGTACGCTATAGATATTTTCTAAATAATTGCTCATAGTGGAAATTCACTTGTTGGTTAAGGATACACTTTCAAAACAAGTAACATTAGTATTAAGCCGTCAAGGCCCATAATGTTATTCAGAAACTTTACCGCTATTTAAAAGTGTACGTATTAACTCGTAAAACTTCTGATCTCTAATATAAAGATATCATACGTTTTTCAAAATAGTAAGTATAATCTTTAGACGTTCCTAATACGCTAATAAGCTTTAACAGACACCTGTTTACACTAAATTCCTATTATCTTAGAATTCTTCTAAACCTTCGCCGCTGTAAACTCAATACCGGCATTGTAAATAACAATATAAAGTGTGCCTAAATACGTATTAATTTACAATATCTTCAAAATTTCTCATGTATCCTTCGCAGATGAAAACCTGAAAACCCTGGTGCCATGAAAAGAAGTTACGAAGTAAATAACTTGAAAAACTAGATTTATTATCCACATAAAATACATTAAGGAAGATTTTATAACTTAAATCTTTATAATTTACAGTATAAACTTAATGATTTTGGGTGGTAGACGGGTTAGGCCCATTTTTATTAATGTTGGTAACACTTTTTAATAGTCATTAAAGCAAAATGTTTTACATCTTTATATCTTACGGATTTAAAGATTTTTTTTATCTTGTAAACCGCTAGGAAATTAAAACGCCGGTGTAATTAACGTATTTCTAACTCTTTCAAATTTAAATTCATTATCATTGGGCTTTAAAAATAGAACTATAATTTCCTGAACTTAGAAGCAAAAAGGAACCTTAAGTTGTTTTCAATTAATTAGTCAACTTTAATGTCGATATTAATACTAGAAACTTTCTATCTTTCGAGTAAAGAATGAATAAAGTAGAACACTTAAAAATGTAAAACGTAAGCAGCTTCATAATAATTTAAATAATCGTTGTTCCTAATAATGATAGTTATTTGTTCGGACCTAAGTAAACTTTAGCTTTACCCTTATCTTGATAATTGATTTCCGTAGGAATCATAAATTTAATTTTCACCACATATATTGCGAATAGCCTCAAATGAAGTACGTTGCAATCCATATATCTGGAATAATACTTTTAAACGTATAATCCGCATAATGATCGCGAATGTTGGAAATATACAAAGACTCATAAGCTTGATTAAGGCAAAGGTAGGGTTTTATTTATTTATTCAAACGGTACAAAAAGATGTGATTAGGTAGTTATTAGGCTGCGCTAGGAGTAATATTTTTATACTACATAATATTTTTCGATATATCCTTATCATTAGTAACGACCTTTTTACTCTAGTAATCTACAATACAATTCAAGTAATATTAGCTAAAAATAGTGGAATTTAGGCGTAATAGACGTAATACATTACCTACTATTTATTACACCTAGCCGAAAAGGAATAAGTTAATCAATAACCGTGTTTACTATAAACTGAAAATCTCTTACAACTATTAGGACGATAAATTTTACGGTCAACAAATCTACTTAAATTTTACTCTCGTGCACGTTAGTATAGCTATAGCTTTCAATTTGAAAACCTTAGGCCAGATGTTGAATATTAAGGTGGCACTTACCTATAATTACTATAATATACTGTTAAATACTTTTTTCATCCCAATAAATAAAGTTATTAGCTTAACAGCATATATTTAATAGGTTTAGAATTAGCGTCATTATGTTCGTAAATAAGAACCGTAATTAGCTCCAAAAAAAAAACAGACTCTTTAAAAGTAGTCTTAAGGCGTTATAAAGTGTATTCATGCTTGTTAACGCCTGTAACTGCTATCTGTACTTACTCAAACAATATAATTTCGCTAATATAAGCCTTCTATATTACCCATTAGCATAATAGCAAGCCATTAAATATTACTTTAAAACCATTGATCGGAATTGTTTCTTTTTTTTTCTCAATCTTTGATATCAACTTTATTATGACCCAATCCGTATAATATTACGTAAGGTAAACGTCCTATTCGAATTAAATTTTCGTATTATCGTAGATTTCTCAAACCGTGATTACTCCCATTTGGAAGGTTAGGTCATAGTCTTTGGTGTAACTTATAAATATTTCAGGGAATAATCAGTGAAAATTAGGAACGGAAACTTTCATCTACTTACATATTTTCCCAAAGGGTATTTTCTTCGTGTCAAAAAGATTATGAGGCTTTTCATTTTACGTCTTTACGCTTTTCCAAATATTTTCGAAATTCGTAAGGAATCTGCAATTCATATTAACTATCTTAACAAATTTAGGAGAAAGATCACAATAATTATACTAATAATTGATGGTATTTCTCATCAATTTATGTCTTAAAAATTCATAGTAGAGATAGAGAAGTTAATTGCTAGTCACTTAACTCGAGGAGTAAAATACTATAGTAGGACCTATAATAGGCTTACAAATATAGGCGTATTTACCTTAGGAAGCTTCGTTTTAAGGAACTTGACAATTTTGAAGGAAGTTTTAAAGGTTATGGGGAACGTGGCCGTATAGAGAATTCTAAGGAACTTAGTGATGTTTCTCTGTTAACTAGTAGATAATGACGATGTAAATTCCTTTTACCTTGTTGGCAACTGCTGCTTCACGCGTTTTATTGCCATCAAAGGCATACTTCATGTTATTACATAAAAGCGTTAACCTACCGAACAAATAAATGAGTTTTTTATTGTCGGTGTATAAAGAATCAATACCAGCGGGGATATTAACGACTTAACATAATTAGGAAGTAAGTGGAGGTCTCTTGAAACATGTATAAAGGCGTTAATGATTTTTAATAACCATTCTTTTACCTTTTGGATCTTGATTGGAATTTTGAAAGCATTTCATAAATTAAACTTACTCGAAAAATATTTTTTCCAACATAATGAATTTTTTATTCAATACAAATATCCTTTGTCGTTAAAACTCTATTTTTATCTTGGATTTAACACCGTTCCAAATTCTTTTCCACATATCAATAATTTCATCGTTAAAAAACTTATAATATATGTAGAAGACGCGGACGTCGCAGTTAGATTCTGATTTTCTATATTACTTGAGGATATAATAGGCGACGAAGTTTACTAGATATTTTTAGTTCAATATTTTTCAACATCCTCTTCCTAAAGGTTTCCTTCGTAATACTTATAAATAATGGATCCGGAAGCTTTAATCCCCTTCATTCTTTCTTATTTGGATTTCATCTTAGTGTTTTGGCTGACTTAGGACTTAATGGTTGAAGAGCTTGATAATTCGGGGGCATAGAAACTTTTAGATTTAACGTAAAGTTACGCAACATAACTTTCTTGGTGGTACCTATCGA
The DNA here is from genome assembly GCA_038502455.1 of Anisogramma anomala. Taxonomy (NCBI): domain Eukaryota; kingdom Fungi; phylum Ascomycota; class Sordariomycetes; order Diaporthales; family Gnomoniaceae; genus Anisogramma; species Anisogramma anomala. The sequence goes on along the minus strand of JASMMZ010000005.1, from coordinate 19,771,034 downwards.
TTTGATGATTTCGTTTGGTAAATTGATTGTAACAATTAGCGATTGTAGCGTAGGGTGGAAAAGAGTAATTCAAATGGGAAACTTTGGTATTAAGGGTATTATTTGGTGTAAAGGGGAAGGTTAGAACTTGTTTTTTAGTATTGGAAGTCGAAGTTTGGAAAATTATAATCTGTAAGACTTAGTCGTTTTAACAGTAGTAATATCCGCAGTATTACTAACTTAGCCGTTTGCCAACTTGACGATTTAAGACTTTTAGCGGTCAGTCTTAACGATTTTCTTCAAGAAAAATATGATAAAAATTTCTTAGTGTTTTTAAATGCTGGCGATAGCGTAACTACTTCTAAACTTTCGTAAAGACTAACGAAGCCTAAAAGTATTCTTTACCTACTGCAATAAAGACTAACACAATAGTGAAAGCCCCTTAAAAAATCTTTCCTCTAATCTAACGTTTAACGTAAAACGTAACCGAAAGGTAAATTCTTCTTCTACTTAGAAAATCTGTACTTAAACTAATAAGCACTGATCAGTGTTGGTAGGGCTTCAAACATTGCAACGTTGTTTATTCGATTGGTCGAAGTAATAGTAGTATTGCAATGGTTAGATGGTAAATGTATTGTTTTAGGTTTGGTAGACTACTAACCGGTTTACACACTAATTTGTATGGCGAATGGCTTGGCCCGTGCCCTAGTGTGAAGTGGGAGCATACTGTACTTGACTTGTTCTCAATATAGTAGACTCACAAAATGATACATCTAACTTTCAGTTAGTAAAGTTATAGTAAAGTTGACTTACTGCACTGCAATTACTACTATTCGAACAACGGATAATTATCGGATTTAAATATATCCTTTGAATCCCGCCTAACTTTTAAACTACTTTAACATTAAAGTTAATACATATATGTACCTTATTATTACTAACGACCTCATTAATCTTTAGGAGTAAAAAGTGTAACTTTGATATACAGTTACACATAAAAGTTCAAAGTACTTTAATTCAATATAATGATTCATTTATACTTTAAAAATAGTTTTCCTCACATAATAAACTCACTTTATAATTTTATTGTATTTATTAACGTTTTAATAAATATAGGTTGTGAATATCATAATGTTATTTATTCATGATCTACCAGATGATTATAATTACACGCATTTTCATTGTACCTCAATAACCTAACGAAAAGAACAGATACGTTGTAGTTATTTATTGACACCTTATATAATTTATAACCTATTCAAATATTGAATTCAATAAATCTTAACACCATATTTAGGCTTATATTATTCTCTATTTATAATATGAAATTACTTTAGACCAATTTTGGACGGAATAAAAATAGGTTATCCACGTAGTTTTGAAACAAGTATTACTTTTGGGAGGAGCGTATATTTAGTGCGTATAGAAATAGAAGTTTATATTGAAAGAATAGTTACGTAACGGCGTTAAGGCTATTGTTTTTTATGTTATACTTCGATGAGCCCGTGATAATCAAACTGTTATCACGTAACTTATATCCTTTTCTTTTGAAATTATTAATAAAAACCTAGTTTTTATACAAGTTGTCATTATTGAAAACAAAGTTCCCGTAGTTCTCAAAGAGTTTACACCTTTATTCGATGAAACCCTCGGGGATGAATTTTCTCTTCACCTTTTAAAAGCCGATGATAACAGAATATTTAAAAATAATCATGAATATTGGATTATAACAGTTTCTCGATGTCCGTCATCTAATATATTACTGGAAAAGATTCTAGTGTTACGAAAAATACTAATTAAGTTGTTGAATGAAAGCTATATTTACGCGAGCAACTTCTTAACAAATACCTAGTACATTGTATCAAAAAATCTAGAAGCCTCCTACATTTTTACGTCGATTACTGACAACTTAACGTTATTATAAAAGCTTGGAGATATCACTTTAGTTTTAATAAAGAAACTTTCGTTTTTATTTTACGGTCCAAATGATTTACCAAACTCAACGTTAAAACCTGATTTCCCTAGTTTCGCATTGAAAAAATTAGCGAATCCAAAATCGCATTCCGTATCCGTTTAAGATTTTGGAAATAACCAATTACTTTTTTCAATCTTTTCTGCATACCAACCACTGTTTAACAATATATTAATGATTAGTTTCCCTTATTTTTCGATAATTTGGTTTTGTTTTACTTTAATAATGTATTGATTTATTTGAATGATGCCTTAAACTATTATAAAGTTAAAGTTAAATTTGTATTAAACGTTATCAACACCATGAAACTCAATTTCGATATATTTCAATAGGGGTTTAATGTTGAAAATTCAATATTTAGGATTTATTATTCATGTTTGGATCGGTGCACGTATAAAGTTATAGAAGTTCTGTATTATCCGGACATAATGAGCTTTTATATTAGTGTTACGGGTGTGAGTATTCTTTTAGTTTATTAAATTTTACCATTAATTCACATTTGATCGCTTTATAATAACTAGTCCCTTAATCAGGTCAAATCAAAAGGGGGTTACCTTTTGTTAAGAGTACGAGGCAAAAGTTGCGTTTAAGCGGTTTAAGTTTTCGTTCCTCACGAAATCAATTCTCGCCTCATAGAACTCCAAACGAATTTTTTTTGAAAGTTAACTTCTGCGTATGAGCTCTAGATGGATTTTTATTTTAACAAAACGATCAAAATTTATTTCAACTTTTACCGTATTATTTTCGTCATTTGTTATTAGGTAAACATAATCATGAAATTTATAATAAAGAATTTTTGGAGATTATAAGTTATTTGGAAGTATTTACTATAGGATTTCGTTGTACGATATATCCGTTTACTATTCTTTACGTAGTTTAAAAACTTGAAATACTTTATATTAATACAACGAATTTCTAAAAGTGATATTCGCTGTTCAAAGCGATTTTCCCCATTTTGTTTTAAATCTGCTAATGATAAAGGGAAGCGTTATATAAGACCTGATGTATTATGGAAAAAAAAAATAGGATATATTTGAAGGATCTTCTCGTCCTCATTTATTAGTTAGAATAATGCAGCTCCTTTTCCTCAAGTAGGTTGTTTCTATATTGTTTTCGAATTTACATATCTTCCGACTTACTATTGGCGGCTAGTTCATTCTTAATTATTACAAACTCTTTACTAATAACAATCTTTAGAACAGTTGGAATGCCGTTATCACCTGAGACGTTGCCTACTTACGCTTGGTTAGCATAATATTTATGGTTAATCGTAGGTTTCCCACCAATATTTGCATTAACGAGGATTATATTCCTAAGGTGGGAAGTTTAAAAAGTATAGTAGATGACAATAGCGTTTTATGTTTTTGTAATCGTATTTGAGTTTAAGTTAGCAAGCTGTTTAGTACTGAGTTAATTTAAATGACATACGATTCGTTTATTACCGGTATCTATCTCGTAATATTACTGTCATTATATTATTTAACTCGTATTTTAAATTCGTGTTATACCGTGTTATTTAACGTTTCAGAGTGATTTTAATTTTTATAGGCGAATATTTAATTATTGATATAGTCGAAAAAGATTTTGTAAAATCTTCACTGGATTTTTAACAACTTGAAAACGAGTTTTCCGTCGATTTTATTGTTAAACTTCTTTAGCAACGAGCTAGCGATTAATATTACCTTATGATTATTACGAATCTTTTGAATAAGGTTGTTACCTTGAAGGTAATAAAAATCATAGACGCCGAAGCCTATGCGAATTAGGTTTGAGACTGCTATTAGTGGTTATATAGGTTCACTCGAACTATAATTAATTATTAGAGTTGGAATTATATAGGTGGCTTTTTAAAACGCCTTTAAGACTTGATGGAAGTAAAATAGAGCCTAAAAAACGTATTAAACCTTAAGAAGAATGACTTCACCAAATGAACTAATTGGAAAGTTCTAATATATTTATATTTCTTTATTGTTTAAACACAATTTGATTAAAGCCATTTATTACCTGGTTATTAATTTGCGTTAAATAATAATTCCTTTACTATTATCGGTATGAGTAAATGTTGAACGTGTAATTGTTACATAATATATATATAACCAGTTCAGAATTCAATTTTTATAATTGAAAAACTTCGCTCTAGGGTGAGGAACTTTGTTCAACGTATTTGCAACGTTACAGAATTCGTATAGATAGTAATATTGGCTACGTAATGACATATAAACAAAGCCTGAAAAAATACCATTTTTTATTCGAATGATTTGAATCGGAGATGATTTAAGCTTTTCTATAATAATTATCAATATAATTAGTTGTTTGCTTTTCTAAAACAACTGGGTTAACTTTACAATGAATATCTTACAATACGAATTGTCAATTTCTACGTTATCGTGATTGATATTTCGGGTAGAAAATACCTTTATTTCTACGTTGACCAGTTCTTTCGAGTAGCTACTTAACTATTTTAGAGCTAGTAAATTCATAATTACCAATCGCCTACCATTGACATAATTAATAACCATGACGAAATTAAACCCGAATATTACGTTAAAAGTATTTTACAAACCTAGACTAAACCTCAAGCGGACCGTTTTTGAGCTATAGACCCATTAAAACGACAAATGTTAGTTAAATAAATAGGTTACATTAGCCTAACTTGAGATCCGCTATCGAATTTTTTGAATATTGCGGCCGTCTAAATTTTCGAATCTTGTTACGGGTAAACCAAATATAATGATGAACTATTTCGCCTGGCTTATAAACGAGTTTAATTCAAATTATCACTTATTATTGAATCTTTTTAACAGAGTGGCTTTATTGATATCGAGTAGAACGTACGTATACTTTTTTCCCCCTTGAATTCGAAATTACCGCGAAATTATTCGATAATCTCCCTGTATTTTCTAGTAATATCGTGAAAGTCAAGGTCCAACCCCTTCTTAATTACTAATTTTTCCTTCATACTTATTAATATAATCAATCTCCTAGTAATACTTTTAATAAACTTAACGAATTTATTAATTGTATTGAAATAGGCCCCCTAACCAGTCGTTAGCCATTATACTTACACTCTGAACCAAGATGCCTTATTTATCAAGCTTTATGTTTTTCGTCAAAAAGCTAAACAGTAAGAAGATTGTCTAAGTAAATAAGCGTCGACGAAATCGCGGAATTTCCGCTACGTATATTAAATTTACGTTACGTAACTCTCCGAGCTCTTATAATCTTTTTCGTGGTAACCATTTAGATTTCTATGTTATTTAGTTATTTTTTAGTAAAAAGGGAGTAACTTAGGAATCAGATCGTCAATTTCATTTCTGGAAATTCAATATAAAATAAGCTTCATTGTTTTTTATAATTCTATTTATATCTGGATTTCAATCCAAAAGAGTATGCATGTAAAACGAGTTTTTGTTTATTGTTTCAACGGTACAAAACTAACATCGCGCGCCGATATTCAACTACTTTTTAACGAATTATTAATCACTACAACACATCTGATAACTTTTCATTAATCTAGTGGCAGAATGTGTAGGGGTTACAAGCTATACAATAGATATATTTAAAGCAAGTTCACTTACTTGTACCGTTATAATAGGCATTAATAGCGTTTATACAAAGTAACTAGCTGTTTGTGAACAGTGGATAAATAGTTTCAAAGCGAAAAAACTTACATTACAAATGGCCTTGTTATAAGCGTTAATTATACCTACGTTTATTTTTGCTAAAGTGGTAGGTTGAAAAACCTAGGTGAAGAGGGATAGATGTAGTATGAAGCTTTAAAACGATAAATAAGGGTGTTAATATAATACCGAGTTGATAGTTGTTGTTGTTAAAGAAAGAATTTTACAATTATGGTATTACGGAGGAGACTTTCTATAGGAAGAGAGGATAACATTAGCATCACTAACGCCGGCACCATATATAATATTCCTGAGCGCTTTACGGCAGGAGAAACCCTTTTATATTTTACCACAGAATTATACCTTGCTTGTAGGTAGATTTCTTGCTGCTATAAAATGCACTAAAACATTGAGACACTTTTTACGTAGTATTAAAACGTTTTAAAACGGCAAGTACCTTTTACGGATTGCTAGTTAAAGAACTTCGATAAGCTGGAGGTAATATTATAGCCTAGTATCTGAGTTGGTGGTTGTTAAGGATCTAACCCTAGCGATTACTATGCTTTTACGCCGCTTCCAAGTTGCTCCTAAGTATGTCCACGCCATGTAATCAACCACGTGACAGAGATACTCCCTATCGCTAGCTTTATAACAGTTTTTTTTTATATTTTACTATCATGGGGGAAGTACCCACTATATAGCCTGTATAGCATGACCCTCGCTAATGTTAAGTTATATATGCCAGCAAGAAAGCTTATAAGCTGATGTTCTTACCCTACACAACCACCACTATATTCAATTTACCGTTTCTTGATAAACCCTTTGAGCTATTGAACAAATCACCCTATTCCTTATAATAAAAGTATATAAACTAAAAACGTATCCTCTACACTTATGGCTAATTTCCAAACCCTGCAATATATGTAGTGGTTGAATGCTTGCTAAAGGAGCCTTACATCGACTATATACGTCCCCGCTTTATATAAAACCATTTCCCTTGCAAAAAATGTATATCATATTCGTATTGGTGTTATCCATATAGTTACATAGAAAGAGAGAACCCATTAATATGTGTACTAAATATTTGTTTTCAATATATTTTACTTGTAATATAAAACATATAACCTTTGCCTTTAGAATTGTCTGTTGGGTAAAACCATTTACGGGAAATAAGACCTCAAAAAAACCTTTCAATTAAGGTTTTAATATACTTGATAGTTTAGAAACCTGTAGTATATACATGAAAATTATAGTTTAGGTTGGGCCATATTATGTGAACATCTCAATCCCCATTCAACACCTACTTGTATCGAAGATCTAACCGCCGTGAAAGAATAAAAGGCTTATAAAACACATATATCTTGGTTAAGAGCCCATGGAGATAAGGGAGATATACTTCACAACTCTGTAGAAGGATAAACTTCACCACCCAAACCACCTTTTTACCATGAATCATAAACCTAAAATGTGTAACAAAACGTTAAATAAAGTACATTATTAAGTAGGTAGTGTGCCGAGAGAAGTATTCTGTATATATAAAAAGGTATCCAAAGTAAAGTCGAAGGCGAAAGCCTTGCTGAGCGGTCGGGGTGCCATGAGGTGTGGTAACAGCTTATAAATAAATAAATAAATAAATAGAGCCGTGATATACAAGCGCTTGTAATAAAGGTATTTTATTAAGACCTCAAAGGGAAAAAGGAATCAGACTTTTATGTTACTGTAGCACAAGTCTGGAAGGTCACGTTAGTATAAGTGGTGAAGGACGGAATCGTTACTCATGAGGGCTGTTCTTTAGATGCACCGCTGCATGAGCGGTGCGCCGAGCCAACGACGATCTTCATAGCCAAAAAGGGGGCGCCAAAAAAGATTCAACTGGAGGTAAAGCCGATTAGTGAAGTTGTGGTGGAATAGGGTGAATATGAAGTGATAGTGTTGAGAACGACTAAACTTGAAAATTTTTCTCGGAAGTGGGCACTGTTAGGGTTTACAGTGTAGGCTCCCTACCTTCTTTAATAAGGTCATCCGTGCACCCATGCCAAGAACGTTGATTTAAAGTCGAAGATATTTGGCAATTTGTTCTTGGCTATTTGGTTGAAAGTTACTAAGATAATCAAAGTGAGGTTGAGGATTTATTTTCACGAGCGGGGAATCATCTTTCCTAATGGTAAAAGTATACTCGCCAACGTTCTTTACAATTGCGAATTTGAGAAATGAATTTATTAGTGGTCTAGCAATGGCAGGAGCAAAGATCGCTGAGGATAGCGGTTCTTAACGTCTACATATATGATCGAAAAGTTTTGCTCAAAACCTAACCCAAGTATATGAATCGGTAATGCAGAAACTTCAACACTCCGATCAAATAAATCCTCAATACCAGCAAAAGCCCAACTAAGCCTATTAATTAAATATTTAATAGGCTCCTCCATATGTTTCATTACTGCGGATTTACCAACACTAGTTTGAAAAGATTTACTAAAAAAGCGATTTTATGCATAAAATTACAGTTAATATAACTACTAGTCCTTTCACCTCAATCTCCGCCGAAAATGATTACCTTTCCCACCAATACTTCCGATCTTAAGACCTAGATAAGCCGTAATATTAGTACAACAATTTTTATCCTAGAGATATAACTATGGTTTATATGGATTGTATAGTGATTACAACCTGTGGTAAAATCTAAGGCAGTAAAAAATTATAAAGGTAAGCCGCACAACTTGATGTATATCAATTTAAAACTATTTTTCTACATTTACTGTCAAATTGAGATTAAATTACTTGGTTTACACTTACTATTTCCTGTTTTTTTTTTTTTTTATAGGTTAAGCTATAGATTACTACCTTTGTAACCTTATGAATTACATGTTGTTTCGGAAGATTTAGGACAGTTTCAATGGTTATAGTGAACATAATATTAATCTTACCTCATTGTTAGATAAGACGTTAATTTTAGTATAGATAATTTAACTATACTAACAGTCAGTTCATTATACTGACTGTAACTTGACTGTATTGTTTGTGGGTTAACTATAAGTTAAATGCAGTAGGTGCCTACCTCCGACTACGGAACATGCCAAGAAATTTGCCATACAAATTAGTATGTGGACTGGCTATCGATCTATCAAACTTATAAGTAACACATTACTACTTTTAATGCAATACACCAGTTACTTGAACCAGATATTTGAATCGACTACATTGTAACAATAAATGTCTACCAACATTGATTAGGTCATTAGGTAAAATACAGATAAACTAGGTAAAAGAAGAATTTACTTTCCAGTTACGCTTTGAAATTGCGTAAGGTAGAAGAAAGATTCTTATGAAGGACCCTGCTGTTACGCTTGTTATTTATAAGGGATAAAAAGGAAGAATTTTGAGTATGTTACTGTTCACATACACTTGAAAATGGAAATGGTATCGTCATTATCGAAAGCAGCAAAAAATCTTCATTGAATTAGTCTTGGAAGAAAAGCGTTAAAATTAACCGCTAAAAAAACCAAGATTTTCAAGTTACCAAAGTTGTCAAATAGTTAAGTTGCTACTAATATGGATGATACTACTACTTTAAATGGAAAATGAAAAACGATTAAGTTTCAAGACTTTCAAATGTAAACAATAACTTTGACAGAAAACAACCTACGATCTACCCTCTTATATTAAAGATTTCCTTTTACACTAATTTCATCCTTTCCTCAAAATGGATGCAGAAAATACAAAGATCTACTATGTTACTAACTCTGTCAGAAAGAACGCAATCAAAACACTCGGGATTATATTAGTTAAGTATTTTAACGACAATCTATAGATTATAAAGGTCAAAAAACACTGTATCCTTAAGCACCTATCCAATTTCATCGGGTACTTCATTCTTGATATTAATTATAACGATTGGATCTTCGATATCAAAGCCTTGTACGATTTCTCCGAGTTTTTTAGGAATTGGAGCCTGAATATTCGGAAGAAAATGAAGATGTTGGTTAATTTTAATTTTAGAGCTAAATTATATAAATGAGGGATTTTACTTCCGTTAAAACTTTAAAAAAAAACAATAACTTCATCGAAATATTATACGAATGTACTAGGAATGAAGATTCTTAATGGATATATAAAAACAAGGGCGAAGATATCGTTGGAGATAGCTTTTTTCAACGTCTAAATATATGCTTGTAAGGTTACACCTAACCCTAGGTAGGTTCCTCAACCCCTTTTTCCCAAGGATTCCAACGAGTCAACGTTGTTGGTAAAGTTACTCGTAACAACGAGAAATTGATTAACTTGGGCGTAGAAAGTTCTTAAACCTACATCTACCATTAAATTTACTTTTTAATTGAGGAACAGCCTCATTAGAGATCCCTTCAATACTAATAGGACTTTTACCAAGTTTGTGGTAATCCTTAGATTTTCTAGCACGTTTAATTATAGTGAACCCATCAACACTAGCTATAAAGAAGGAGTGAATTCACGCGTAAGCCTACTGTAGGTATATTCACTAGATTTTTTCCTATAAATTTTTCTAAAGGTAATTATTTTATCAAGTAACACCTAGCTTAGAATTAACAATCTAGAGATTTGAAGGGTTTTTAAGACCCTTTCATCACTTTTACTTCTCTAAATAATCCTATGATACATACGGACTACGCGGTAATCACAACTTTCATCGATATTTATAAAGTAAAGAAGTATAATAATTAGTAATATCACCCCTTCAAAGTTGAGCTGAGACCGTTTTTAAACATTTCCCGTCAGATAAAGATTAAGCTACCAAGTTTCTACTCTTTATTTACAAGTATTCTTACCGACGAAGCTGAAGAATACTACATTCTATTCTTGACAAATTATTTTTCGTTTTGATGGATATACAACCATTTTCAGGTTTCTCTTAAATACGATATCAACCTTTCCCGGTCCTATACATCCTTGAATATAATTAAGTGGTATTGAAAATTAGAATATAAGAAAGAATGGGAAATTAATATGGATCTTTTAAATCAGATGTTCAATCGACTAACGTTTTGTCAGTAAGTTATAGAGAATGTGAAAGTTAACGAAGGTACATTATGTCCGCAAGTTATTTAGGTCCTTGCGGCCCACAAAGACTTTGAAAACGCTCTACAGTACTTTGAGGTTACTTGTAAAGGCTTTTTTAATTAGTTGAGGTCCTCGCTTGCAACCATGATAATACAGGTGCCAAGTTCGACTAGTATATACCCTTAAGTTTACGATTTCAGCAACGATGATGAAAACCTCGCCTTCACTCGTTACATCAACCTCAAGTACGATAGACCCAAGTAATACGGTTAATAAAAAGACCTGACCCTAAAGCTTAACCACCAATATAAGCAGGGAAAATGATATTCCTCTTCCTCAAAATCTTCAAATCAAACACACAAATTCACACAAAACACCAATAGGTATTGGATTTATGGAAAATAAGGTGGATAGTTATCATGTTATACTGCATCCAAACGAAAATCGAAGCAGGTAATATACCACAATCAATACTACTCCACCTTGAACTGAAAATACATCAAATAAATTGTGAACTTCAAAGGTACGGAAGAAACAAATAAAAAAAATAAGCTTAAGGTTATCGGCTAGCATAAAGATATTGGCTCTAGCTATAAAGAAATATAATAATTGGTTAATTACACCTTTTTGTAACGCCTGATAGATAAAGACTCCTATCGTTGTTATAACGATAAAAACCATAACCCTATATATTTGTTTACCATCCGAAATCGCTACGCGAAACAAAATCCTTAAGGGTATTATACCGGAAATTATAACAGAACAATACTCAACTAGGTTCTATTTTTAATACGTCTTAGGACGAGAAATTACTAATATTATAATGGAATTTAACCATATAGATATGGATGATGCTAAAGTTGGATTTAGTCCAAGAAATTTTTTTTACCTGTATGAAGGACTATAACTACAATCGTTAAGCCTATTATTTTCTTCGTATTGAAATCCCATCCCCTTTTCCTTTTTTATCTTGAATATATAAAGAACATAGGCATGAACATCGATATTTAAACTGACAAACTGGTTTAAGAAACGGCCAAAGGTTTCCACCCAGTTTTAAATGGAGAGACTTATAGTTTCAATTTCAAAGCTAAGAAATCAACGTTATTAAATATGACGGAGTCGAAACTCCGTCAATTATATTGACGACTTAATCAACCAGTAACTAACAAGCTTTTAAAGATTCTTAAAGCGACTAGCTATGAAAATTTAAACTTATTAACGCTAAAGGAAAATAAACTGATTTGCTATTACTTCGAAACACACATCCAAACCCCCCTTAGATTCAAATTAACATTTAAACAAATAAGACAAAACTTTTGAAGTTTCCATCGACGTATTTTAGTTGGATAACCAACTTGTACTTCACGTTATTATCTTCTTAACATTGTTTTACGATATCATATTCCTTAAAATTATCAAGGAAAAGAAAATGTGGGAGGAATTACATACTTTATGGATTAATATGTAACTGGGACTCTTACATATACTAGTTTACAATACTGGTAGTAATGTTATTACAATAGAATTTCAAGCTAATATTTAATTGATGGGTGTTTAATGTAAGAAAATTCACCTTAGCGACCTACGAAAGTCTTACTAAATTTGACAAGACACACGTAATTTTATAAAAGGCTCAAGATATCCTTACTAAGAAATTGAGCATGTTTATAGGTTGAAAAGCGTAGTTTTAAATGACTGTGAAAGTATTTCAAAGTACTATTCATCCCAATGATTTTGTACTAACTTTTCTGGTTTTTGAAGTGTATCTACATATAACAACCAAATAACTACCATCATCAAACACTCAAACACAGGTTGTAATACATAAAAAAATCTTAAAGGAACTAGGGAACGAATTTGAATATTATAAGATAAATAATACCCTTAATACTAAAAATAAACTATCGATAATAAACGTACTATCTCTGTTTTGAAAGTGAATTCTTTACGTAAAGAAAGCTAAGAAAATGGGACGGATTTTATGAAATACTAACTATTGCTAACAAAAACACAGTGGTTAAAACCGCTAAAGGTCCCATTACATTCTATATTACATAAATCAAACTGTATTAATATCTGTCAAGTCTTATAAAGAGAGTTAAAACCAAAACTGTCCAATCTAGAGGATTAATAAATATAACCTTTCTAAGCCAATTATGAATAAGTCTATGAAACGCTAATAGCGTGAAAAATTCACTAAAAAGAGGATACATATTGAAAAGAAGGACGGTGATAAGAATGATAAGCCTAAGAAGGCTTATATATCGACTTAGGTATCTTGGAAGAGGAAATATAATGAAAACTAGCCTTTAAGTTATGATTGAAAAGTATTCTTAAAATACTAGGCAAGTATTTTAAAGAAAACAACCGAGTTAAAATTAACGGCCTCCTTACACGTGAAGGTGTTTAATTTGTAAAATTGAAGAAATTTTAATGGTTATATATAACTATTTTTGATTCGAGAAAAGTTTATAAATTTAAGGGTAAAACCACAGACCGGCCGTACGAAAAATCAAGATTAAATACTTGAGAATACAGGAATGAAGGTAAAGACTAGATCCTTATTTAATTGCATATAATCCAAAACATCAACTCACGTTCAGTCGTTATAGCTACTACCTATTAAACTACTAAAGTAAGAAGTAAATTTACCTTTAATAGCTATGATATTACGTAACCGTATGCATCATTCGTTACCAATTTTCATTGGATTATATTATAAGAGTACTGGAAAAAAATCTTAAGGATCAATTTCATGCCTCAACGGTTATAGAATATGTCAAACGTTTATTACGCATTAGTTAAAGCAAATATTCATTAGTTTCCAACGATTTGAAAGTATTTTGAATAAAAGTTTAATTTAGGAAAGTTAATTTTTAACCAGTATTTTTTAATTAAAGAGTGTAAAAACTTTGGTATCGTTGGTATATAAGTCAAGAATATAGTTTTACTTAGAAACGCCAGTTTTATAGCAAGGAAACAATGTGATATTAAGAATTCAGGCCTCAAAACATATAAACAGATCAAAACGTTTCCTAAAAAACATGTAACTAAACTTCAACAAACGATTAATCCGCATCTATAATGTTAATGATATTCGTAAAATATACCGTGAATTAAGTTAAAAATGAATTATGAATTTAGCAAGGATAAATAAGACCAACGAAGCAAAATTATAACGATACATTGAATAAAAAGCTCGAACAGCTTATATCGCTACACTTTACCAACCGAAAACATCTTACAATTTATTGATTACACCGTAGGTTTGAAAGCAATAAAGTAAGAACTCTAACCAGTTGAATGAGCGTATTAAATAAAGAATAGACAATTCGTATCAAATTATTAATATAATACCAGTAAACTCAAGGATGGCAAAATTGATAATTATTACAAATGAAATTTATACGAATAATACTAACCTTACATTACAAATCGAATTCCTTATAGTACATATTAACTACAGAATATCTATTAGGCAGTTTATATTCATAAAAAAACTTATACACTAAATATCCGTCGAGTGTAAATGAGTAATATGAAAAGTACTAATATTGAAGGCTCATGGTATAATAGCAGGTTTTAATATCGGTATAGTAATGCACGTCACATCAAAAAGTATTGTTTAGTGACTAGAATTTCGTTCGATATATTTAATGGGGTAAATGAACTTCTGAAACCTTTACAAACACCTATTAAAGCTAGGAATAACTAATGAAAAACGTTTAATAATAAATGTAATAACCTTAAAAAATATAAAGCTTGAGGGATTGATGAATTTTGGTGTATTAATGGCAAAGATAACTCTGTTGAAGCTATAATTAAGACAACACCTAATGGCTCCCTAAAAAGAATTGTGAATAGTAATAGGCTTACCATATGAATCAAGGGTAAGGTGGATTTTTGGACACATAATGCGAAGGAACAGGAATGCCATAACAAAGTATAAAACTGCTACGATAGAAGTGATTGTAGTAATATGCAAGAAAAGTATGCTTAGATCTAGTGGAAAAAATGTATGCAATTGGTGGCGTACAAATTTGTGATATTCGCAAGTCTGTAGCTAAAGACTTATGCTCAAGAGTTAAGTAGATCGAGTCGATATTGTAAGTCAAAGGACTGTAATCGAAGTAAATTTAGGTATAGAACACACTGGAATTAATAGGGGTCTAGCTTACTAAGCGAAGAGGAACTTCAGGGATTATCATACATAAGTGGTTGGCCACATTTGCACGCGTAGTCACAAAGCAAAGAAATTACTAGTATTAAAATAGCACTCAATTAAAATAGAATCAAGTCAACTATGATAACAGTAGGTTAATTGTACTAGATACAAGTTCAATATATTGTTTATAGGTTAATTTCAAGTCCTGTACAATAGGTATATACTTTAGACTAAGGCATAAGCCAAACAATTGGCTATACAGATTGGTATGTAAACTGGTTAACAGTCTGTCCAACAAAAAAGTAAAACATTACCACTTCCAATAGAATATACCAGTTACTTTGACCAGGAATTCGAATCGACTACATTGAAACGATAAAAGCCTACATATAACAACAATTAACGATATATTAAGTATTGTTATCAAATTACTATGATTTAATCTGATACGTATAGTCGATTATACTTACTCCTTAAACGTTCACAATTTTTTTAATACTTAGAACGACTAATAAAAGGAGTTTAATAACATACGTTCTGGTATTAAAGGAGTCATACGAAACTCAAGAGATTGAAGAATTTAATTAGATTACTAGCAAAAACAATCCATCCGATGCCGTAACTAAAACCACTCTGAATGACGTTTCAAAAAGGTTTACAAATAAAAATGAAATAACTTTACGTATCAAAGAATACATGAACCCGGCGATATGCTGGGTATATAATGAAACGAAATATGATACCCTGGCAAACCGAAAAACTGTTAGAGTAATATATATATCAACCGCACCTAAATATATTAACAAAGAGTATATGATTAATAGTTTATAAGTCTGCAACGAATGACTTGAGTATGTGGATAGAAGAAGTTGATACCTAGAATTTCGTAGTAAAGTACTATAACCAGAGTATTAATTAAGTATAAAATAATTTAGGATCGATGGAATAATGTTGATAGAGTTAGGAGGGAATTCTGCGAACAAAAATTTGATTTTGAAGGTTTTCTATTGAAATTAAAGGAAGTGTTAGCGTTTTATTATGTTATTAACTGGTAGAGGTGTTTAATCTCGGAACATGTATTGTTTTCCAAATACTCAAAAGTAGACCTACTAAATTTCAATAATATAACTTTGTTGAATTCATTTGCTTATTCTAATTCTATGACTTGGTTTCTCTGGATATTATTATATATCTCTATAGTTAGTAAGCGGTCACGCTGTAGGGTGCACTCTTGCAGAGTGCATGATAACGTGTTACACTGCAGGATACACTCTTGAAAAGTTCATAATAGCTTGTCACACCCCAGGAAAGACGTTAGTAATGTATATGGTAGAGTGCCACGTTCTAGGTGACGGCTTATAAGCTCTCACCTGAGGCGTACACTCTCTGAATGCCTTTTCTCCCTATTAATTATCTAATAACTTACTTTACTACTTAAATATACTATACTATCTTCTTATCACGATGACGTACAAAAACCTTACCGACATTAATACATAACTGACTCGATTGATTACAAATAGCCCCTAAAAACTTTAGTTAAATAGCTAAAACGTGATATAATAACGATCACAACCATTCTGTACTTTAATACGAAATCATTTATTCGGTTAATGCGTTTTAACAACTAAAAGCTGCATTACGTTATCTGTCAACTAGGTTGGTGCTTTCAATATATCTGAGTACATTTTGGAACGCGTTCAATTATTTATAGGCCATGTAAGCTATTACGTTTCGGAACCCTTCGCTGGAATCTATCGGGAAACAAATTTTAATGCACTCCGGCAAATTTGGAAAGCGCCTGAAACGATGTCCAAAACGCTTTTACAATTACCCTAAGCCCTGAAAGCAACTTCCGGAACGCCTATACTCAATACATACCAAACTCTCAAAACACATATTAAAATGCTTCGGTATATGACGTGAGAACACAAAACAGCATTGGAAACGCTTATACACTAGAAGTACCCAAAATAATACCCGACACTCTCAAATCATCTCAACTTGCTTCTATACAACATTTTAATCCTTTCACACTAATTCCCCACTTCAAATACCTAACTTTCCCTCTATTAGCCTTACTATACACTATTGATTTAAGTCATCACTTATAACGTTTAAGTTTACTAGTATAAACGTTAAAGAATTATATCAAAGGGTTTAATTAGTTCATAATCACGTGTTATTTTCATTTTATTTGTATTAATAAGCATTCAATACCTTATTTTAAACGCTTTAACATATTTTGATTCGCATTTGATTTACGAATTATACGCCTTGATGTACCATACTATTCTAAAACCCCTTTCAATATACCATTTTTTTTAAAAAAAAAACATATTACTACATTTTATCTGTACTAACCCTTTTTATATAACAATTTCGCTCCCATAACACTACCTGCAATAAACCCGGTTATAACTAGCGAATACATAGACTTTTCATTCTAATATGTAAAGCTCTGAAAAAGTGTTTTACAAAGGGTTGACCTACATCTAAACCTATAGGATAATACCATTAAAAATCTGGTAAATAATTTAAATATTTATACAACTAATATGTATATTATAACACGATTTTTAGATATAAGGAAGAAAGGGCGTAAAACCTCGATATATCGGATGATTTCTTAAAATAATTTTCAAATTAAGGTTCCAAATGGAAAAAATGGACGTACTTCAAAACCATATTTAATAGGGCCCAAAGAATCAAAAAAGCAGCCTGAGATAACAAAAACATATTATAAATGAACTTTATAAAAAGATACTGAATAATGGAACCCAAAACACAGATCATTTAAAAAATGCAGAAGAAACCTTGAAATAAAAACACTCCACGTATAAAAAACGTAAAGCTCTCCGAAAGATCAACCGCTCCCCATAAAAAGCAAATAAAAATTAAGAAATCGACGGGAAAAAAGGAAAAGCCGTAGAAATCATCCGCTACTCGGCTTAAACACAAACCCTTTCCAACAAACACCTTGAAAAAGAGATATAAGCTAAGACTCTGCCTAAACTAATTTGAAGTTCTTCCCAACCGAAACAAAAACGCCCCGAACAAGGATAATAGCGCTCCCAAAAATATAAAAAGCGGCAAACGACTATAAAAACATTATAGCCAGATACCCATTAACCAC
The DNA here is from genome assembly GCA_038502455.1 of Anisogramma anomala. NCBI lineage: Eukaryota > Fungi > Ascomycota > Sordariomycetes > Diaporthales > Gnomoniaceae > Anisogramma > Anisogramma anomala. The sequence continues at coordinate 19,753,128 of JASMMZ010000005.1, read as the reverse complement.
AACTCATACCGCAACCTCTTACAAAACCGATTACCCACCAATGAACGTAACTCTATAAAGCTATAAAACAAACGAAAAAACTACATAGATATACCCTATAAAATCTTTAACAACAAAATTCGTATAATACGATTCACCTACAAAAAAGCTGTAAATTAAAACCTGCTAATTTTTTATCATGCTACCCGGTATAATAACTAAACAAACCAAAAAATTGTACATATACTATTTAATTCAACTAAATATATTGATAAAATATTAGAATCATCTACAAAAACGTTTTGATATCAAAATTAACTACGAAACATACGGAAAAAACTAGATGAGTATTACATCAAAGTTTGTTAGAAATTACTGTAACAATACAAAAAAAACATAAAAAGTACAAACTAACATGTTAATAAAGTTCAGAAAATAACAAGCAGTATTTGAATCGAAATGAAAAGGCAACAAACTATTTATTTAAACAATTACGAAATTATACTGTGAGAATTCGAATTATAATCTTATACTATTCAAACCGAAAAAAAGAAAAACTTTTAAAAAATTGAATAAACGAAATATCGCTTAAAACCCCGATAAATCGACAAATAAACCTTGGGTCAACGTTTGTAACCGGAAACGCTAGGGCCAAAATTTACAAATAGCAAAAACGAACTTGAATAAAACGATATACTACATTGGTAATCGCGTATTAAAAATATATCTGTTGAAATAGCAGTTAAATGCAGTACAATCAAGTTAACTATACTTACAGTTAGTTGATTGTACGGACTAAGAATTGACTACAGTTTGTAGGACTGACTGGAAATGTAGTAGTATAGGTGCCCACCTCAAAGTGGGGCATACGCCAAAGCCTTTGGCCATACAAATTAGCGTACAAACCTACTAGAGATCTGCCAAACTTAGAACTTAACACGTCCTAACCAATTTCAATGCAACATCAGTTACTTCAACCACAGTGATTCGAATCAACTACTTTGCAACGATAAAGACCTACTAACACTAATCAGTACTTATTAAGTTAAACACAGATAAGTTAGGTAAAAGAAAAGGCTAGTTTCCGGTTATTCTTCACGTCAAACGGCGGCTAGGGGTAAAGGAAAGATTTTTATAAAGGGCTCCCTTTTTCTATGTCCGCTGTTTACAAATGGTAAAGAGGAAGAATTTTTAAATACGTCTGCTATCTACATGTATTTGAAAAGTAGAGATGGTATTGCTACTAAAATCACCAAAAATTCCTTATTGAAATAATATTAAAAACGGTGATATTGGTCACTTTAAAGTTTTAAAGTCATCAACTTTGCACACAGCTAAGTAAATACTATTACATCTAATACTATTACTACAAATTTTAAAAAATACTAAGTTTTATGATCTTTAATTCTAGAACAATAACCTTAATGGTAAACCTATAACGTACCCTTTTACAATGCTATTCCCCCCTTTTCCATTTACCCCTTTAATATTCATCACGATGGCTGTAAAACGAGTTGAAAATAATGCTGTTACTAATCCTGTTAGGAAGAAAATAACCATAACCTTCGGCGTCACCTTCGAAAAGCATTACGATTAAGACCTTTAGTTTACTAAAACCAACAAATACTCCTTAGTCGAGTAACTTATCAACGTAATCAGCTTTCATATTTTTGATTTAAATACTACTCGAACCGTTCAAGGCCCGAAGACGTGCCATAAGTTTTAAGAATACTTTAGACAATGTAATTTAGATATATGTAAAATAGCAAATGAAAACGTCAAGATTAAGGTAAAAGCTAAACTCGCAAACCCAAGCCTCGACCTCCCTATTAAAAAGGGGAAAGAAGGAAACCTAGTAAACGTAATTTATTAATACGCTACCGATAAAAACCCTGAATGGATCTTTAAAGATAAGGGAAAAGTTATCGCTAGCGACAGCATTCCTTAAAACCCTTATAAGCGTTTGTAAGGCTTTATCCGAGCTTAAATAAATTTCTTGAACCTTTTTACTCAATATTGCGGTTTAATACCATTGATCGTAAGGAATTAATTAACCTATTCGCCGCAAATCCTGAAGTTTACCAATTAATTAAGTAGGAATCTCGACGTACCCCTCAATACTAAAAGGAATATCACTATATTCCCGGGGTAGAAACCCTTGTATCCCCTTCCTTCAAGCCCTTTAACACGTCCATGTTAAACAGTTAAATGAAGAAAAAAGCGTTTTTACGCGCGAAACTATTATAAGCACGACCACTGGTCTTTTTTGTTTAAATTTAGTTAAAGGAATCTTCTTTACTCCTTAAAATAAGCACTTTCCCTAATACTAGTTAAGGGATCTAAAGGGTCTCTACGGCTAATAAACCATTATTTCCCTCAATAATTCCTTATAACAGATACGTATTACACGGTAATTACAACGTTCGTAAGATCTAGAGAGAAAATGAGAAGTATAACAGTAAACCTTATAACCTCCTTTACGTTAAATTGTGCCCATTCTTTAACATTTGCCGCTAGATAAAAGTTAAACTGTCAAAATGTCGGTAAGGTCTTTACTTATTCACGTGAAAGTGAACAAGTAGAAGGGTAATCATAAGATTCGTATAGTTGTAGTAAAAGATAGATATGTTAGGAAGAAGTATTCTAGAGAGTGCACGCCACGGATAGGAGGTTATAAAACTAGATGGTATCAACGAGGTTTATTTTGGTAATTTAACCCTTTCCTTTAGTTTTGTCGGTATTAAATACTATTCTGAGGCTTGTTTATAGGCGTATAAAAGTTTTGAGCGATATTTTAAAGTTTAGATGAAAGGTTTTGAAGTCCTTTTTTAGTTAAAAGGTATAAAGTCAAAATACGGGTTTTCGCGACATATTTTTGTCACTACTTCAATAAATAGTTAATTCCCTTGATATTTCGGTTTAATAGCTACCTAGCACTTTTGGAACTTTGTTCACAAGGAGTTAAAAATTTACTATAAATTTTTGTCGTCGTTTTTCTATTAGTTTTTTACGGATTTCCAAGTTTTATTAGTCCAATTCCTATCGTAAAGTTCTTAGTTAATTTTTATATAGAAGTGAAATTTTAGGTGATTATATCACTTCGTTAATATATTTACCTACTAAGGGGGTATATATACCATTCTTTACCTTATCCGGATAGTATATGAGGTAAGATAATATAAAATTGAAACGGTTCAATATCTAGTCTTTTACATGTGTTAAGTTTGGCACGTATCTTGTTGTCAAGTATATTATATAGTTTACCGTTATAGTTTTCGTCTTTATCACAAAGCCTGGTGAAGTTAATAAGCTTTATAAGATCGCTTTTATTAGTGGGAAAGCGGTACGGTAACAGGTTATGGTAGGGGTCGTGGTTAGCAGGCATTTGTTTGTAAGGTACGTATTGGAATTTTGCGCCGCTCTTCGCTTCCTGGAGAGGACTGTTTTCGATATCTCGGCCGCTTCCATTATAGCCGAGCTGGTTATTCTCGCTACCTAGACCGCTTCCGATATAGCCGAACGGGCTATGATCCGTATTTAAGGAGTAGTTTAGTATTTAATTCTTTATAATATATATCGGTATAAGGATATACTATATTCGTGTAAAAGATAAAGATTGTAACCGCTTCTTTCCCCCTCGAAGTCTGTATTTTAATTTAGGGTGCGGATATAATATTAGGTCGCTTTACGCTTTATATTTGTTGATTTGTCCGCATATTCTTTTTCACATGTTTTTTATATTCCGTTAGGTAACATCTTTTTACAAATTCCGTTTGGTATATATCTTTATCCTTTAAGTTTTGAAAGTTGTTATGTTACATTATTCCGAATAAAACTTTTATAAGGCGGTAATTCCTGCCTCCTAGGGTATTAATATCTCTACTTCGAAGTTAAATTCGTAAGGCTTTAATGATAAAGGTATTTACTATTTGCCACATGTCTAACGTCTAATTAGAAAAACTTTTATAATTGTTATCTATTATATCAGATACTTGGGTTTTCTCCTCTTAGTAACGAAGAATTACGGTTAAAATATACGTATTTTCCATATATAGGTATAGTTTTTCAACTAGTAAATCGATGGAGTTATCCTCAAGGTCCATGTGCATTTCATATATTACAACCTTCCTAATTCCCATATACTTAACTAGAAGGTCTAAGTATACGTTAACTTTCTCTGGTTTTATTGGTATTAGGGCTATAGCTGTAATTATCTTAGGGTAGTTAGGGATAGTAATTCCTACGTGTACCTGGTATATTGAAGCGACGTAAATTGGTAGTTTAGCGCGGTGATTAGTTTTAGGTATATTTAAATTTCAAAGTTTAAGGTAATTCGTTTTACCAACGGAAAATACAAAGAAAATAAAATAAACGAAGAAGTCGAAATGAATCTAGTCACGTTACTCATTTAAATGAATTTCAAACTCAAAGTAAATAAAAAGTAATCACAAACTAATTACTCGTTTTAAAATAGGTTTATTATTGTTTGGTAACGCTATATTCTTTAAACGGCTAGGAATACTCAAATTTTATAAGTACTAAACTTAAAATATATAGAGCTAACTTGGGAAAACTTAGAATACATAGGGTGAACGTAAAAAGACGAATAGGGTAAAGGAAGTATGGGTATGAGAAGTTGTAATATATGGTCTAGTTTGTAGATCTTGGTTCGTATTTGGCGAGCGGTCAGGATTATATATTGTAACCGCTCTTATTAATGCGAGCGGTTTGGTTTCTTTGCTTGTGACCGCTCGTGAATTAAGCGAGCGATTTGAATATTGTATTCATAACCACTCCTTTGTTTTACGAATGGTGTAGATTATCGATTAAAAATCAGACGAGTTCTAACGAAGGGCTTTAAAACTTAGTAGTTTTAGCTTACGTAGCCTGGTACGTGATAAGACGATTTTTAAACAGTTCCTAGGTACATTTAAACGTTAAATAAGGGTTAAAAATGGCGTAACAAGGCTTCTAATGAAAAAACGCCAAATAAGGGTTAATGGTATTGTATTAAAGTTTTCATTTCTAAAGTTACTTAATTATTAAAGTTTTTTTAATATATTCTGTGTAATTTTTATAAAAACGTAGTATTGAAATATAAATATTTAAAACCGTTCTAATATCTCGTTATATGTATTCAAATTATGTTCATCTTTTCTTTCCCACGCTTTTTATAATGAACCGAATCGATTACTGATTAGTATTAGTAAGGTTTTTACCTATTTATGTAAAATTGAACGAGTAAAAGAGTAATTAATAAAATTGATATAGTTATAGTAAAAGGTAAATACGTTAGGAAAAATTATTTTGAAGAGTACAAGTTATGGATAAGAGGTTATAAACCTTCTATCTAGGTAATGGCCCTTTTTCTGTTCGCTTTAGGATACCTATTCAAAACCGCTCCATGTATTGCCGTATGCTTTGTAATACCCATTACAGACCGCTCTACACATGATGCATTTTGCGTCTTGCAAGAGTGCAGCCTGCAGCGTGACACGTTACCGTGCACTCTGCAGGAGTGCACCTTGCAATACAGTGCACTTCTATTTGGCCTATATATACTATCTATGAGTGTATATAGTAATATTCACACAAGCTTTTACTCGCTTTTTCCCAATATCCTTACTAGCTAAGCCGAGGACTATTACATTTGGTACTCAACGAATCATTCCTCTATTATAAATATTTACAATAGTCTTAAGGATTACTTTGAATACAATGTTAATCTCGCCTAATACCATATAAATTGGAATATTATTAAGTATTTTTATCTTTTGAATTATAAAAAAGAGACGGAATATAAGATGGATCTTTTTAATCAGATGTTTAACAGGCTAATACTTTACCAATAATTAATAGTGAACGTAAAAGCTGGCGAGGGCATATTACGTTAGCAGGTTCATCAAGCTATCACAGGTTATAAAAAGTTCGAATACGCTTTACAGTACCTTAAAGACACTTTTAAAGGGGTTTTTAGCCAATTGAGTTTCTTCTTGACAATCTTAATATCTCGTGTCTTAAAATCGATTAGTGTATATTCCTAAAATCCAAAGTTTAACGACGATAAAAAAGACCCCTCCTATATGTATTACATCGACTATACATATGAAAGCCCCGTTTAATACAGTTAACAAAAAGTCCGGACCTAAGGATGTAACCAAGCTATATACGAAGAAGGGTATTCATTTTTTAAGGTTTTCAAACCAGGTAAACTGATTGACTTTAAACGTTAAAAATATGAAATTTATAATAAATAGGGCTATGATTAAGACGTCATGATATCCGACCGCGCAGCAGAGAAGGTAATATATAATATATACTTCCTATCTACCTTAACTTGAGACTATATTCTATGCATCAAAAACTTGAAAAGAAAAGAAGTTAAAGAGGAGAAAAATAAAGAGAAGGTTATCGATTTGCATTAAGATACTAACATCGGCCCGGAATCAACACAATAACTCGCCCACCACGCCTTTCTATACTACCTCACAGGTAAACCCCTATCTCCGATATAAAGATAAAAACCCTGGCTTTATACATCTATTTACCATTTAGAATCGTTACGTGAAACAGGTTTCTTAAGGCATTATACCGGACACTAAGGTAACACGATTCTTAACTGGAGGTTATTCGTAATACGTTACGCTATAGAGGGATACTAATACTATTACGTAATGTAATTATATGGATAGCGGTGAGTTTAAAGTTAATTTTATCATTAAAAAGCCTTTTTTATCAGGAACAATGATTATTCTTACTATCGTTAATCGTATTATTATTTATATCTTAAAGTCTCCTACCACATTCCCCTCTTACCTCAGAAACACATAAAACCTCAGCGTTATCATTGACGTTCAAACAAATAATTTCGTTTAAATTAAGGGCAGTAAACGTTTTTCGCTCAGCCTTAAATAGGAGCATTTTTGGTTTTACCTTCAAAGGTCAAATTCCAAGGTATTAAACTCAACGAAGTCGAAACTTCGTTGATTATATGATAAGTTTAACCACTCGACAACTAATAATCTTTACAAGTTCTTAAAGTCGATTAGTTATAGAGATATGGACTTACTAACGCTAAAGATAATTGAATAGATATACTATTATTGCTAAATCAAATTCACAGCCCCTTGAAGCTAAGCTTACATTGAAAGAAAATTAAGACTTGAACTTTACGGTTTTTGTAAACTTGTTTGACCTAGAAGCTAAGCTAACATTTTACATTATTAATTTTGCCACAGATTTTCATGGCGACAAATTCTTTCAAACCATTACAACGAAACAAATATAAAAGGTATTACGTACTATATAGATTAATATGTATCTGGGGCTTTTAAACTTATTAGTTTACGATACTAGTACCAACTTGATTACGATAAAGTTTTAAGTTAACATTAAGTAGATAAAGATTGAGTATAAATATGTTATTATTTAAACTTATTAGGGTATTAGTAAAGTCCAAAAGGCTTACTTTTTTTTATAGAAAAGATTACAATATTTTACCTGGAAAACTGAAAGCTTTATGAGTTAAAAAAAACATGGCTCTAAATAGCTATAAAAGGCTTTAACGATATTGTTACCCTTAACAACCTTTTATTAACTTAATTAGTATTTGGAGTCCACCCACGTATAACTACTAAGTCGCTATTATAATTAAATACCCTGAAAAGTATTTTGGTACACAGTAAAGCCTTAAAGTAATTGAGGAAGGAATCGGTTAGTCGTTAGGTTAATAATGCTCTTCACACCAGGAACGCCCTATCGATAATAAAAGTACTGTCCCTACCTCTTTGAAGTAAAATCTATACATGATGAAAACTGGGTAAATGGAATAAGTTATATAAGATTTTAATTATTACCAACCTAAACGTATTTTTTAAAATAGTTAACAACATTATCACTTTTTGGGTTATACATGTTAAGTCGTATAGAAAATCCTTTAACTCTAATAAAAACCTCAATGTCAATATTTTTCGAGCTAAGCGGATGAACTAATATAATTCTTTCGAGCCAATCGTTAACAAATTAATAAAACGTTGAAAGCATTGAAAGTCACCTAAAAAGAGGATAAATAATAAAAAGAAAACGTTAATAAAGACTATAAGCTTAATAAGGTATATATAATAGCGTAAATATCTTGAAAAAAGTCTAAAAGAAAAGTTGTCTTTGACTTACATATTAAAAGCATTAGCAATATACCGCGTAAATCCTGTAATAAAAGTAAACAAGTCAAAATTGATGGCCTTTTTACACGAAAGGTTGTTTAACTTGTACCTTTAATATAATGTAAAGTCCATAACGTTATAATCTTCAAATTGATGATAGTCAATAAAATTAGAGGTAAGACTACAAACTGGCTGTACAAAAAGTTGCGATGATCATTTAAAGATACAGTAATAAAGGCAAACCTCAAATCCTCACTTATTAGTTTATAATCAAAAAAAATCGATCGTCTACATAGCTACTATTTGACTTTTGGTGTAAACAGTCAAATTATACTTGATAGCCGGGATATAACGCAAAGTTACACGTAATTTGCCACTAATCTTTAGCGGATTATATTATTGAAGCTGCACAAAAACCTAATGAACAAAGTTTTCGGCCGACACGATCATTCTTTATATTAAACCTTTATACAAACAGGAATAAATAAGCATCTATTAGTTCTTCATATACCAGATGCACTTTGAAAAGAGCTTGTGTATATAGACCTCAAAATTTAACCAATATCGATGAATTAAAGAAGGTAAAGACTTCGAAAACGTTAGTATATAAATTAGCGATTATTTCATTCTTCAAAACACTGGGTTTCTAGTGGCTAAATAATATATTATAGAAAGGTTTGGCCTTCAAAAATGTAAACCGATAGAAACGTTAATTAAAGACATATAAATTCAATTTAATCAATCGTCAATCCATATTTTCAATATTAAGGTGAAAAAAGGCACGTATATTAACCTACGTTAAAATTGGTAAGTTACGAGCTTAACGACTATAGATGAAGCCGACGAGACAAAATTACGGGAATACTTAGGGTAAAGAGCCTGTGCGGCTTATATCGTTACGTTATATGAAACGGAGGTATCACACGACCTATTCATTATAGTATAAATATAGAAACTATGAAATAAAAACTTTTAAAAGTAATACAAAAATATTGAATAATAACTACACAACTTGGAAAAAGATATTAATATAATCTCGGTAGATTGAACAACGGAAAAGTCAATAATCTTTACTAAATGCTCTTTTATTAACAAGACTAACCTTATATTATATATTAGGTTCTTCATAATGATCATCAATAAGAAAAGTCGTGAAATGCAATTTACGATCATCGGATACCTTGTATACTGGATATCGGTTTAATATATACATATAAAATGAAGAATACTGACTTTAAACTTTTACAATATAATAACAAGTTGTAATATCGGTATGGTGATTAATAACACGTTGAAAATTATCACCAAACAGCTAGGATTGCTTTCGATACCTATAGTTATATATAAGCTGCCGAAACCTTTATGAATACCGATTGAAACTAGGCACAACTAATGAAAAACGTTTAATAATAAACGTAATAATTTTAAGAAAGGTATATACAGCCAAGGAAATCGATAAATTCAAATAAATCAACGGTGAAGCTAATTATACCGATGCTAAAACTCAAGCTATGCTTCATAACGCTTCAAAGAGGTTTGTGAACAGTAATAGACTAACTATATGAATTAAGGATTATGTAAACCATTCGGAACGTAATGTGGCGGAATAAGAAGTCCTTAGAAAACTTGAAGACTGCCAGAGTAATGGCGGGGGCGGTGGTAACAATAACAATAACGACGGTAACAATGCCAATAGGTTAAACTAATAGTAAAAGGTATACAAGTGTTGGAATACGTAATACGTATAGGTCTATAGTAAAAAACATGTGCACGGGAGTAAAAGGATAGAGAGCTTGGAGATGTAAAATAAAGAGCTGTAATTGATGTCAATTTTAGTGTAAATTGATCGGAATTTACATGGGTTTATCCTATCGATTAAGGAAGGACTTCAAAGGTTGCCACAAATTGGTGGCAGGCTACGCTAGCACGCAGGCACAGAAAAAAAAGCTTCCATTTTTGAAATAACAGTCAAATACAAAACAGTTAAGTTAAATATAATTATAGTTAGTTAATTGTACTAACTGTAAATGAACTACAGTTTATGGGACTGACTACAAGTGTAGTAAAGTAGGTGCCTACTTAAAAGTTGGTCACAGGCTAAAGCATTCAGCCATACAAATTAGTATGCAGACTAGCAACAGGTCTATTAAATTTAAAACTTACTAAGTACCAACCAATTTTAATGCAGCATTAGTTATTTCGACCCTAGTGATTCGAATCGACTACATTGCAACGATGAAGGAATACCAATAATATCAAGAAATTTAAAACTATAAAAACCGCAAATATAGGTATAAGGGCGACAAAAATAAAAAAAAGGGGCCTAGAGAATCGAAAATATAACAAATACCAATAAAACGCTCTTATAACTAAGGACTAAACTAACTACGTACACTAATATACCCACGAAAAAGCATGAAAAACTCTACGGGTCCCTAAAAAGAATACGTTATATACAACAAAGTCGACTATTAATCGACTAACCATCCAGTACGCAAATAAATTCGCATACAATAATAATTTTAGGCCGATTATCCACCCGAACAACAAATGAGAAACAATTTTACAACATATAAAATCGACTACAACAACGAAAAAAAGAACTTGGATACTTACCCTTATATAATATGTCTTTTAAAAATACGACTCGAAAAAAGACGATATTTATATAACAACTCGAAATGAAACAACGAACTAACGTATATTTATAAACTGATAAGATACCTTTTTTTTACACAACGCAAGTATAAATAGTGGAAATGTCGTACTAAACGCCCATATAACATCGTAATTTACATTATCTAATAAGTGAAATTACCGATTCGAAAATATTATATGAAATACCAACACGTAAAAAATCTCAACCGCTGAAAAAAGATAATTTAACGCTCTTGTGGCAACATTTCTCAAATTCCAATGAGACCAAATAAGAAAACACCAAAAATTTGTATTTAATAAAAGCAAGCTATTGTAACTCGATATAATGATCATGAATATACAATTCCAACCGGTTAAATTCTACGTGATAAATTATGAAACATTATTTCTACTTGCGTTGACCAATATGAACAAACACGAAATGAAAATTTGAAATATAACGAATGATCTTGTTTTCACTACAAATAAAATATCTATACCATTTCGTCTAACATTTAAACACTTATATTTTTTTTCTGAAAGTATATACAATCGAAACCACCTATTTAATATAGTTAAACCAACGTATACTACACCGAATATTTGAAAACCTGGCTACTAAACGCCTTTTACAACTGCTCCATATAGAAGTCCATACAAATATTAAAAAAAGCCTTGAAACTTATAAAGAAGCTCTACCACGAATACTAAATACACTTAAAAGCCAAATACAAATTTTAATTGCGCGCCTAAAATAAACTTAAATTTGATTTCAAAGTTATTATAGATATTATATAACTTAACAGACAGAATATCCTCAACGCTTTCAATGCTATAACTTAGTTTTAAGTCACGAAGTTTATAAGAAACGCTTTCGTAATAAATTACTAAGATGCCCTAATTAATTTCTAGACAATTATCTATCATAGGCTTTTAGACTAAATCACCTACAATACAAGTATAGTTTTCGACTCGATGAAATGACGAAGTGAATGAAAGTAACTGAAAATGGATAGATGTAAATGGATATAAAGGCGCCTTAAGATATTGGTAGATGCAAACATTACTACCAACTGCTTAAAAAATATACGGTCCAAGTAAAGAAATTAAAAAAATCAATACAAAGAAATTAATTCTATAAATAGTTATAAACGTCGTAAACAATACTTTTTATATGAGCGGACCAATCCTTACACTCATTATCTTTAACGCTTACCTCAAAGTCCATACAGATTACGTATTGTTACAAGATACAATCTAAAGATAAAACGTTGTAATAAAAGCTATAATAATTGTACGTTCCCTACCAAAGAGAAATATTATTTATGTTGGAATAGTATTGCAATAGTATTGTATGCGATGCAGTAGGTCAACTTTACTAAAAGTAAACTTAACTGTACTGCAAGTGTATTGCTTTGTGCAGACTTACTGCATTGAGTGTAAGTCGAGTGCAGTACGCTGCACTTCACTCTACGGCATGGGCCAAGCACTTGGCCATACAAATTACAGTGCAGACCGGCGAGCAGTCTGCTAAACCTAGAACAATACATCCATCCATCTGACTAATGTAATATACCTATTACTTCGACCAATCGAATCGACAACATTGCAACGTCTAAAGGCCTACCAATACTGATTAGTGCTTATTAATTTAAGTACATATTGACTAAGTAAAAGAAGAAAGCTACTTTCCGGTTACGTTTTGTTAGGCAAGGTAAAGGAAGGATTCTTGCGAAGGGCCCCAATACGATGTGCAGTTGTTCGCGGCAACAAGTAGGGAAGACTTATATGCTATGCAGTTGTTTGCGGTAGTTTATAAGTAAGCGAAGGTATTGTTACTCGAAAACACCAAGAAATCTTTATTGATCCTTTTTAAAGAGTGTTGAGATTGACCACTAAAAGTCTCAAAGATCACCAAACCAGCAAGTTGGAAAACATCTAAGTCAATACTACTGCAGGTATTACTACTGCAAATCGTAAGAAAAACGACTAAGTCTCTAGACCAAACGACCTCCACCACTAATAACAACTTACGACTACACTACCTACATCAAATCTCTACCCATATTTCACTCTTTTTACTCCCTTTACACCACGTCAATCGCCAAGTTCGCTGTTAGGAGCGAAAATATGAGTAATTACCAAGTCACGCCAAGAAAGCTACGTTGCGCGACTTCAGGCTAAAACATCAGGTCTACACCGAATCGCCAAGTCCTTATGCCTTCAGATCGCCAAGTCCACTACTAAGCCTTACACCAGCCAGATTATCACGATGACTTTAAAACACATTGGAATTAATATCGTTAACGACTCCGAACGAAAAAAGGAAATTAAAAACCTCGGCAACATCTTCGAAAAATAGTACGATAAAGAGCTATGGTATACCAAAACCACCGAGAACTCTATCCTAAAAACCTAACCAATATTATCGGCCAATTCATTCTCAACATAAACACTACTAAAACCTGTCTTAGACCCCTAACCCTCGACGATTTTTAAAAATGGTTCCGAAACTAAAGTCTTAACATATAGAAAAAGGCAGAAAAGCAGGTAAAAATGGGGCTGAAGATTAACCTAGTAGATCGAGGTATTGAACGCTAGGTGAAAAGAGAAAAGGAAGGTAACCTAGCTGAATTACATTACGAATACGCCATGGATAAACACCCTTAATAAACCTCGGTTAAAGGTAAAAATGTTATTAGTAATAGTAACCTTTAACGACTATACATATGTTCATAAAGACCTGCCCGAAAAGAATCGCTAAATCTATACCCTTTAAACCCTTCAATCCAGCAATCCATTAAGTAGGAACCTCGCCGAATCCCTTAACACTAACAGAATTATTGCCAACCTTACTACGGCGAACAACACTAGGCCCATTTTCCCCGATCCTGTTAATAAATTTAGTTTTTATAGCCAAGTTAAGGAAGGACCAGATTTACACGTAAGCTGACTATAAGCTCGACCACTAACCTTTTCCCTTAAAACTAGGCCAAAAGTAATTACCCTACTCATTAACACTAATAGCAACTTAAGCTCTTTCCTCAGCCAAGTAAAAGAGGTTTTTTCGACTAGTACATTACACTTCCCCCTCGACTTATTCCTATATAAGATATGGACTATAGGGTAATTACCACGTTCGTTAAGATTTAAAAAGGCAAAGAAAAGTATAACTGTATGTCGTACAACCTTCTCGATATCAAGTTACGCCTATTCTTCAACATCTGCTGCCAAATAAGAGTCGAATTGCCAGGTTTTCACTCGTTATTTCCCAATATACTCACCGGTTAAGCTAAGGACTACTACTTCCGATACCTCACGAATTAAACCATTTTTCGCGAAATTTATAATATTATAAAGGGTCAATTTGAATATAATATTAACCTCGCCCAATATAATACGGATTCAAATATTATTAAATAGTCCTATATATTAAATGATAAGAAAGAGTCGAAAAGCAAGATGGATCTTTTAAATTCAATGCTTAATCAAATAATGTTTTATTAACAGGTAATGGGAAACGTGGAAGCTGGCGAAGGCACCTTATGCCAGCAGGTCCGGTAAGTAATTATGGGTTATAAAATGTTCGAATACGCCTTATAATACCTTAATGCCACCTACGAAGGGTTTTTTTAACTAACTCCATTCCTCTCCAACGACTGTAATTACTCGAGTCTCCGGTTCAACTAGTATGTACTTATAAGCTCCGGAATTTAGTAAAGAAAAAGATCCTTCTAATTCATATTATATTAATCGACAGTACGGACGACTTGGAAAATACAGTTAATAAAAAATCCGGACCTTTACTTATGATAAAATGTATTTATTTTCCCTAAAACCTTAGAATCGGCTTAGTAAATTTTACTTAAACGTTAAGAGACATTAGATTTATGGTAAACAGAGCTACTAATTAACACGTTATACTATCGCTGAACATAACGTCAAGTAAGATATATATTATACGTAATACCCTTTTGCTTTAAAATGGCATTATATAAAGCGTGTTACGAAATTTAAAAAAAGTAAAGTTAAAGAGAAGGAAAACAAGCTAAAGGCCATCGGCTGGCATAAAGATACCAGTACTAACACTGGTATTAGCCCGGAAGCCACGTAATAACTAGCCGATTACATATTGTTATATCGCTTTACAGGTAAAACCCCCCATTACCATTATAAAGATAAAATCCTTGGCCCTACATACCTTTTTACTATTTAAAAACGGTACGCGAAATAAGTCTTTTAAGGAATGATTTCGGATACGGGGGCAATACGGTACTTGACAGGAGATTATTCGTAATACATCGCGTTATAGAGGGATACAAATACTATTACGAAACTTAACTATTTGTATACTAGTAAAGTAAGAGTAAGCTTGAGCCCTAGGAAAAATATATCTTTATTGGGATCGACGATAGTAAAAATTAGTATTAGCCCTGTTATTTTCTATATCTTAGAATCCCTTACCCTTTCCTCCTTTACCTTAAAGATATAAAAATCCTCGGTATTAACGTTAATGTTGAGATTGATAAGTTCATATATGTTAAGGCCAGTAAAAGGTTTTTACTTAGCCTTAAGTAAGGGTATCTTTGATTTCATCTTTAAGGATAAGAAGTAGTAGTATCAAACTTAATAAAGGCAAAATTTATTAACTATATAGTAGCTTTAACTACCCAGTAACTAAAAGGCTTTATAAGGTTTTAAAAGCAACTACTTATAAAGATATAGATTTATTAATACTAAAGGTAGTTAAACGCTTTTACCACTATTACCAAACATAGTCCCAAGCATTATTAAGGTTTAAGTTTACGTTAAAGTAAAATTAAGACTTTAATTCGGAAATCTTCGTAAACGTGTTTTATTTATACTACACGTCGTAAACTGCGCCCCGGCTTTTCAAGACGCTAAGTTTCTCAAAACCATCACGGCAAAGGAAATATAAAAAGTATTACGTATTTTGTAAATTGATACGTACCTTGGTTTACTAGACGTATTGGTTCACGATGTCGATACCAACTTTACTATAATAGAGTTTTAAGCTAATATAAAGTTAATGAGGATTTGGTATAAATAGGTTCTTATAAAAGTTTATTAGGGTATTAGTAAATTAAAAAAGATATACGTACTTTTACAAAGGGCTTACAATATCTTTCTATTGTTAATCGAAAGCTCTTTAAGTTAAAAAGCACAGCTTTCAGTAGCGGTAAAAGGTTTAAACGATATTATTAACCCTAACGGACTTATACCAACTTTACTGGTATTTAAAGCTTACTCACATATAAGAGCTAAGTCGCCACTTTTATCAAATACCTAAAAGCGTATTATAACATATAGTAAAGTACTAAAGGAATTAACGAAAGAATCGGCACGTCGCTAAGTTAACAATATCTTTAACATTAAAAATGAGCCTTTAATAATAGACGTACTTTTACTCCACCTTTAAAGTAAAGTCCTTACGTGGCGAAAGCCAAGTAAATGGGATAGGCCATACAAAATCTTAAGTATTACTAATTTAAACGTATTGATCAAAATTGTTAACGACCCTATTGCTTTCTGAGCTATATAAGTCAAACCATATAGAAACCTCTTAAGTTTAATAAAGATACTAGTATCGACAACCTCTAAGTCGAATAAATTAGATAATATAACCTTTTCGAGCCGACTATTAACAAACCGATAAAACGCCGACGGCATGAAAAAACACTTAAAAGAAGGATTCATATTTAAGAGGAGGAAGATAGAGATTACAGGCCTAATAAAGTATATATAATGGAGTAGGTTTCTTAAAAGAAAAAGTCTAACGGAAAACTTACCCTTAAGCTACGCGACAAAAACATTATTAATATGCCAAGTAAGACAATTAAGGAAAATAACTAAGTACAAATTGATGGCTTTTTATTACGGGGGGTTATACAGTTTATTCCGTTAACGTAATTTGAAAGTTGAAATATTACTATTTTTAAGTCGAAAATGGTTTACGGAGTTAAGGGTAAAATTACGGACCGGTCATACGAAAAGTTACGGCTAATCGCTTCAATATACAGTAATAAAGGTAAAAACTAAATTTTTACTTAATTGTCTACAATCCAAAAAAGAAGTAAAAGTTTAATCGTTGCTATTACTACTAATTTGATTACTAGCGTAAAGTGTTAGTTTATACTTAATAGCCTAGATATTACGTAAACTTATACGTAATCTGCCACCGATGTTTAACATTTTATACTATTCAAATTACTACAAAAACTAAAGGATATGTTTCCAACTAATACGATAATAAATTATATCAAACTTTTATATTAATTGTCTAAAACTAGTATCTACTAATTTTCAACGTACCAGGTATACTTTCAAAATAATTTAGGCATAAAGACTTGAATATTTAACATATTCCTATTAATTACAAAAGGTAAAAACTTTGGTATCGTGGGTATATAAATTAACTATACCCTTTTTTCGGCGATATTAGATTTGTGGAGGCGAAATAACGTATTATCGAAAAGTTAGGCCTTTAAAAGTGTAAGCTAATCGAAACGCTAGCTAAAGGTATACAATTCAACTTTATCGAATCGTTTCTTCGTATACATAGTGTTAAGGCTAAAAGCGGTACTTATATTAACCTATGTTAAAAGGGGCAAGCCACGAGTTTAAAGATTATCGATAAGGCTAACGAGGTAAGAGCATAAAGATACCTAAAGTAAAGGGCTTGTATAGCCTACATCTTTACGCTATATTAACCAAAAAAAAATCATACGATCTTTCTATTGCGATATGAATATAAAAACCGTAAAATGAAGACTTTAATAAGTTAAAGAAGCGAATTTAGTACTGAATGAACCACGTGGGAAAAGAAATTAATATATTTTTTATGAATTTGACAAAGGCAAAGCTAATAATCTTTACGGACGGGTTATTTACCAACAATATTAACCTTATATTACAAATCGTCTTTTTAATAAGCTCGTCATCGAGGATAAGTTTAAAAGGTAGTTTACGATTCCCGTCAACCTTATACAGTAGATATCGGTTAAGTATAAGCGTGTAACTCGGAGCGTGTTAGACTTTAAATTTTATGGCATAATAATAGGCTTTAATATAGGTATAGTAACTAACGGCATATTAAGGATTATTATTAAACAGTTGGGTTTACTACCGATATCTGTAATGGTATATACCGATTATTGAAGCCTTTACAAATACTTATTAAAACTATATAAGACTAATGAAAAACGCCAGATAATAGACGTAGTAGCGTTAAGGAAGGTATACGAAGCTCGAGAAATTGATAATTTCCGGTAAATTAACAGTAAAGATAACCCTGCCGATACCATAACCAAGGCCACGCCTAATCGCGCCCTAGAAAGGTTTGTGGATAGTAATACGTTAACTATACGAATTGAGAGATATGTGGATCGCCAAACATGTAACGTAAAGG
The DNA here is from genome assembly GCA_038502455.1 of Anisogramma anomala. Taxonomy (NCBI): domain Eukaryota; kingdom Fungi; phylum Ascomycota; class Sordariomycetes; order Diaporthales; family Gnomoniaceae; genus Anisogramma; species Anisogramma anomala. The sequence goes on along the minus strand of JASMMZ010000005.1, from coordinate 19,734,921 downwards.
ATTGCCCTGGCAAACCGGAAGACCGCTAGGGCAATAGAGGCGATAATAGTAGTTTAAACTACTAGCAAAAGGTATGCAAATGATGGTGTAGTTAATTTGGGTAAGTTTATGGCAAAGGATCTGTATACGGGATTTGAGAAACGAAACCCTCGAAGGGGTGGAGCAAGAGTGCTACAAGGGGCCTTAATTGAGGTTGTTTTCAATACAGATTGATTGAAATTGTCAGGGGTTTGGTTTGTGGATTAAGGAGGGACTTTAGAGGTTACCACCAATTGATGGAAAGCCACGCTAGCGTACAGGCACAAAAACAAAAAGCCGCCAGTTTTGGAACAGTATTGTAATGGTATTACATGCAATGCAATAGGTCAACTTTATTGTAAGTAAAGTTAACCTTACTGTAAGTGTATTGCTTTGTGTGAACTTACTGCATTGGATGTAAGTCGAGTGCAGTACGCTGCATTTCACTCTAGGGCATGGGCCAAGCACTTAACCATACAAATTACAGTGTAGACCGGCTAACGGTCTGCCAAACCCAGAACAATACATCCATCCATCTGACTACTACAATACACCTGTTACTTCGACCAATCGAATCGACGACATTGTAACGTCTAAAGGCCTACCAACAGTTTCTAATATATTTTCAACAAAAACCAGCATAGGTAAAATGGGTGTCTTGAATCTACCTTCAAAATCTAAAATCCTGGTTCGAAAAAGAATAAAGAATGGACTAGCCGTTGAATAATTAATGGTATGAAAGAGTAAGATATATTTTTAGGCTTACCAAACGATATGACCTTGTTTTGATCAACGATAATATAAAAGTATCAAAAGGAAAAGGTAAACTATTAAACTATAAAAACGCAATTTAGTGAAAGATAATAATTAGGCCACTTTCACATTAATTGAAATAACCCTCCCCCAAAATCTTTACACCCTCCGTCACCTTGGAAAAATGAACAATTCAAATAAATAAAACTGACACTACATCAATAAATGCGTCTGTTAAATTCGAAAAATAACAAACTCTTTAAAATCTATATCATAAACTCCTTTATCACTTAAAAGAAAATACTAAACCATAAATTAAATGTAAAAATCTATTGTAAAAGTTTTATCATAACTCTAGGTAAATCTTTTTTTTAAAAAAAAGACCGGTTGTAATAGCGGTTAAATGCATTATATTTAAGTTAACTATACTTGTAGTTAGTTGATTGTACTTACTGCAAATTAACTGCGGTTTTGTTCAATTGACTGTAAGTATACTGCAGTAGGTGCCCACTTCAAATTGGGGCATAGGTCAAAGCATTTGGTTATACAAATTAGCGTGTAGACCAGCTAGCAGTCTACCGAACTTAGAACTTACAACTCGCAACCAATTTTAATGCAGCACCAGTTACTTCGTCTACAGTGATTTGAATGGACTATGTTGCAACGATAAAGACCTATATTTACAGGAAGGTCTACTAATACGACCTATAAATAAATCGATGTATTAATCAAACAAAATATTCATTGCTCTAGATGATTTAATCTTATAATTTACGACGACCATAAAATCTTCCCTACTCGATTAAAAAATACGACATAAAAACGAAATCGAAAACCCCTATAAAAAGCCGTCTTATCATCAAAGGGTACGATAAAGTTAGGGAAAAAATATTATAACTTAATCGCCTACTTTGTAACAAAGAAAATGCTGTTTTATTTTAACGCTTGCCTCATTTTTATATACTGTTCATAACCTTTATATTAAACTTCGAAATATTATACAAAGTTATACACAATCAGAAAAACACCTTGAACGAATTTACGACCACATATCTATGTAACTCTGGAAATACTGTTCACTAAAAACGATTCTATATGTCCCAAAAACATTTTGCGGCTTTGTTAAAGCTATTATATACTGGTTTAATACCTACTAAAGGCATTATAAAAAACGCTTCGAAATATTCAACTTAATTTTTAAACCCTGCCTAAAAGTTTGAATACTACATTTCAAAAGTCTTACATTTATTCAAATATAAATAAACGATATATTTATAATATACACAACGTCGTTCTTTTCAACGAAAATCAAAGCTTTGCAAAATCAATTTAAAGGCAAACCCAGAAATTTTTCTGGCAGAATACCGCCAAATGAATTTGGATAATATAATGATTACAGTTTGAAAAACGTTTTAAAGCGTTTACAAAAAAGACAATGAAACAAAATTACTCTTATTAATCTGATAGATACAGAACGAGTTGACGAATAAAGATATCAACGTATACGAGTTACTTAAGTTATATGAACTATATAACGGGAAGTGATATTAAAAAAATTTATTAATATGTAATTTCAGACGAATCCGTCGGATAATATAAATAAAATGTGAAATAAACACTTCGAATAGTAAATTTACAATTCGAAACGCAGCTTCTGCTTTATACCACTCGACATATTTATAACACAAATATTTATTTTACCAATAAATCATTTGTAAATAATCACTATTATAACTTATCAATAATGTTTATATTAAATTTTGATTACGATATACCGAGCCACAACGAACTTACTCTTTATAAGAATATCATTTACGAGAATATCAGGAAATATAAATGGGTAATAAGAAATGTTTTCGCTTCGGAAAATTTATGATATAATTGAAGGGTTTAACTCTAGTATAATCATATCCATAATCGTCCGTAGAAATATTTGAAAACTTAGTTTGAAACCCCTCGATTAAATAATTTACATTGACTTCCCCCCCCTTTATAAATATTTCGTTATACTCGTTAAAATAAAAAAAGCGCCTTATAATCAATATAATAACTTTACACGAATCGTATAAATGCCGCAAAATTAATAATATAACATAAATAAAAAGGAAATCGAACCTATTGGGAATGATAACAAAAAATACTCCAGATAAGGTATTAAACATATTTGTATTTATAAGCACTTTTTTGATTAACGTTACTAAAAAGGTTTTACAGCCTAACCCCAAATAATCTTACTACTTTTCACACATTGCTATATTTTCGCTTTACAATCATCACTTCTCTTTTAACTACGCTATTAACCACTTTTCTAACATATTATGACTTTTTACATTTGTTTTTCCCGCTTAAATTATCGGTAAGGTTTATTGTACCGGGTATATTAACGTAAAGGTATAAGCAGAAGGGTTGTAGTATATATTGAAGACAGAAAGTTAGAAAGGAGAAGAAGCATCCAGAGAGTGCATATCTCAGGTGAGAGCTTATAAAATTTGACTTGGGCAGTGGCACTTTACTATACACTCTGTCAATCTCCATTCTAGTCAATGGTATTCTACTATACACTTGGCCAATGCCTCTTTTATGCAGTGTCACACTATTATTCATTTTGTAAAGACTCACTTTGTAACGTAGCACGTTACAATATATTTCATTAGGGTTTAATTTGCAACGTGACCGCTTATTAACTATAGAGATATATAATAATATCCATATGAGTATTTTTTTTCTTTTTTCGGTTCGGTCTATATTCGTAATTTAGAATTTATAATTTAGTATGTGTGAATATTAATTAATTATATTATAATGATAGTATTCGCTGTGTAATTCGTTTAAGGTTTCAATGAATAGGTTTGGTAACGATAGTGGTTATAATTAGGAGATTTTGCAGTCAGGTACTAATTAACAGTTTTAATAACATTAATGGTTGTAATATAGGCTTTAGTTAGTTTAGGTAATTAGTAGCGGTATAGTTTTTCATATTTGTAGGAGTATAATTGTAACAGTGTAATTATTGGTGTTGCGTATTGTAAAGTTAATATAAAAAAATGTATTACTATCGATATAGTCAAACCGTTTTTTATTTTAATGATACGCTTTTAATTATATGATAAATATTGAATTAACTAATTGGTATATATAAGTTGAAATTACTATTTTAATTGGTTATTTTAACTGTTTGTATTTTTTGATTACTCAACTTATGCCTCGTTTTAATCGCTTTTTAAAATAGATAATTCATTAAAATTGCTTTTTCTGACGCCTTTTGACGCGGTAACGCGAATGCGATAAAGTAGCCTCCACCGTTACTCATTAGCCCAGCCTTAGTTCTAGCTCCATGAACTTTAGCTTCATGTTGTCTATCCTTATATTTATCTTCGGTTATTTTCTACCGCTGTCGCCGATAAAGCCTTCACCCCCTTTTCGTTTTTTTCATCCTTCTCTCCTCTTCTTACCACTTAAAGGGAGGATTGAGGAGCTTCCAAGGTTATTGAACTTACCTTTTCATTACAAGTAAAGACTATTTTTCCTGTGGATACTACTTTTCGCCGTTAAAAGCGTAGCTTTACCGAGTTATAACATGGTTCGTATTACTAATTTCCATTTTAAATTATGTCATACTAATGTCTTTGTAAACGAAGTTGAGGCGGCTGAATTCGCCTACCGCTTCTAGTTACGATTCATGAAGATACGTTGCATGGTTTTTTTCAGCACGTAAAATATTATAGCGGAGTACTCAGATTCTTGTCCCCGGGTTGTTAATGGAAACGTCTTACTTGCCATGTATCGCGTCCGCGGCCGCGGGTAATTTTATTAGCTATATCTATTGGAACAGCAGTTGGTAGGCTTATTATCACCGTTACAAGCAGATTGGTAGCGTATACATCCTCTTTTCGGTGGTTTTAGGGCTGTAAGTTCAAATCTTGTTACGTAATCGCCGCTTCCACGGTAAATTCTCTATTAATTCATAATTTGAGTCGCAACTAATAGTTACCTACTATTTCAATAACCTATTTGAGGCGTTTTTAAATACCATTACTTTCGTAATACCTAAAATAAACCGATATTAGTTAGTTATAGGCGTTAACTGGCGGTTGAAGGAGACGAGAACGCTATCACTGCCTAAAAGACGGGCGTATAGATGTATTACGCAGGCGAATTCGACGACGTTATCACATGTCGTCGCGAGGAGGATAAAGACCACACAAGCCATTATCTGAGGGTGTATGGTCTAGATAGCGGGACCTTCTTTGTTATTTCGCCGATAATAGCGTCGATGGTAGTAGTACCGGTAGCGTTAGTAGTAACAGTAGCGGTGGTGGCGATGAGAAGAAGGACGAGCATGAGAATGAGGATAACGACGACGACGTAGCCCCTCTTTCTCCCTCCCCTTTTGACAGAAATTAGCTGCCTGTTCTTACTTCTTACTGGTTCCTTTAATATTATTGTAATTCTTTAAACAGGAATAAAATTGCTTCAAAAAAAAATTTGTAACGTAAGAGACAAATATTGAGAGTAAATAGTAAAATAATTTTAGTAAAGTTATAAATAGTAAACATTATGAGTAATCATAATTTCAAAACGTTATTTATAGTAAACCTGAATAGTGATAATATATTAGAAGCGGCGTCAATAGCAAGTTGAAAGATCGATAAGATATTTAAAGCGGTGTAAATGAGTAATTGAAAGAGAAAGTGATAAGTACGAGGTTTAAAAATATTTTATTAGGGAAAGGTCATAAAATGTCTTTAGAAACGCTCACAGAGAAAGTACTTATAGATATAAGCGCTTTTAATACCTTATTCAGAGCGCCTTTAGTTATTATATCAACTAGATTGAACTTTCCGTCAATCCACCTCGTTTTTTCAATTTCGCAGCGTTTGTACGATTCGCGTTAGGTTATCATATCGATTATGAGGCGTTTTTCGTTTAAAATACCAAATATTGAGGGGTATTCGTAAAGGGAAAAGGAGTTAATATTAACTACCAGAAGGATGGATTTCGAACCAAGGATTAAAATGATTATCCGAACCGTTATTGCTATAATGATCCCTAAATCGAATATTACAACTATACCATAGATTTTTAAAGAAGAAACGCTCCGAATAACCCAGTAATACTTAGTTAAGCTTTCATAGATAACGCTACCATATAGAGAAAATTAGTTTCAAATTATTATTTGATTACCAACAATGAACACAGATCTTATTTATAAGTTGTAATCAGAATGGTTTGTAAAGAAATCATTATCAAAAATAAAAGGCTTTGCTATACGCATATAGAACGGTATAAAGTGTAGTCCGTGTTTTGGATTAATTATTTGCTGTGTAAAATGTTTGTTAAGCATTTTGTATACGTTATTCAAAGGGTTCATTTGACATTTTATGGTTATCAAAAGGTTCAATGTCGTTTTTAGCTGTGTTACCTATGTAACCCGCACTTTTCGAGAACTTTGACATTTGTACTCGTTAGTATGCTTAATATTGGTCAGATTCATAAAGGGAATTTTATTCAATTACAATTTGTTTACAAAGTTAAGAATGTCGTTCCGGAACATTATTATTATACCGGTAAAATTGATTTTTCTGTTCTTTGTCAAACATACTTTGAGTTTTGGTTTTAAACCGGGTTTTTGAAATTTCTTTCCTTCGACAACAGAAAACGACGTGTTATATAATATAAGTGTATCATTTATTTATATTCCAATGAATTTAGATCTTTCAAAACGTGGTATTAAAACTAATAAATATGGGTTGAAGATCGATTTCACTATTCTGAGTCGCTTTTTATAATGCTTTGGGTAAGCATTATACCAGTATACTCTAGTCTTAACGAATACGTAAAGTGGTTTTAGAATATGTAGGATAGTTTTGGGTGAATAGTACTTTCGAAGTTTTATAGAAATATATGTGTATATACATTGTTTAAGATGCTTTTGTAATTATATGTAAGATTAAATAATATTAGAAAATTTAATACGAAGGTTGTGAAAGGTACTTAGGGAGGTTGTAAACGTTAAAGTCAAATAATAATTTGTCCGTTGTGAAGAAGGCAATTAGGTTATAATATCCTTTTTTACTAACGTTGTCGTACCCCTTAATTAGAAAGCGAATTTTTAATAAGTCTCTCTAGTTTTTTCTTTTACTTCGTGTATTAGACGGGTAGGAAAAATTATATAAAACTTATAAATTGCTATATTAAATCTTTCAAAGAAAATAACGCATTATTCGCTAAAAACCTAGATTCTATGTTTAGTTAACTGTTTAAAAAGGTCACCTAAGGTAGTAAAATACCTTTGTTTCAGAGTTGTATATTTGACTTACAGTCCGCTGATTCCCTTTAGGTATTAAAAAAGCGTATGATAAAAGTTTTAAAACGTTTTTTATTTTTTAAGAGAAGTAAACGCCTTTAACAGCGTAATGTAAGTTTCGTCAATATAAATTAACCGGGTTTTTAAAGTTTCGTAGATTGTAATAGTGAATACTAGGAGTATATAGGTTTCAAAGGCGTTTTAGATTCGTTATTATCGGAGTGGTTTAGTTGGTATCACTTTTTGGATTATGTTTTTAAGCCTTTATCGTCCACTTTTTCCTTTTTATACTTTCGTATTATCGTCTAGCGAAATAAACTCATGTTATTTGGTAAATTTATAAGTAAATCGAGGATTTGAAATCCGTTAATCCTTTAAGGATTGGTTGATCCCTCCTTCATTTTACAAATTAGGACTATAGACTTTAATAGTAGGTTGAAAACGCCAGTTTTACGCGGGTCGTTTTTTGCAGCTAATATTTTGGAAATATTATTTTTGGCTCGTAAAGAATGTAATACTGCTATAGATTTTGCCATAGTATTTGCTCTCTATACCGTAATTAGTGATTTTGTAGAATTTTTATAGACTCTAGGGTAAATATCCAAAATAAGGGGTATTATAATTAGCTCACTCCGACTAAAAGTGGTATTTACAGCGTTTACCGTTATTTTAGGATTGACTTCTTGAAACTGGCACCTTTTAGATTTTTAGATAATACCGTATAAGATTTTTAAATCGACCCGTAATACCGTTCGCATCTTCCAATGCTTTATGGTGTTTTTACCGGTATTTATTTTCATTTATTACAGGTAATTTTGGCCTTAGTATACTACTCGGTCAAGTCGAAACTTATACCTGTATTGTAGGTAATTTAGTCTAGAGGCCCCTAATAAACGTTCGTTTAACGGTTTACCAAAGTATTCTAACAATCTATAACGAAAACACTTCGCGTAAATTTCGTGGTTTAAAATGATATCATTATATTGACGACGTATAATATAAGTTAGCCGTCGAAGTATATTATATTTATCATAACTACGTAATTAAAGTCTATGTCATTTCCGAGGCGGAATTTCAACCGTCGTAAAGCTTACGAGTATACCTGCTATTTGTAATAAAATTTCTCTATAGCCTTTAATGTTTCTTTTCCTATATTTATATATGTTGTTATATGGAGAATCTATAAAAGGCGCTCCGTAACCGGGTATCCAACTCGATGGTGTAATATTCCTAGTTTCAACTACTTTAGGTAAACAGCTTGAATAATACACGTTTTTGGAAAAATAAAATATAGGTGTTTAAACTTTAAACGAAGCGGTACGGGTACATTATTCGAAACGCAAACAAGTTAGTTAGTTGTATTTCAAACCTTAATTCCGAGCTTTTTCATATCAGCTAACGATAGTAAAAATAATGTTTTACAATCTATTACGGAAAACTTAACCGGGTCGAATCGTGTGTTTATAATTACTATATCAAGTAACAACGCTTTATCTTTACCGAATAAGACTTTACGGTGTTTTTTTTTATCCGGTCGAGTTAAAAGTTCGAAAAATTTATCGTAAAAACGTCGAATTATTGTTTTTCGATGGATAAGGTTTTTACTGTAGTAGTTTTTAGCATAATTCCTTGGAATTCATTTCCGTATCTATTCAAAGGAGTAAATTATAAATATATATGAGAGTTTAATACGCCGTTTCCGCTATTCAAACCTACATTGTGTAGGAATAAGGTAACTTATAGGTTTACAAATACTTGATAGTCTGTTTCCTTATCTTCGATTATTACTAGAACTTCTTGTTCTTCCGAATCTTATTTTTTTAAAAGCGTACTCGTAAATTTATACGTTAAATTCTTTTCAAAGCCTTTATAGTAGGTTATAAATGTTATAAAAATGGCATTCGTTTGGTATTCGGGTGGGTAATGGGTTTGAAAAGTTTGTTCAATCCAAATTTACTCGCGTACCAAATAATTAGTCGACTAATAACCTATCTTATTATATATAATATATCGTTTTTGAAATTTTTCAAAAAATGTACTTTTTCTGTGGGTATTATGATATACATGGTAAGTTTCGCGTTAGGTATAAGATCGTCATCCCTAATAATTGCTTTACTCTTTGTTTCCGGAGCTTTTTCCTTGGTGGTTTTCGCTTTTATTACCATATTTGAGGCGTTTATTTTCCTTATATCTTAGGAATAATTTCAATCGTTGGTTTAGGACATTGTAAATCGTTTTGGCAAGGTTTAATTTAGTAATTTAACCTTCTAGTTTAACCTTTTCTGTTACAAATTCTGATCAGAGGTTTGCCTGTTGGTGTATCGAGGTTTTTAAAGATATTTTAGAACATTTATTTAAAGCTTTCAAGTTCTTGTCTAGTTTAAATACCGCGAAGTTAAAATTTGGGTTTCTGCCACACGTTTTTGTAACTATTTAGATAAATAATTTATTTCTATTGGGAAAGTACTACATTCAGTGCAGTAGGTCAACTTTACTTGCAGTAAAGTTAACCGTATTGCAAATGTATTGCTTTGTGCGGATTTACCGCATTAGGTGTAAATCGATTGCAGTACGCTGCACTTCACTCTGGGGCACGGACCAAGCACTTAGCCATACAAATTACAGTGCAAACCGGCTAGCAGTCTGTCAAACCTAGAACAATGCATCCACTATCTGACCTCGAAATACTACTGTTACTTCGACCAATCGAATCGTCAACGTTGCAATGTCTAAGGCTTACCAACACTGATCAGTGCTTTCCTATCTATTAGATTAAGCACAGATAAGCTAAGTAGAAGAAAAGACTACTTTCTGGTTATGATTTACGTTAATAATGGCGGCTAGGGTAGAGAAAAGATTCTTGCGAAGGGCTTATACTACTGTATCAATCTCTACGGTAGTATGTAAGGAAGATTTTTGGACTGCGCCAGTCTTTATGGCAGACCAAAGGTACCGACGGTATCGCTATTGAAAACATTAAGAAATCTTTATTAATTCTTCTTAAAGACGTTGAAATTAACTGTTAAAAGTTTTAAGTTCGGTAAGTTAGAAAACGGCTAAGTTAGTATTATTATAGTTGTTGCTATTGTAAAAACAACTAAGGTTCACGGCATATAATAACCAATCTTCGCCCTTTACTTTTAACTTTTATAATTAACAAATAACCTCTACCCTTTACTATCAATAAAGACCTCCAATCCTACCCTTTATATCAAACCTTTGCCTTACTTTACTCTTTTCACTCCTTACGCCACACTATTGATCAAGTTCTCTGTTTTTAACGAAAACACTAAGTTATGCCTAGAAAGCCACGTTACGAGACTTCACGCCGAATCGCCAAGTTTTAGCTAATTTTCCACGCGACTTCACGCCAAAACACCAAGTCTTTACGCTCAAGATCACCAAGTCTCTTGTCCTACATATTCTACATAAGCCTAAACCTTAAAATAATACCCACCCAAAAAACTTAAAGGGGAATTGACGCCCTAGGGACTATTTGTACGAAATATTACGATAAAAGCCTATGGAGATAAGAATTCGATAAAGACTTAACGAAGAAGCATTCAGTTAACTAAGTCAGCCACTATATTATTAAGCAAAACGGCTGTAAAGAATTTTATCGCGGGGACCGCGTTTTTCGAAACTTTCGTAACCTTTTCGGCAACTGGACTCTTAAAATGTAAAAGAAGATTTGTAGGGGTATTAAATTTAAACTAAGGGTTAAACTTGAACGCCAAGGGATTTACGTATTAAAAAAGGGTTATATTAAGCTATCAAAAACCCTTTTCAATTTGACCCAACTTAAGGAACGCCCTTATGACTTTCGGCCTAAAGGAAGAAGCCTTAAGAAACACTAACCTCCCCATACACGTTCTAGGGGACCGCCAACTTACCTTTAGTTAAGTTAAACTTCTTTACATGTTGGCAATAAGAAATCTATTAACCTGTTCGGCAGTTTAATACCTTAACGTAACAACTCGGAGTACGATTTTAGCGGCGGAAAAACATGCGAAGCAAAGGTTTTTAACGCGGTTATAGGCATTGACGTTGGTGTTTTACATTAATTAATTAATCAAAATCGTCAGGCTTTCTAAAACCTTTAAATACCCATCGTCCCTTAGCAAATTGACCGCCATGACTATTGAAAACCTTTTACCTTTAAATATATCTACGCGCGTGAATCTACTATAGGCCATATTATAGGACTTTACCCCTCGGGCTAGGCGACGAGTAATTACCTTTATCATTATGCTTTGGAACCTTCCAGACTAAAATCATTAGAAAATACTAATTAAACTTAAAATAATTATCGCGAACTTTCTGTAATACCTATCAAGATAATTAATATCGATTATAATCTAATAACGGACTTTGTTAAAATTGAGAATAATATAAAAAAGTATAAAAAAAAGCTTTATAACCTTTTCGACACTAAGATATTGCCTTTCCTAAATATCTGTAAGTAAATAAGGGTATTAACTTTTATTTTTTACTTATTATTCCCTAAAATCCTTACAAGTTACGCCAAAGACTATTACCTGACCTTCATAACGAACGTTACTACGTTTAGCGAGATTTACGATGCTATTAAGGACTACTTCGAATACAACATCCACCTTACACAATATTATATAGACTGGGCTACCACGCGGTAGACTAAAATGATGGCAAAGAAAAAAGAGGAGGAATTACCAATAGATATTCTTAATTAATTGTTTAACAAATTAATGATATTTTAGAAAGCAATAGGGAAATCCTACGCTGGCGAAACTATATTTTGCAAGCAAATATAGGTAGCTATTACGGGTGTTACTAAGTTCGAATACGTCCTATAATGCCCAAATACCACCTGTAAAAGCTTTTTTAACCAGTTACGTTCTTCGCTTGCCACTGTAATAACACGTTCACCAAATTCGCTTAGTATTTATTCCTAAGCCGACAACTTCCTTAACGTAGATAAGGAAAACCTTATGATGGTTAACTACGTCGACCGTAAGTACTTACGCTTATAACACCTAAGGTTAAGTTTATTAACCTCGGCCTTAAACTAAAAGAAAAACACACGTTAACGTTGAAAAGATTTAGGCGAACCTATTAACCGTAAAAATTATCGTTTTAATAGTAGTAAGAGATGTTAGATTTATAATAAGGCCGGTTATTAGTTACCTCGACACCCCCTACCGAGTGTAATAATAAAAAAGGAACGTACCACATCCAGTACCTTATTACTTTAAAATAAGATTACTTAGACTAAGTTACAGATACTAAAAGCGATAAGTTAACTAACGTTATTAGCGCCCCTAAACAAATTAACTAACACGAAGATACTGCTTTTAATGCGGCAATCTAGTAATTAGCCAAATATGCCTTTTTGTACCGTTTAGGTAGTAAATTCCTTTACCTTTACCCTACCTATACCCCTAACCCTTTATATACCTTTAACCTTTACGATAGTTATGCGAACTATAAGTTTTAAGGTATTATGTTAGACATTATAGCAATAAAGTACTTAACAGGAGGCTATTCGTAGTACGTAATATTATGGAAGAAAAGCACTATAGCTATAAAGATTAATCGTTATGATACTAATAAAGCCAAAGTTAGCTTTGGCCTAGGCGAATAACTATCGTCACTAGGGATAACGGTAGTTTAAACTATTGTAGGAGTAACTACGTTCCACATCCTTAAATCTCCTACCCCTTTTTTACTTTACTTAGGAGACATAAAAACTTTCGACGTTAACATTAATATTAATGTATACAAGCTAGTTAAAAACAGTCAAAGGTTTCCACTAGCCTTTAATTGGGGATACCTATGGTTTTTTTTTTTAAGGTTTAGAAGTAGTGGTATTAAACCTAACGGAGCCGGAGATACGTTAACTACACCGGTGTTTTAACCACCTAGTTGTTAACAGACTATACATAGTCCTAAAGTCGACAGGTCATGACAATGTGTAATACTTTGCTCTGAAAGCTATTGAAAAGCTTTGCCATCACTGCCAAACACATACACAAGCCCTCCGGAGATTTAAGTTTACACTAAAAGATAATAAGAACTTCAACTGTAAGATCTTTGTTAATATGTTTTACTTAGACAACAAGCCTGTTCTTTACGTCATTGACTCTGCAACTTCTTTCCACAAATCTAAGTTTCTAAAGTCTCTTTCGGTAAAGGATACGTGGGAAACGTTGAGGATACTATAGATTGACACGTACCTAAGGCCGCCTGATATCGTCGTCCACAATACCGATACTATTTTTACAGCGGCAGAGTTTTAGGAAGATGCCAAGATAATGGGCACTCAATGTAAATAGGTACTTTTAAAAGCTCACTGGAGTATTAGAAAGGTTAAAAGGGTATACGCCTTGTTTTACCTAATGTATAGTATCCTTACATTGGAAATCGGAAGTTTCACGGATCCGGAGGTATGCCTATAGACGGTAATAAAAGGTTTGAATGATACTATAGACCTTGACGACCTGATACCAATGTTACTAGTCTTTGGAGCGTACTTACGCTTAACAAGTGAATCTCCGCCCTCGGAAAACACTTAGAAACGTGTTGCGACTTATAATAAGGCTTTAAGGGAACTACGAAGGGAATCGGCACGCCGTTAATTTAATAATTCCCTTAACCTTAAAAACGGACCTATAACAATCGATGTGTTTATTTTTTTATTGTAAAATAAAGTTTTGGTATGGCGGAAACCGGATAAATAGGAGGGGCCGTATAAGATATTAAGTATTATAAACTTCAAAGTAGTTGTTGAAATTACTAAAGACTTTATGTCTTTTAGGAATACTTAGGTTAAGTTTTATATTAGGGTTATTAACAATAAAAACCCCTAAGTTAAATGACTGAGTTAACATAAACCTCTCCTTCTCGTTATCGACAAGCTAATATAATGTCACCAGTACGGACGACCTTTAAAAAAGAGGAATATTAATAAAAGGGAAATATATACTGGGCAGTATCTAACTGCTTAAGTAAATAGAAAAAAAAGGATAACAAAAACCTAACAATAAAGCTTAGGGTATAAGAGATTATAAAAACTTCTGGTAAACATTTTTAAAAAAAGCGATAAGGTCTAGATAAACGGCCTATTAACCCAAGGTGTAGTATAATTTGTACCGAAGGCTAACTTTAACCTCTAAGACCTAAACATTACGATTTTCAAATCAAAGATTATTTACGAGGTTAAGGGTAAGACTATGGGGTGATTTTATTCAAAGTTACGGCCAATCTCTTAAAGTTACGGCAAGAAAGGTAATAACTAAATCTTGACGTAGTTTCCAACTATTTAAAAGATTAATCAACGTTTAGTAGTTTTTTTGGTAATAAGTTTACTAGTTAAGACTAATAACAAGTTTATACTCAATATTTATAATATTACTTAAGCCTATATATAGTTAGCAATGAATTTATAGCAGATTGTACTATTGAAATTACTATGGGAACTCCGTGTCGTTTACCTATTAGGAACGGTAATACGATGTATTAAACTACTATATAAGCTGGCTAAGGTAAGCGTTTACTGGTTTTTAACCTATTAGTCGTACTTTGCGTCCCAGCTAACGATGAAGTCTTTAATATATAATCTGTGCTTATTGGTAACGTAAAAAAAGGATATCAGCATGGTATTTATAAAAACTAACGATCCTCTTTTCGTTGGAACAGCTGGTTTTGTAATATGAAAAAAGCAGGTAATCAAGGATTGAAAATTTTAAAATTATAAGTTAGTAACAACATTAATAAAAAATAACCAGCTTGAATTTAATAGATCGTTAATCCTTATACTTGGTGTTAATACCAGCCTGAGTTTCCGTTAAAAGGGCTATGTCTCTATCTTTGTCATAATCGATAAGACTAATAAGGTTAAGGCTTAACGGTACTTAAAACAGCATATACGTGGTAGCTATATTACCACTTTATATTAACAGGAAGCCTTATACGATTTATCCATTGCGGCATAGGTATAAATACTAAGGGATAAAGACTTTGATCGACTGAATAAGAGGTTAGAGTAGAAAATGCGGAACCTAGACCGCGGAATCAATATAATACCAATCGATCTTTTAAAAGCTAAGCTGATAATCTTTACGGACAGGTCTTTTGCAAATAACACTAACTTATCCTTATAAATTGGCTTCCTAATAACCTTTGTTAACGAAGATAAATAGGAATATTAGTTTAGTATTACCGGTAACTTAATTTATTGGACCTCGTCAAGTGTAAAAGGATTACACGAAGCGTATTAAATTTAGAGGTTTACGGTATAATAGCAGGCTTTAACGTAGGTATAACACTATAAAAGACCTTTAATCACATTACTAGGCAATTGCGGATTCTTTTTATTTTAGTAGTAATCTGTACCAATTTAAAAAGCCTTCTTGAATGCCTGTCAAAACTCAAAATTACTAGTGAAAAACGCCTAAAAATCGACGTAATAGCATTTTGTAAAACCTACGAAGAAATGGAGATTAAGGAGTTCCGATAGATCGATAGCAAAGATAATCCTCCAAAAGCTATAATAAAGGCCACGCTAAACAAAGTACTGAAAAGGTTTGTAAATAGAAACAAGCTAACTATATGTATCGAGGGCTACGTGAATGGGCCGCCCAAATTACGTGATGACGGATAGGGATATACTGGCAAACTGGAAGACTGTTAGGGAATTAATGATGGTGATCTCTTTAAGTAGCATAGTTGAAGTTACAAAGGGTTGTAGCGGAAGAACTTTTTGTGGGAATTGATAAACTCGGACCTCGGAGCGGTGGAACAATTGAGGCCAAATGAGTTCAATTTGTATGCAATTGGGTGTAATGTAGTATGGGAGTTAACTGGAATTGACAAAGGTCTAGTCAATTGATGGGGAGATAATTTGGTGGTAACTGGAAACGATTGGTTGGCCACACTAGCGTACGCGTACAAACTAAAAAGCCGCCAGTATTGAGAAAGTATGACATGTAGTATAGTAGGTCAACTTTACTTACAATAAAATTAACTGTACTACAAGTGTATTACTTTGTACGAAATTACCGCATTAGGTGTAAGTTGAGTGCAGTATGCTATACTTTACTCTAGGGTACGGACCAAGTACTTGGCTATATAAATTACTGTGCAGACCGGCTAGCGGTCTGACAAACCTAGAACAATACATCCACCATCTAACCATGCAATACTACTGTTACTTCGACCAATCGAATCGACAACGTTGCAACGTCTAAGGCCTAACAACAATTTCCTTTATAATTTGGTTTAAGAGCCGCTTAATATTTACGGAACTTCGTTAATAGGGTGTTAAATGCTTTTTGTAAGGTTTTGTTAGCGTTTATATGCTAATTTCTTATGGATTTGTAAATAATACTCGAATAATTACTGTTGTGAATCTTGTGGTTTATTTATGTATCAAAATACAGTTTAAAGTGGTTATAATACTGTGTAAATATTTTACTTACGTTTAATTATATATATATCATCTTTCAACTTACATAATTAATATTGTGAGTTAAATTATATGAAATTCCAAAGTTTTAATATTTAGGTTTCTATAAGTATTTAGCATTGTACGGATTGTATTATCAATGACGTCGTAAGGTTCGATGTTATAATTTTCGTTTTCATTTTATAACCTAATAAATTTGGTAAGATTTAAAGATATCTTTTATCAATAAGGAACCTATATAATAGGAAGTTGCGATAAGGGTTGTGGTTGGTAGAAATTAGTTCATAAGGTTTGTATTATCGTTTGGCGCCCCTTATCTTGTCTTTAAAAGTTTCGTTTTCCTTATTTAAGCCGCTTTTATTACGGCAGAAAGGGGTTTTACTTGTATTCATGGATTAGTTTGTTCCATATCTTTTTTCACAATACGTTTGGGAGAGTAATCGTATCCGACTCGAGTAGTAAATGATTTTCCTAACTTTTCTACCTCTTTCATGAATTTCTCAAGTTTCGTATATCTTTTTCGAGGCGCGGTTAATTTTTCGGAACGTTTTAACTTTATGGACGTAAAGTTTGTTAAGGTTTCTTCCGTATTTTTTCAATAATTTGTTCTTTTTTTTCTGCTAACTAGTATCCTTTGACTAAGTACACTTATATGATTTTTCATATTTTCAGTCTAGTATTTCGTCGAGTTAAGTTATGGTAAATAGGGCTTTTATAATACAACCGGTTTACCATATAAGGTATTAATTCCTCCGCTCCGTAATTAAGCCTACAATACTTTGGAAAACGAGTTGTATACCGTATGTTATGTTCTCAGCATTTACTTGGAAATTTTCTTTGTGAAATCATCTAATATCCCGATCTTTTAATCCTTTTTCTCCAATAGCAAAAAATCACGTTCGTAAACTACATATTCGCCGCCTAAAGGTTTAAGTTTTCCGCTGGTATGTTAATGATATTCTTCTATATTTTTAAGTCAATATATTACAAAGTGTTCTTTCGAAAAGTCATATATTAAAATAGAAAGTTTATATATTTATCAGCTTCATTTAAAGTTATTTTCGGTAAATTTATAATTACGAAAGTACGGAACATATTAAAATTCTTTAAAAGCTAACTGTGCGCTTTTCGGAATTATCGAAGCGATGAAAAACTTAATATAACGTAATAATCGAGATTCATATGTGTTTTAGGTACTTGATTCAAAGGAGTCTCGGCATAAAGTATCATATGAAAATGTACGAAATGAAATAGGAGAAAGAAAAAGATATAAGACGTAAATGAAATATAAATATTTTGTGTTATGGCGGTTCAAATAAGGCTCTTCACTCTTATTAACTTCAATATGTATTAATTAGGCGTGACTACAGATTGATTAAATATTTCAAATGAGCCGTTCAATATTTTGTAAATGCTATATTAACTTCAGGTGCCTAGTAAATTTAAATGTCGTCAATAATAATAAATTCAAATAAAAAGTGTATTATAGGGAAAACTCCAAAAATGAATATAGTAGAGTAAATAAGGAGAAAGAGGCGTGTAAAGTTTAAGATAGTATGTAACACTTAGTATAGTAAACGCTTTGAACGCTATATTTAGTGCTTGTGAAATATGTTGGAACGCTTCGAAATATGTTTTGGACACGTGGTGTGTTTTGTTCAGCCATTCGAATATTACTTTTAGGGCATAAAGTAATTTTAAGAGCGCTCCAAAAGTTGTGTTTTAGCCGCTTCCAAAGTTTGTAAGCGATTCAGATACTACTTTTTAATCGGATAAATCTTAACTAAGGTTCCTGAATTTAATTGCTTTATATTACGTGACCTAATACGTAATAGAACGCTTTTCAAAAAAGAAAAACTGAATACCTCCAAAACGCCGACCGAATTCATATTGGCATAACGTATTTTTAATAAACAGAGTATTAACCAAATTAATAATATTGTATTAAAGTTGTTCTTTTTAAAGTTACATTACATTTATATTCTTTTTACAATCCCATTTTTTTTCTTATCCAACGTAATATTTGTGTACGGATAGTCAAAATCGTTATATTATCTCTTTATAGGTATTTAACTTAGGTTTGCCTTTTCTTTCTCAAGCTATTCTTATTAGATTCAATTGGTTACTATTAAATATCATTATACCAGGTATATTAATATAAATGTATAAGTAGAAGAATTTTAATGTGTATTCAAGGTAGATATTTAAAAGGGAGAAAAGGTATCCGGAAGGTATACACCTCAAATGAAAGCTTATAAGTCCTCACCCGGGTAGTGGCATTTTACCATACATTCTGCCAATCTCTCTTCTAGGCAATGACATTTTACCATACATTCTGACAATACCCCTTCTGGGCAGTCGCATACTATTATACACTCTGCAAAAATACACCTTACAGCGCAGCATATTACCATGCACTCGGCAAGGGTATAACTTGTAGTATATCCGTTTACTAACTATAGAGCTATATAATAATATCCATAATACTACTATATTATTACTTTTCATATTTCTATTTATTACTTACATTATAGTTGTTTTATAAATACAATTTCATTTCTATATAGTTATTTATATTGAGTCTTGGCAAAGCTGGTAAACCTAAAAAATAGAAATTATCTACTGCTAAAGGGAAAGGGGAAAGGGGAGGTTACTTCGTTATTAATCTTGTTCTTATCATCGCCGCCTTTTTCGTCGCCATCGTTGTCATCGCCGCTAACGCCACCGCCACCGTCGAAGTCGCCATCGACGTCGTCGCCAGGAAAGAAACTGGGCGCCCTTTGCGCCTTAAACCACATACCTTTAGACAACGAGCGATAAATAGGTTCGCCCTCCTTAAAACGACACATCATAACGTCATCGAATTTACCTACATAATACATACGCCAATCCACCCGCCAAACAGTAATAGCGGTTATCGTTTCCTTCGACCGCCGATGAACGCCTAATAATAATTAATTTTGTTGTTGGACCTAAGTGGGGTTTCAAACGCCAACTACTTTATTTTTTCTTATTGTAACATACATATCCACTACGAACTCTGAAACTTCAAACCTAGACTTAGTTTGTTTCTTTCTCTATTAATACACTGATAATCACCACACTACCAGTAATATACAACAAATGATAGCAATAAATATAACTAATTAAGTTAAATCAGGCTTGATTACCACCAAACTTTAATATATACCAGGCTTTTTTGCTTATATAGTCTGTAAAACGTAAGACCATAAAAAAAAAACATTATCAATCTCATGAGCCATCAGACTTTTTTCCCTCCCCTTCATTGGCATACCTTTTTATTCAACGGCCTACCCTTTTTATATTGGCCTTCGTATTTTTCAATTAGTTTCTATGACGAGCAAACAGCTACAAGAGTTATTTGCAAACTAGTTACTTTCTCATAATCCGTTGCAATAAAATCAAGGCCAGTAATTGGAAGCCTCACTTACTAATCCAGCCTCTCCCAAAATACAACAGCCACCTCGAATTCTACTCCCCTTTTCCTCACCATCCTCAACTCTTTTTCATACGCTAATATACAAAATGTCTACCGCTGCCTCTTTAGGCAGTGGCAGCAACGGCAAGAATAGTAGTAGTAGCGAGCATATTATAACTTATATCCACAAATCTATCGATCTACAAATTAATCAACGTTTAGCGGCTATAAATAAACGACTTAATATTTTAGATAACAACATTGAAAAAAATAGGAAATGAAGTGAAAAATTAAATTATGCCAAGAGTAGCTAAAGGAGTTACTACTACCTTAGCTATTATATGACGAGATTATCTCTATTCGCTTTAGTTTTTCTGTCCAGGCTCCCATAATTGTAAGGAGGACCGTTATCCATGTAATGATAATAATCATCCTCGTAAAAATGATTTTCAAAATCGCGAACAAGCTACCGACCGCCGCCACGAGCATAAATCTCAAATACCCGATCGCTGCGAACTCGAACCTTCTCGAAAACGCGACCGCCCTCGAAAATACGATTATAAGCTACGAAAACGCGAAGAAGCCAACAGACGCGAAGCCGTAAGCCTTTTTTTATAATATAGGTGAAATGAAGGCGTTGAAAAAAAAAGAATTGAAAGTCTTTAATCTAGAATATCCTGATCTTTTAAATTTCAGCATGATAAATATAGGTAAAAATATTATCTTTACAAACTTTTGGTATTTTTAACAACAGCTAAACTTATTTCCCAATGTTGAATTTGGTGACGAAAGGTAATTAGTTAAAATACTCTCTTCTTTACTTCGAAAATCAGGTGTTTATTGGTACAATTTGGAACTAATTTTATTTAACCGTCATGAACCATACTTTTGAGGCTTCGCGAAAATTATGAATGCATTATTAACTAAATTCGTCACAGATGTTAGGTAAGCTAATACCAAGTGTACTAAATACACTTTTTGTCTTCGTAACCTGTTAAACTACAAGTGTATGTTAAAACATATTGAAAGGAAAATATAATGCGTTAAGGTTATTGATACTTTAGATAGGTATAATAGAAATTGGCGAGGGGTTATAGTTAATATTAAGTTCTCTTTAAATATGGATATTTAACAATACATGCTTTTCCCCCATCCAAAATATCAAATACGTAAGTATATGGCTAATATTAAAATAATAAAACTAAATTACTTGCGGTAACAGAGCTTAAGTTTCCCTATTACTGACCTACTTTAAAAAACGATACCAGAAAACATTACGATTTTTTCGGTAACCACAAGAATGATTGTAAAAAGTACGAATAAATAAGTTACTTTAATAATAGTTACGAAGTTTAAAAACGAGAGTATGGTAGTTGATACGACCGCTACTAAGGCCGCAAGCAAAATTACCAATATCGTGAAAATCATTTTTGTTATTTAGAATGAGATGAAAAGCCGCAAAAAAAGGATTGCAAACGTCGAAGCAGTTGTAAACGCCGCCGAAGCAGTCTCGAAAGTCGCCTACATTATCGTAAACACCGCTGTAACCGTAATCTTGATCGCCGTGTTTACAATATCCATTTAAATACTAACGATAACCAAACTTCGCAATTATTAGAAGTCTCCTTACGATCTTCCTCCACGTATTCAGAAAAGGGTATAGTGGGCAACGTGATCGATATACTAAGGCTAAGTAAGAAAACCTGCACCTATTATTACGAGTTTTTCGACTCGCGTAATTAATTGTTTGCGTACTTAAAAATCTATGTAGCTTACGATATTATTAGCAATTGTATCATACGTAAACACTTGCACCAAGCCTACAAACTCATTTTAAAGGAAACTATTAATAATATTAAAAAGTTGGAAGTTATGAAAGCTTAAATAATTGATAATAAGGCTAATTTAATAATGAGAGTTATAAATACTTCAATATTTCCATATATGGTCGCAAATATATAGTAAATAAAAGTAAAAACGTCACTACAACCCTCAATATAAGAGTAAGAAAAAATCTTGTAAAGTTACGTTTTTTCGAAACTTACTTTCCAGATGTTGCTAAGTATAAAGTATTAATATAAAAACTAAAAATATTTGTGAGGGTTATAAAACCTTCTTTTACTAACATTTTATTAAAATATCATAAACCTAATGTTTTTATACTGCGAAATATAATCTTATTCCTCTATAAAAAAATCGATATCCCATTTAATATATATAAGATAACCGCTAAACTAGTTGTTCGTAAAGTGAAAATTCGGTTTCTTGTAATAATATAGTCTGTATAAACTATTCAGGTGTTCAATCGAGTATGTCAACCTACCTAAAGGTCGCTAATTTGTGTTAATTCTTTAGTATTTCGTCGTTTTAAACGTAATTATTAACGCTATTACTCCTTATCTCATATATCTGTATAATCCGACCGAAAAAGTAGTAAATATTTTGAAAAAACAAGTTAGATTGGAAACCATAGTTAAATTGGAAACTATAGTTAAATCCAAAGATTTTACTCATTTTTACGTAAATTGGAACGGCGTATTATAGGCTTTGACCTCAAGTAATTGCGCCGTAACAATTTTTTTGTTAATAAAGTAACTTATAAAGGCAACCTTAGAGTGTTGTTAAATAAGCTTTACGTTGTTTGGGGTATTGGACGATAATTTGCCTATATTAGCGGTAGGAGTCTAATTTAAATTAAATTTTCTTACTATTTGAATGTCAACCTTTTTATCTGGCTTTATGAAATTCAGCAAAATAATTATTAATTCAGGTATAAATACTTTGTTAATAGACTTTGTGGTTTACCTAATTTGGTAGTATTTTTATAGAATGTTAAAGACTATTCGATTAGTGCTTAAGTTAAAAAACAAATTTTTATAAGTAATGCCTAATTGGTGTCGAATTGAAACTCCAAATTATAGAATAATAGTTTAAACAGAATAAGGCGTTTATATTAATGCGGATAATAAAATGTAAGTATTAACACTTTAGAAAACTTTTAAGTAAACCTTTATATATATAAGGATACCAGTTTCGTAAAAGTTTCAAAGGAATAAATAATAAAGGTAGGTACTATTTGTTAAGGCTTGGTAATATACCAAACTTTATTATTATCCTTATCCTGTCTCGAAACTGGAAGAGTAACTTCTAAACCAATGGTTTAATAATTCTTACGACTAATATCGTATAGAATACTCGGATGAGATCTCACTATTCGTCCTCCTAGTCTTCATTGTTTGGCATACAGTTTATAGTATTTACAAGTACGCAATATGATTTATTTGAAACATCTTAATAATTGGAGTTTTCTAGATAGTTACACTTTGCCTTTATAAAGCCATATCATTAAATTACTATATGGATAGCATCAAATTATAGTAATAAATATCATTAACTTCTTTTTCAACTATTTGTTTACTTTCGATTTAGAAACCGATATACAGTAGTAAGTTACCGTAGACTAAAAATATTCATAATTATTCCCATAGGATTTAGGAATTCACCTTTTTACGCCTAGAAATACAAAGATCGTACGCTTGGACAATTCCTTCATTTTTCAAAACTTTCACTACCGATATAATCATTTTTTCGGATACGTTCGAAAACTACCTTACCTACTTAAAGTAAATATTCGGTTTGTTTTCGCGAAAGGAATTCTTACTCTTATTTTGAAAAGTTATATATTAGCTTTCAGTTAATTCAACTTTTCAAGTTCTACGTCAATGTTTTCGGTCTATTAATAATAGAGAAACGTATATAAGGTTTTTGTTGGTAGACCTTTATCGTTGCAATGTAGTTGATTTGAATCATTATGTTCTAAGTAACTGGTGCTATATTGATGTTTGTTGAAAGTACGATGCAATTTCTAAGTTTGGCAGACCGCTAGCTAGTCTATATACTAATTTGTATGACCAAATGCTTTAACCTATGCCCTACCTTAAAGTTGGTACCTACTATACTAAACTTACAATACAGTGGATTCAAATCCAACAAACTACAGTAAATTTGCGATACGTATAATCAAATTTACTTATAGTAAAGTTAACTCAACTGTATTACATTTAACTGCTATTTCAACATTAGCGGCTTTTTGTTTTATGCCTGTACGCCAACGTAATTGTCCATTAATTAGTAGCAACCTTTGAAATTCTTCCTTGATCCACAAGCTAATAACAGGCCAGACCACTATTAATTCCGATGAATCTGTACTAAAATAGGCTTTAAATATGGCCCTTTATAGTTCTTTTGCTCTACACCTCTGAGGCCTCTATTTCTCAACTCCTGTATCCAAGTCTTTCGTCATAAACTTATACGTATTACTTATTCTACCGTTTACATACGTTTTAACAATAATTTAAACTATTACTATTATTACCTTTGCCACCGTTGCCATTAACATCACTATCTTAGCAGTTTTCAAGTTTACCAGGGCAACCCTCTTTCTCTACATTACATATCGCATGGTCCACGTAGCCCTTGATTCGTATGGTTAGCATATTACTATCAACAAACCTTTTTAGGCTCTATTGGGCATAGCCTTAGTTATAATGTTGGCGGGGGTATCTTCATCGTTAATTTACCGATACTTATCGATTTCCCGGGCTTCGTATGCCTTCCTTAAAGCTATTACATCCATTATTTGACGTTTTTTATTAGTCGTACCCAGTATTTGACGTTTTTTATTAGTCGTACCCAGTTTCAATAAGCATTTGTGAAGGCTCCGGAAGTTAGTATATATTACCGTAATTATCGAAAGCAATCCGAGCCATTTAATATTGATACTTAGTGTAACGTTAATTACCATGCCGATATCAAAACCCTCTATTATTACGTAAACGTTTAAAAACAATACGATTCGTGTTACAAGTTTATACTTGATTAATATACAGTACATAATATTTCTGGTGTTTATAAACTGTTCTTTAAACCTTTGAGCGTTATCAAAGATTATAAGGAAAACCATTTATAATATAAGGTTAATATAATTGGCGAATAATCCGTTCATAAAGATTATTAGCATCGTTTTCGTTAAATTCACTAAAACCATATTAATTATTTTTTCTAAACAATCCAGTTGCTCCTGGATCCTTTTGTTTAGACTATTAAAAGCCTTGTTTTGTAAATATTGTGTTTACATTGTAATGGAAACCTCATACAATGCCGTCAGTTAATATAGTATAATAATGTAAGCTTCACGATCACTTTAATTCAGGTATCTTTGTAATTTTTCCTCGTCGGCATGATCAATAATCGTTGAACTAGCAACTTAATTTTTCTAACATAGGCTAATATAAGTGCCGTTTTAAGCCTTAATACTGTAGATACAGATTAACGATTTATGAAAGTTAAGTTATATGTCTTTAGTTAACGTCTAGATAAGCTTACACTTTTAAAGGACCAACTTTTCAATAATCCGTTATCCCGACTTCACAAACCCAATATTTCCGAGGAAAGGGATATTGTCATTTTATATATCTAAGATTTCAAAGTCTTTACCCTCCGTAATTATCAAATACACATTCAACGTTAAAGTCTTTATACCTGATTCATTTTTTTAAATAAGTTTGGTAAATTAAAAACTAATAGATGTTTACTTCGACTAATCCGTATAAAGGTTCAGTACAACGTATTATCATACTAGCTGGAAACCTTTCCTTTAGTTCTTACGGCAATACCAATAATACAATTCGATAAAATTTGGTAGCTAACTTCGTATACGTTTACTTTATATTCTAGTCATTCAATGTAAACTAATCTCTTACGCTTATGGTGAAACGGTTAGTAATAAAGATAATAAAACGTTACGTAATCTTTTGAATTATAGGTAATTAAGTAAAAATCTAGTCCTTGCCTTTATTACTGTATCCTTAAACGATAAGCTGTAATTTTTCGTACAACCAATTTATAGTCTTACCTTTAACCTTGTGAATTATCCTCGACTTAAAAATAGTTACGTCTTAACCTTCGAATTACGTTAATGGCACAAGTTATATAACCCTTCGTAAAAAATACCGTTAATCTCCACTTTATCGCTTTCTTTAAATAGCTTACCCTGTATATTAATAATAGCTTTAGTACGTAACTTAAGAGTAACTTTTCCCCCAAACATTTTCTTTTAAGATACCTACACGGTTATATATACTTTTCCAATCTTGTAATTACCGTCACCTTCCTCCATTTTAGTTTATATCCTCTTGTTAGGTGGTTTTCCACGCCTTCAACTGTCTATTGGCTTATTAACGATCGGCTCAAAAAGTTTATATTAACTAAATTGTTCAAGTCAGAGATTATCGACATTAGAATCTTTATCAGACTCAAGGGGTTTTTTATATAGCTTAACCTATATAATTCGAAAAGTAATAAGGCTGTTAACAATTTTAACCACTACATTTAAATTGGTAATACTTAAAATATTCTATAGTGTTTTCCATTACCTAACTTTCTCTATGTAAAGACTTTACTTTAAAAAGGCAGAGATAACACGTTTATTGTTTACGATCTGTTCATGATATTAAAAGCATCGTTAACCTGGCGATGTACCAATTGCTTCCTTAATTTCTTTCAGACTATACTATATACTATTGCAAATTTTTAGGTATTTAGAGATAGTAGCGACTTAGTCGTTATATGTAGATAGGCTCCAAATACCAATAAAGTTGGTATAAGACCGTTAGGGACAACAATATCGTTAAACCCATTTACCGCTATTTAAAGCTATTCTTTTTAATTTGTAGAACTTTCGATTTCAAATATAAGGATATTGTAAGCCTTTCGCAAAAAGGTATATACCCTTTCAACCTTATTAATACCTTAGTAAACCTTAACAAGAACCAATTTACACTGAATACTGATCAACTTAATATTAGCTTAAAACTACATCATAGTAGAATTGAAACTGGTAACTGATAGTTTTAATAAATTTAGCGCCATGAAAAGCCATGATAAAGTCCATAACATAAAGTACTATCTTGCCGTTCAGGTAAAATACGTCCATAAAAACTTCAAAGTTAAAGTTTCAATCTTACTTCAATGTAAACTTCAATCTCAGGGGGGTTTCAAGTGTATTTAACAGTAGTAGTAAAGGTGTTTAATTACTTTTAGTGCCAGCAAATATATATCTTTATAACCAGTCTCTTTTAAGGCCTTATAAAGGCTATTAGTTGCCGGGTACTTAAACCTACGATGAAATTAACGAAGTTCAGCCTTTATCAAGTTGAATAACACTACCTTTAACCTTTAAAAATAAAATCAAAGGTACCCCTATTTAAGGTTGAATAAAAAACTTTTGCCGCTTATTACCTAAACTAGTCTATCTATTGAAACATTAACATTAAAGCTGAAGGTTTTCATATCTTTAAGGCAAAAAAGAAATGGGTTAAGGGATTCCAATATTTGAAAAACAATAGGAGTCATAATAATTGAAAAAATCGTTTATTTTAGTGAACAATGTTTTTTTCCGAAGTTAAATCTAACTTTAGCTTTACAAACATCTGTAAGGTCAAGTTCCATAATAATATTAGTTTTCTTTTGTAACGTAACATATTACGAATGACCTTCTATTGAATACTGAACTGCTTCCGTATCCGGCATAATACCATGAAGAACCTATTGCACATAACGATCATAAATAATAAAAAAGTATATAAGGCTAAGGTTTATATATTTATATCAGTAGTAAAATTCTTTACCTATTATACGATATAAAAAGTATGGTCAACGAGTTATTACATTACTTTTAGGCCAGTTCCAATATTTTTATGCCAACTGATAACCTTATACCTATTTTCCTTTATTTTAGTTTTATTGCCTTTCAACTTTATAACGCATAATATGTAATCAGAGTTCAATATTAATAGGTAGTATATATTATATATTACTTATTTTCATTCGTGTTGGATAACCATATAAAATATTAACCAGTAACCTTATTTACCATAAATTCAATATTTATTAGTATTCAAATCAAATTATTTGATTAATTTCAAGACTTTCAAGAAAAGTAATAACTTTTTTCGTAAGTAGCTTAATTACGTCCTTAGGCTCGGGATTTTCGTTAGCTGTATTAGCTGGGGTTTTCGTATTTACAGTAGATGTAATACGTGTGAAAGAGGTTATCTTCGTCGTTATTAAATATAATGACTTAAGGGTATATACTAATTAAGCAGGAAACTTAAGTTATTACAGTCGTCAAAAAGAAACTTAATTAACGAAAAAGAACCTTTAATAGTGATATTAAGGTATTAAAAGGCGTATTTGAACTTTTTGTAACCTGTAACGGCTTCTTCAACCTTTTAACATAAAATAAATTTGCCAGTTTCTACGTTCCCTATTATTTATTGGTTATGCATTAGCTTGTTAAGTATTTCATGAAGGAATTTCATCTTGCTTTCCATCTATTTTGAAATTCAATATATAAAACCACATGATAATATTTCAGTCAGTAAATTATTAAATAAAATCATTATCGTATTCGAAGTAACTTTTTAAACTATCGTAAATCTCGTAAAAAAGAAATAATATATTCATTACTAGAGGTAATAGTCTTTGGATTAACCGATAAAGATACTGGGAAACAAGGAATAAAAGCCTGACAATTTAAATTTTATTTAGCGGCAAATGTCAAAAAACGGGCGAAACTTAATATCGAAAAGGTAAAACGGCTTACCGTTATAATTTTCCTTTCCATCCCAAATCTTAACGAACGTGGTAATTGACGCGCAATTCATCTCCACCATAGGAACTTGTCGAGGGGGAAAGTATATATATTAATTGTAGATCCCATTTAAATTACTTGACTAGTACTAGGAATAGTTCTAGTACATAAGGTAATTACCTCTGTCCGGGTTTAAAAGTAAAAAGCCAAAATTCGTATCAATAGTCGGCTCGCAAATAAAGCTAATCCTTCTTTAATTTAGCTGCTGAAACTGGACGTGTTAAGGAGCTTAGGGGACAGCGACTTGAAGGTTCTCACCGCGAGGAACTTGGTAATAATCCTTTTGGTATTAAAGGGTAATTCGAGGTTTACATTCAATTAACTGGTTGACTTAAGGGCTTACGGCCCGTAAGTTCAATAATTCCTTACGGTCAATAGTATTAAACGGTTAATTTTACGTAAAAGAGTCCAAAGAACTTATTTGAGCTTAGGTAGGTCTTTGCGAACGCTTATAGAGGCGTTCAAGGATTCTATCTCCAGAAATACCGTTGCCTTTTTCTATAGAAACCTATTAAAGATATTTTCAGTAGCGTATTCGTAAAGTATGTTAACTAAATTACCTTCTTTCCCTTTCTTTATGTGTAGTTTAATACCTCGATCGACGAACTTAATTTTTAGCTTTAGTTGAAAGTATTTGTTTACGATTATCCACATATCAAGATTCTATTTTCGAAAACATTTTTAAAAGTACTTAAACGCTTTTAGGCCTTGAATAGTTCCATTAAGTTGTAAATCGAAAATGTAAAAGCCGATTACATTGGTAAGAAATTAAATTAAAAAGTATTTAATAGGGTTCATGAACTCAAGGTTTTCGTTGTAATGCCTAAATAATATAATACCAAGGTCATTAATTGCTTTTTTTGGTCGGGGTCGTTGATAGTATCAATTCCGGAGTATTTTAAAGCTATTGTAACGAAGATTTAAAAGCATAAAGAGAAAAAGAGTCATGTAAAGTAGTATATCATATATTTTCCGTAAAAGTTGGTATTTAAAGTCAAAGGTCGTGAGACTTAATCGTTTTTGCAATTTACAATAGTAATACACATAATAGAATTAGCTACAACAATACTAACTTAGCCGTTTACAAACTTGCCGACTTGGTTATTTTTTAGGACTTCTGGGAAGTCGATTTTACTTCTTTTTTTTTTCAAAAAAATTAATAAAGATTGATTAGTGTTTTCAATAACAATACCGAAGCCTGCTTTTTAAATTACCTCAATAGCTGATATAATCTAAAAGCTTTTCATACATATTGGTGCGACAGCTAATACAGTAATATAGGAGCGTTTTGTAAAAACTTTTCCTCTACCCTTAGCTGTCGTTTAACGTAAATAATAACCGTAAATTAGCTTTTTCTTCTACCGAACTTATCTATTCTTAACTCAATAAACAATAATCAGTATTCATAGGCCTTTATCGTTGCAACGAATTTGATTTGAATCACTGTAATTGAAGTAACTGGTGCTTCATTAATGTTGGTTAATTAAATTGTAAGTTCTATCAAGATTTCTTACAATATAGACAAATTCAAAATAATTACCAAAAGTCTATGAGAATGTTATAAATAATGAAAATCCCTAAAAAACCGATGTATATTATTTTTTTCGCTTTCATCGTGGTTTTGTTACCGGTTTCAGTTTTAGTAAGTTATGGTATTTTCTAGTAAGAGATTAATTCGACGTCATTATATCGGTAATATGTAAAATGTTAAAACGAACGCTTTATTTTCCATGGTATATAACTTATACATCTGGTAAGTGAGTTTTTTTTTTATCAAGGCACTTATAATATTGAAATTTGCCTTATCCTAAAGAGATAACTTTAGAAAGAAATCCTGAGTTTCTGTCTGAGTTTTGGCAAAAACTATAGAAAGACTTTAGAATGGAATTAATAATGATAATAACATATTATACTTAAGCCGTTATTTAATCTAAAAGGAAAAATCAATCTATTGAATTGGTATTACATTATTATATAGCTAAATACCCCAAATAGCTATGTATCGAGTATATTCCAACTTTATTGTAACACCTTAATAACGCTTATTTTCGAATCATTAACGTTAGTTCTAACGAGTTTTTTTTTAAAGTTACGATTACTAGTAAATTATTTTATTTCATTAATACCTTGCTACCAAACTGACGTACTTTTGATCCGGAAATATTTAAAACGGAATACTTAATTAACGAAAAATATTGCAACGCTAAAAGCCGAAAATGATATAATATTAATTACAAATGGTATAATTTCGAAGATGGTAACCGAAAATAAGTTAAAGGTAGCCGAGTATATATGTCTCTCTATTGCAAAGGAAAAATAGCTTCACCTTGTTCAGGACAATTTACTAATGTGAATAAAGTAAAAGGATTCGGCTTCACATTTTATTTCTCTTTGAATTCAAAAATTTATCCTATAATTAATATTCTATGAGTAAAACCTATACGAAATGATAAATCTTTCAAACGAGTCGCTCTGCCTTAGTAAACAATTAAACATAAAGGCGATAAGGATAAATGATAAATTGAAAAAAAAAAGTCTGAGATGTTGAATCGCTGCTGCCGAATAGGTGAATAAATTTAGAACCTTGTAAAATAAAAGTAATTCACAGCAAAAGATGATAAATACGTAAATTTCAAGGATTTTGAATATTGTAGTGAATTATTCAATGAATTTGAAAGGAATTTAGGATAACTGTCGCGAATACCCTTTTTCGTGAGAGACTATTCTCATGAGACTTAATGAAATTACTACACATACTTATAGTGACGACATTATGCTTTCTTCGTCCCCTAGTATTTATTAGACTTAATTAAGATACTAAGCCTCAACTAAGTTCTTTGTTATTGTTGTAACATACATACACACTGCAAACTCTATAGCTTAAGACCTAGACTTAGTTTGTTTCTTCATCTTTTAATATACTGCAAATTATAACACCACTAGCAAGATCGAATATTCGTTTTATTTCAAATATTGAAAAAGTGGTTTTTTTTATAAAAAGATGTATGAAAAGAAGAAGTGAATGATAAATGGTAAAACCCGGGATTACATATTCAAAAATGAGTAATTTACCGTGAAATTAATGTGCATGCAATAAAGCCATAGCCTACAGCCCTAATACTATTGAAACGAAGACTTATCTATTATCGTTTCACTTGTAAAAGAGACAACAAGATAAATAACTCCGTCATTAACAACAATCGCTAATAAATTTACCTGCAACATCGAATGTAATATATGGCATGCAAAACGTTTTTATTAGCAGCCCGATAATTCAAATTCGAGTTTATTATTCTAACGTTTTACGCGCCGAAGGGACCTCAAGAAGTACTCTTGTAAGCCCCGACTTGAGGCGACGGGCCCGTTCCGCCATTTTCGCTTTGTTTGATAAATATTAATATGATACGATATGAAGGGATAATTATTACGTATTACGTTACAGCTTCGCGATATTATGTTTATAGCGGTAGAAGGTCGCCATAGGTAAAAATAGTTTTCCCATAATAAAAGGATAAAGTTTATAACCTCAAAAAACCCCTGCTTCTACCGTTGGGGGATAGGGCAAGAAAAGGGGGGGGGGGGTGGAAAAGGAAGAGGAAAGGGGGGGTTGCAACTTTGGCAGCGGTGGGTGGCAAAAGAATAAAGTTGGAAATCGAAAATATGGTCGATTTACTAAGACTAATATCAGTGCTAGCAGCGGCGCAGCGTATAACGGCTATTACAACTTCGGTCCAACGCCGTTGTTGCGCCAAACGGCGTCTCTTAACCTTATTTTTACGCGGCATCTATTTAAAAAAAAGTTAGGACATAATATTAATTTGTTGATTAATCCATACGAAAACGCCAAATAACTAGTTGAAAAAAAGTGGTTCAAACGTTTTTACACCGAAGAACTAATTAGAAACTTACCTTAAAAGTAAAAACATGTTGTTAAAGAGGGGGGGGGTTATATTGAAACTGATAACAATACACCTTTTTATACTGATTCCAAAACATGTAACATTGACAATCATACCTCTATAATTACTCGTTTATAAGGATTACCAACATTCTCAAACAATCCTCCACAACTTATACTATGATCATTACCAAAAAAACTAATTAGAAACTTAAACAAACTACACAACTATTACTACCAACACAACTAATAAAAAGCTTTGAAAAATTGAAATATTACTACTAAACAACTAGTTAAAACCTTGAACAAATTACACTATTATTAATGGATCATAAATACAAAGCTTCTCAAAAAAAAAAGATTACCTATATAGATATTATTATATATCCCTATTGAAATGATAGTATTTGCAGTACAGTAAGTCAACTTTAATTACAGTAAAGTTGACTATACTACTTGCAAGTTTAGTGTATTATTTTGTTCGGGTTTGCTGTATTGGCTACAAAGAAAGTATAATATGCGCTCACTTCACACTGAGGAACGGGCCAAAAAATTAGCCATATAAATTACTGTTCAGATTGGCTAGCGGTCTATCAAACCTAGAACAATATATCCACTACTTGACCACGTAATACTAGTGTTACTTCAACTAATCTAATCGATAATGTTGTAACATCTAAAGCGCTATCAACAATGATCAGTGCTTATTAGGTTAAGTACAGATAAGATATATAAAAGAAGAAGCTACTTTATGGTTACGCTCTATGTTAACAATAGCGGCTAAGGTAAAAGAAAGATTCTTGTAAAGGGCTCTTACTACTATGTCAGTCTTTACGGTAATATATAAAGAAGACCTTCAGACTGCGCCAGTCTTTATGGTAAATTAAAGATAACAACGGTATCGCTATTAAAAACATTAAGAAATCTTTACGAATATTTTTTTGAAAACGTTAAAATGAACTGTGAAAAGTCTTGAAGTTCAGCAAGTTAACAAACGGCTATGTTAATATTATTAGGGGTGTTACTACTAGAAAAACGACCAAATCCTACAGCCAAATAATAAATAACTCTCGACCTTACCCTTTATACGAAACCTTTGCCCAAATACTAAGTTTTCCATCTATTTTTCTCTTTGTACTTACCTTATGCTAATTTAATCTTCAAGATCGTTACCATAAACGAAGATACTTAGAATTACCAAGTCGCTCCGAAAAAAACATATTATGCGACTTCATGTGACATCACCAAGTTTTCACGCAACTTTATGCTAAAACACCAAAACTCTACGTTTCTAAATCGCCAAGTCTACTTTACGCTATATCACCAAGTCTTACGCCACCAATAACCTTAATATAGTACCTCCCTGAGAACTGATAAAGGTAATGAAAGCCTTCAGATCCCTCTTTTAAAGACAGTAGAAATGAAACCTTTAAAAGCCAGATATCAACGAAAATTTAACCGTACGGTATTTAGTCAACTTCGTTGGCCATTTTATTATTAAGAAAAACGGCGTCGAAGAACTGAACTGCGGCGAACGCGCCTTCCGAAAATATCGTAATTTTTTGACGACTAAACTATTAAATGTGAAATAAAATTTAAAGGGATGTTAAGTCTAAACTAAAGGTAGAATTTGAATGACAAATAATTTACATGTTAGAAAAGAGTTTCATTGGGTTGGTAAAAACCATTTTCAAGTTAACTTAGCTTAAGGAATACCTTAAAAATCTATGCCTTAGAGTCAAAGGTATTAAAAAACCTTAATACCCCTATACGCGATCGAGGGGACCTCCCCTTTATACCTAGTTAAGTCAAGTCCCTTTATGCGTTAACGATAAAGAATCTGTTTATCTGTTTGGAAGCCCGACACCTCTACATAATAGCGCAGAGTATTCTCTTAGCGGCAGCACAGTGTGTAAAGAAACAGCCATTAATACGGCTAGGGGAATTAAAGTCAGCGCTTTACACCAATCACTTAAGTAATATAGTTAAGTCCCTTAAAACCTTTAAGCCTTTATTACCCTCCAATTCTTTAATCTTCAAGTCCCTCAAAAGCTTTACTACAGCAGGTTTGTCTATATATATAAGCCTATTATAAGTCCTACTATAAGACTTTACCACTCGAGCTAGACAACTATAAATTACCTTTAATACTAAGTTTCGGAGGCTCTAAAGCTTAAACTATAAAGAAATACTACTAATGAAGATTGTGATAATTATTGCGATCGGCTCCCAAAACGTGTCAAAATAGTTAACATCAATTACAAATTTATTATGGACTACGCCAAGATTTGGAATAATATAAATAAGTATAGCGGAAAACTCTACAACTTGTTAGATACAAAAATAATACCCTTTTTAAACATCTTCAAATAAATAAAGGTTTCCTCTTTTGGTTTTCACTCATTATTTCCCGAAATCTTAACAAGGTACGTCAAGGACTATTACCTAACCTTTCTAACCCGAGCACCCACCTTTAAGAAGTTTATAATAACATAAAAATCAATTTAGAATACGACGTCCGCCTTGATTAGAATACTACGAGGGGGACTACGATAATGATGAGAAAAAGAATACAAATATATATACTAAAATAGATGTTTAACAAGTTAATGTTATACCAATAATTAATGGGGAAAGCTCACGCTAGCGAAGCCACACTTTGCGAATAGGTACGGGCAGCCTTTACGGGTGTTAACGAGTTTGAATACGCTTTTCAATGCCTAGATACCACTTACAAAGGCCTTTTTAACCAGTTACAATTTTTACTCGCAACCGTAATAATAAGTACGTCAAACTCATTTAGTATATACCTCTAAGCTAGTAACTTTCTTGATATTGATAAAGAAGACCTTACGGTGGTCAATTACGTCGACCGTAAATACGGTTAAAAATGACTTCAAAGTTTAAAATCTGGCCTATCGACCTTAGACTAAAAGCAGTAGCAACTTTAACGCCAATAACGTTAACATTTAAACGGACCTATTAACCGTAAAAACTATCGTTATAAAATGAGTAAAATATATTAAATTTGTAATAAGTCTAGCTATTGGTTTATTCGCTACTTTCTTGTAGAGCGAAAAAACAAAAAGGTAATATATTACATCTGATGCCCTACAACTTTTAAATAGGATTACTTAAACCAAATCGTAAACTTTTAAAAACGACGAGCCAATTAACGGTAACAATGGTCCCAATCAAATCAAATATTATCAAAATACTACCTCTAAAGCAGCTTAGTAATTATCTGACCATGTTTTCCTATACTGCTTAAGCGGTTCAAACCTTTACCTTTACCCTAACCAAACTCCTAATCCCTTACAAACTTTAAATTTTCGCGATAGTTATACAAACCATACATTTGAAGGTATTGTACCAGATATAAGGGCAGCAAGGTACCTACAAAAAAGTCTATTCGTAATGAATAATAGTGTGTAAGGAAAGTATTACAACTACTAAAATCAACCGTTAATATGTTAGAAAAGCTAAAGTTAACTTAGAATTAGGAGAAGAACTATTGTCTCTAGGGACAACGGTAATTTAAATTATAACTAGGTCTATTACGTTTAATATACTTCATTCCCTTACCCATTTTCTTTTTTATTTAGGAAATATAAAAACCCTTAACGTTGATGTTAATGTTAACATCAATGAATTAATTAAAAACTGCACAAAGTTTCCCCTCACCTTTAAATAGGGATATCTATAATTTTATCTGTAAGACCCAAAGGTAATGGTATTAACCCTGAAGAAATCGGAGATACACTGATTATACTGGCGCTTTATCTATTTGGACTTTAACAAGCTATATAAAATTCTAAATTCTGCAAGGTATGAATGTGTGAAATACTTTACGCTGAAATATATGGAAAAAAATTATCATTACTGCTAAATATATACCAAAACTCTTCAAATATTTAATTTATATTTAAAAACGATAAGGACTTTTACTATTATATTTTCGTCAATATATTTCATTTGAATAATAAGCCTATATTTTACGTTGTTAACTCTATATTCTCTTTTTACAAAGCCAAGTTTTCAAAAATTCCTTCGGTAAAGAATAAGTGGAAAGCGTTAAAAATATTATGGATTAAAATATACTTGGTTTTACCAAATGTCGTTGTTCACGAAGCCTGAATCAACTTTAGGGCAACGGAATTTTTTTTTAAAAAAAAATGTTGAAATAATAGTTATTTATTATAAATAGATGCTCATAAAGGCCAACTGGAGTATTAAGAAGGTTGAAAGGATATACGCCCTACTTCGCTCAGCGTATAACATCCTTATATTGGGGATTAAAAGTTTTACGAATTCAGAGATACGTTTCCAAATAACGGTAAGGGGCTTAATCGATATTTTGGGCCTTAAAAGCTTAGTATTAATGCTATTGTGGACCTTAACGGCCTAGTGTTAACGCTATTGGTCTTTAAAGCGTACCTACACCTAATGAGTAAATCTCCATTATTAACAAGTATGCAGAAACGAGTTATGACTTATAGCAAAGTACTAAAGAAATTACGGAAAGAATTGGTACACCGCCAGATCAACGATGCCTTTAACACTAAAAACGGCCCTATGACAATCGAAATACTTACATTTCCATTACAAAGTAAAGTCCCTGTATAATGAGAGCCGAGAAAATAGGAAAACCTAGATAAAACCTTAAATATTACCAACTTTAAAATAGTAGTTAAAATTGCTAACGGTTTTGTAACTTTTTGTATTACTTTAGTTAAGCTTTATATTAAGGCTACTTGGGATAAAAACCTTTAAATTAAACGACCAAGTTAATACGTTCCCCTTTTACCTATAATCGATAAATTGATGAAAAGCTGCTGGTGCAAACGACTCACCAAAAAAGAAATATTAGAAAAAGAAATACACGGCAGGTTAAATCTGTAATACTACTTAAGTAATGAAAAAAGGAATGAATAACGAAAACTTAATATTAAATCTCAAAAAATAAGGTAATATCGAAACCTTTGACAACCCTTTTAAAAAAAAAGTGATAAAGTCGAAATTAATGGCCTATTAATTCGAAAAGTTATATAATTCATACCGAAGGCTAATTTTAACCTTTAAAACCTAAATATTACGATTTTTAAACCAAAGATTATCCACAGAGTTGAAGGAAAAACTACGGGGTAGCTTTACGAAAAATCACAGCTAATTGTTTAGGGATACGGTAATAAAAACAAAAATAAGTCCTTACATAAAAACTAATGATTTGAAAAGTTGACTAATATTAAGTAGTCGCTTTGATAACAGATTTACTAACTAAAATTAAAGGAAAATTTATTCTTAATACCCGAAATATAAATAAAAACTATACGTAATGAATAATAAATCTACAACGGATTATACTATTGAAATTACTACAAAAACTACGGCCTATTCATCTTTTAAAATCAGTGATACGATGTATCAATCCTCTATACAAACAAGCTAAAATAGGCGTCCACTGGTTTATAACCAATTAATCGCACTTTAAATTACAGTTTTACATAAAATGTTTAATATACGATTCGTATTTACTAGTAACATGAAAGAAAAACTTCGGCTTAATGGGTCTATAAATTAACGATACCCTTTTTGTTAAAACGGCTAGCTTTATAACATCAAAATAACGAACGATTAAAGACTTTAAGTTCTGAAATTACAAGCTGGTTACGACGTTGGCGAAGGGTAGTCAAATTAATTTAATAAATTGTTCATCCGTATACTTGATATTACTACTGGTTTCAACTTTCACTAAACGGGATAAAGCATTAATTTATCCATAATCAATAAGACTAACAAAGGTAAAACTTAACAATACCCTACATAAAGTACACGTATCAGCTATATTACCACCATATATTAACCGGAGGCCTTATACAACCTATTTATCGTGGTACAAATATAAAACCCGATAGGTAATGACTTTAACCAGCTAAATAGAAAGTTCGAGTAGTAAATACAGAACCTAAACCGAAGGATTTATATAATTGTCATTGATTTGTTAAAGGCTAAATTAATAATCTTCATAAATAGGTTCTTTGTAAACAATATTGATCTGTATTTATAGATCGACTTCCTAATAACCTTCATCAATAAGAACAAACGAGAAAACCAGTTTAGTATTATTGGTAACTGTGGATATTAATATATACTGTTGCAGCTAGTATATATAGACTAAGTGGCAATGCACTATATTACAAAGTGTATTCCTGCAAATTGAACAATAAAGTTTTATGCTGCAGGCTGCACTCTTGCAAGGCACAAAGTTTATTATGCGTGGAGCGGTCTGAAATGAGTATTCTGGAGCGTATAGAAAAAGGGTCACTGCCTAAATGAGAGGATTATAACCTCCTATCTGTAGTGTTTACTCTCTAGAATAATCTTTCTGGATTTATCTATCTTTTACTACAAATACAAATTTAACGATTACTTTTTCACTCTCTTACTTTACGTGAAATAGGCAAAGACCCTACTGACACTAATTAGTAGCCGACTAGGTTGATTATAAATAGCGAAGGAAATAAAAGACAAATCGAATTTAAATACCTATAAAGGAATATTATAATGGTCCTAACTATTTGTATTTTACTACTACTCCTTATAAAAATTCTACGGGAGTGTGAAATTATGCGCGAGCGCTGTAAAACTCGAAACGTAACAAAACTATAATATTCGAAGTAATTTTAAAAAGAACTACTTTTAGTATGATATTATTAATAAATTAGTGCCCTATTTATTCAAAAGCCCCGTTACATTAACCGTTAATTTGTATCGGCGCTTTCAACATACCTGGATACTTTTTAAAGAGCGTTTTATTACATATTAAGTCACGTAAGCTAAAACAACCAAGTTTTGGAACCCTTTATTAGAACCCGTCCTACCTGAATTCGATATTCAAACCGATTACGAAACATAAGATCGGCTACGAATATAAAATCCAACTCGTTTACGAAAACCAAAAACGGCTACAAATGAAATAACCAAACCATTCGCCTTAGCAAAAGCGATTACGATACGATAATTCGGACCATTTATTAAACACTAACTAAGAACCTTATATAGGATTACATAATACCCTTCCCTATACCTATACATTTACTTTATTTACCTTCCCACGATTCGCCCTATAAATTTTCAATGTAATACTTACGACGTTTGAGTTTTACTAGCTGTTTAGTTAAAATAACGCTAGTAAGTATTAACAACACTAATTTAAAACGCCTAATTAGCCAATAATTACACTTTGTTTACGTATTATTTTAAACATTATTTATGTTGGTAAACGTTAGTAATTTGACTTCAATCGTTTTATTTATTTTATTCATTTTGTATTTGCCGTTTGTAAAATGAATTACTCTAAACTTTAAGATCTGGACGTATCCAAATCCAACTACGGCGCGAAACCACAAATTTATACCGCTTTGGACATTCTAGGCATATACAGATTACATACCTTAAACATACAATAGCTTTACCAGTAACAAAACTGGTAAAAGTTAATGAATACATGAAATGAATTTTTACATATACGTCGTTTTGTAGTAATATTTTAAAGTATTAGGACCTTAACCCATAGGATAATGAAATAGAGGTATTGGTGATGAATATGGACCCCTATATAGTAAATACATACGTTATTAATATGATTTTTAACTATCGTAACGGCGAAATGAAAAGACGCGACTTATTATATGATTCTAAAGAGGATTTTACAGATTGTACGCCGGATATATGATGCATAGTTGATGGTATAATTTTGAAAATATTATGAAAATAATTATGAAGCAAGGGTATTAATTCATCCAGTAGAAATAATAGCTGTATCATAGAATAAAATTTATCCAAAACGAGGGTAAAATACGAACCCTCCCCGAAACATATATTTAAATAATAGATAAAATAAGCTTACGCTCCGAATGCAGTTTACAACTAGCTTAGCCACGAAAAGAGCGGTACAATTAGCGCAAACTCTACGTTTTAAAATTTAACAAACAGTGTAAACTGTTAATACATACCTTATAAACTAATAGCTATCAAACACAACCCTAACCGTAATCTCCTAACGTATCAATTTCCCACTAATAAGAGCGACCTTAGAAAGTTTACTAACTTTGCCAAACTTTGGGATAAAAACGAGAATTATAACAGTAACTTATACGATATATAGATAACAAAATTCGTGTTGTACTTAACACATATAAGAGACTTAATATCAAATCATTTCAGTTTCACGTTATTTTACCCGGAATATTATTTAAATAAGTTAAAAAGTAGTATATATATTACCTTATGTAAATGGATACGTTCATAAAATGTTCTAGTCGCCTAAAATTTCATTTTGATACAGAAATTAACTACGAACTTTATGATAAGGATTAAATTAGCATAATTTTGGAATTGATTGAGAATTAGCGTAAAAACGACGATAAAAACCCATAGAAGGTTTTTACAGCCTTACTGATTGATTTTAGAAAGTGTTAGGTAACCCTTAAACCGGAATATAAAGGTAATGAGTTATTTATTCAAGTAATGATAAAAATATGTCGCGAAAACCCAAATTTCGACCTTATAATTTTCAAACCTAAAAAAGTCTTAAAGTCCTTTTAAATAAGTTTTAGGATATCGTTTAAAACCTCTATACGCTAATAAACGAGCTTTGGATTAGTAATTATAACCGATAAGACTGAAGATGACGGCTAAATTACCAAAGTCAATCTCACCGAAACCATCCACTACGTTTTGAATCAAAGATTTAAAGTATACCTAAAGTAAAATAAACGCCTAAAGTACAGGTACTAAGGAGAAAACCCTGGTAATAAGGGGTAAGAACGATCGTTCGAAAATGAGCGAAACATATCGCGGCTTTTGTTGGTAGGCCTTTATCATTGCAACGTAGTCGATTCGAATCACTGTGGTCGAAGTAACTGGTGTTGCGTTGATATTGTTGATTGGTGTGTAAGTTCTAAGTTTGGTAGACCGCTAGCCGGTCTGCACACTAATTTGTATGGCCAAACGCTTTGGCCTGTGCCCCACTTTGAAGTGGGTACCTACTGTACTGCACTTGCAATATAGCCACACAAACTGCAGCCAATATTGCAGTCAGTATAATCAACTTTACTGCAAGAAAAGTTGACTTGACTGCACTGCATTCAACTGCTATTTCAACACTGGCGGCTTTTTGTTTTATGCCTGCATACCAGCGTGGCTTGCTATTAATTGGTGGCAACCTTTGAAATTCCTCCTCAATCCACAAGCCAAACCCCTGTCAATTCTGATTAATCTGTACTGAAAACAACTTCATTTACGGCCTCTTGTAGCTCTTTTGCTCCACCCTTCCAAGACCTTCGTTTTTCAAATCCCGTGCACAGATCTTTCGCCACAAACTTGTATAGACCTATGCAATTCAGGTACGCCACCACTTGCATACCTTTTGCCAGTAGTTTGAATTACTGTTATTGCTACCTTTGTCATCGTTACCATTGCCCTGGCAGTCTTCCATTTTGCCAGGGCAACTTTGTTTCTTCACGTTACGTATTAGGCGATCCATATATCCTTCGATTTGTATAGTTAGCATATTGCTGTCTACAAACCTTTTCAGGGCGCCATTAAGTGTGGCCTTGGTTATGACATCGGTAGGGTTATCTTTGCCGTTAATTCACCGGAACTTATGGATTTCCTGGGCTTCGTATACCTCCCTTAACGCTATTACGTTTATTATCAGGCGTTTTTTATTGGTCATTCCTCGTTTTAATAGGCATTCGTAAAAACTCCGAAAATCAGTACATACTACTATAGGTATCGGTGGTAAACCTAACTATTTAGTAATAATCCTTAATATACCGTCAATTACTATGCCGATATTAAAGCTTGTTATTATGCCGTAAACTTCTAAGGCCAATATACTTCGAATTACGCGCTTACACTTAACAAATATCTAGTTTATAAGGTTTCCAGTGATCGTAAATTGCCTTTTAAACCTATTCTCGTTAACGAATATTATTAGGAAGTCGATTTACAATATAAAGTTAGTATTATTAGTGAATAACCCGTCCATAAAAATTATTAAGTTCGTCTTCGTCAAATTTACAAAGACCATATTAATTTCTTTTTCTATGTGATTTATTTACCATTAAATCCTCTTATTTAGCTTGTTGAAGTCTTCGTTTTGCGTGCTTTGTGCCTATACCGCAATGCAAAGGTCGTACGATACCTTTGGTTAATATAACATATCAATATAAGTCATATGTGCCCTTTATTTTAAATATTTATATGCACTTACCTCATTAACCTTACGGATAATTATCAGGCTCAGAGTTTACTCCTTTTAACGTAGGTTAATATAAGTGTTACTTTCAGCCTTAATACTACGAATACGAAGCAACGATCTGTTAAAGTCAAGTTATATGCCTTTAGTTAATATTTTAACTGTCTTACACTTTTAAAGACCCAACTTTTCGATAATACATTGTTTAACTGCTATAAGCCTAATATCGCCAAGGAAAAGGGTATCGTTAATTCATATACCTACGATATTAAAGTCTTTACCCTTTTTAATTAATAAATACAGGTTAAATATTAAAGTTTTTATACTTATTTTTTTAAAGTGTATTTGGTACATTAGAAACTAGTGGACGCTTACCTCGGCTAATTCGTATAAAGGTTTGATATAATGTATTATTATGCTTGCTGAAAATTTACCCTTTAGGTTTTATAATAATTATAATAATGTAATCCGTTAAAGATCGGTGGTGAATTACGTATACGTTTACGTAATGTCCCGGCTATTAAGTGAAAATTAGCCTTCTACGCTAGTAGTCAAATTCATAGTAATGACGATAATTAAACGCTAACTAATTTTATAGATAGTAGGTGATTAAGTAAGGATTTAATCCTTACCTTTATTACTGTATCTTTAAGCGATTAACTGTAACTTTTCGTAGGGCTGGTCTATAGTTTTTCTTTTAACCTTATAAATTATCATCGACTTAAAATAGTAACGTTTCAATCTTTAAATTACGTTAACGGTATAAATTAGATAACCCCCTGTAATAAAAAGCCGTTAATTTCCATTTGGTCACTTTTCTGAAAAGGCTTACCCGGCGTATTGATAAAACCTTTAAGACGTAACTGAAAGGAAAGTTTTC
The DNA here is from genome assembly GCA_038502455.1 of Anisogramma anomala. NCBI lineage: Eukaryota > Fungi > Ascomycota > Sordariomycetes > Diaporthales > Gnomoniaceae > Anisogramma > Anisogramma anomala. Next base: position 19,691,204 of record JASMMZ010000005.1, on the reverse strand, counting down.
CGTTAAACTTTTTTTTTAAAATCCCTACGTTATTATATATACTTCATTATGCCTATAATCTTTATCTTCCTCCTTTTTTATGTGTATCCTTTTCTTAAGTGGTTTTTTACGCCGTCGACGTTTTATTAACTTTTTAATAATCGGTTTGGGAGGATTATGTTAACTAATTCGTTCGACTCATAGGTTATCAACGTCTGGATTTTTATTAAACTTAAGGAGTTTTTTATACGGCTTAACTTATATAACTTGAAAAATTACGGGGCCGTTAGTAATTTTGATTATTATATTTAAATTGATAATACTTAAGATTTTGTTAGGTTTATCCTATCTGCTTGGCTCGCGTCACGTAAAGACTTTACTCTAAAGGGTAAGTGAAAGCACGTTTATTATTATAGGTCCGTTTCTGGTATTAAAGGTATTATTAACCTAGCGGCATGCGATTTATTCCTTAATTCTCTTAACACTTTGTTATATTTTATAGTATGCTTCCGGGTAATTGACGAAGGTGACGAATTAGCTGTTATAAGTGAGTAAGTTCCAAATACCAATAAAATTAGTATAAGTTCGTTAGGGTTAATAATATAGTTAAAACCTTTTACCGTTATCTAAAAACGTGCCTTTTAATTTGTAAAAATTTCGATTTCCAGTATAAATATATCGTAAGCTTTTTGTAAAAAGGCGTATATTTTTTAACCTTATTAATACCTTAGTAAACCTTTACAAAAACATATTTATTCTTAATCATTATTAACTTTATATCAACCTAAAACTTTATTGTAACAAAGTGAATATTCATATCGTAAACTAATATATTTAGTGGGCTAAGGTATGTGTTAATCTACAAAGTACGTAATACCTTTTATATTTCCTTCTTCATAATGATTTTGAAGAACTTAGCGTCATGAAAAGCCGTAACGGAGTTTACAACGTATAATACTAGCGTGAGTCACTATCTAGATAAAACATGTTTATGAATATTTTCAAATCAAAGTCTTATTTTTTAATGTAAACTTAAACCTTAAAAGGGCTTGTAAATGTATTTGATAATGGTGTTAAAGGCATTTAATTACCTTTAATGCTAACAAATACACATTTTCGTAATCAGTTTCCTTTAGATCCTTATAATGCTTGTTAATTACCGGGTAGTTAAACCAACGATATAGTTAATGAAGTTCCGCCTCCGTTAAGTTTAACATTACTACATTTAATCCCTAAAGATAAAACCAAAGATACTTTTACTTAAGGTAAAGTAAAAAACTTTTATTGGATTAAATATATATTAGCTTATTAGTCTGGATATTAATGTTAACACCAAGGTTTTTTATATTTTTAAGATAAAATAAAAAGGTGATCAATAATTTCAAAATATGAAAAATAATAAGGCTAATAACAGTTTTCACTTTCTTTAATCCCAGTAAAGATATCTTTTCCTTAAAGCTAAAGCCAACTGTAACTTTACCAGAATTCGTGTAATTCAGTTCCTTAATAGTATTAGTATCCTTTCGTAGCACGATATACTATGAATAGTCTTTTATTAAGTATTGTATTACCTCCATGTTCGATATAATCCCCTAAAAAACTTGCTTCACATAACGGTTTTGAATAGTAAAAAGGTATGTAAGGCTAATTTCTTTATCTTTATGGTAGCGGTAAGGGTCTTTACCTTTAAAGCGGTACAAAAATTTATGGTAAGCTAGTTATTACGTGGTTTCTGGGCTAATACCGGTATTAATATTGGTATCTTCGTTTCAATTAATAACTTTCAGCTCATTTTCCTTTTCATTAACTTCACTTCTTTGAAATTACGTAACACGTTTTATATAGTCCTATTCTGAGGTAAAGGGTTATTACGTATAATATATCACCTGTTTTATGTTACGTTCGGCGGTAGTATAACGTATTAATTAGTAATCATGTTTACCGTAAATCTAATATCTCTTAACATTTAGGTTAAATTTGCTTAGCCGACTTAAAAACCTTAAAAAAGATAAATATCTTTTTCCATAGGTAAAGATCTTGACTCTTTATTAACCGTATTTGCCGGGCTTTCCTTACCGTCAATCAATGTAGTACGAGTTAAAATGGTCTTTTTCTTCGTTACTAAATTTCGAAGTTTAAAAGTTCATATTAATCGAGCCTGAAACTCAAGCGGTTACGTTCGCCAACGAGGAACGAAATTGGTTAAAAAACCCTTAGTAGGTGTCATTAGGGCATTGTAAGGCGTATTCGAACTCTTTATAGCCTGTAACTAATTATCGGACCTATTAACGTAAAGTGCCTTCGATAACTCCTACGTTTCCTATTACTTGATAGCAAAATATTAGCCTATTAAGCATTTGATTTAAAAGGTTTATCTTACTTTTCGATTTTTTATGTAATCTAATATATAAAATCACTTAATAATATTCCAGTCCATATAATATTGAGTAAAGTTAATATCGAATTCGAAGTAGCCCTTTATACTATCGTAAATTTCGCGAAAAGAGGTATAATTTATTAGGTATTGAAGGTAATAGTCCTTAACTTAGCCGGTGAGAATATTAGGAAATAATGAGTGAAAACCTGGCAACTTAATTTTCATTTAGCGACAGATGTTGAAAAATGAGCGTAAATTGACGTCGAGAAGGTTATACGACTTACCATTATACTTCTCTTTTTCTCCCTAGATATTAACAAACGTATTGATTGCCGTATAATCCGTATCCTTTATGGGGACGCGTTGGGGGGAAGGGTAATGTATTAGTTGTATAGATCTTTTTTACCTGGCTGGGAAAAAATCTGGGGTTGCTACTAATACTGCTATATAGGATAGTTACCTTTGGCGAGTTTGGAGGGAAAAAGCCAGTGGTCGTGCCTACAGTAGGCTTGCGTGTAAAGCCGGTCCTTCTTTAATTTGGTTATTGGAACTAAACGTATTGAGGAACTTAGGAGAAGTGAGGCTGAGGATTTCCATTGCAAAAGACTTAGCGATAATCCTCTTGGTGTTAAAATATTCAGCGAGGGTTTTATTTAATTTATTGGTCTAGAACGTTGATATCAATACCTTTAGCCGCGTTAGCAGCCCTTACTTCATAAGTTTGACCGTTACTAAGGGCGTACTTTACGTTATCACATATGGGTGTTAGATCGCTGAGCAAGTTAACATATTTTTATATCGCTAATACGCGAAGAGGCCTAATTTAGCTGAGGCTAAAAAGGAGGTCCCCTGGAGTGTGTATGTGAGCGTTACGATTTTTTAATCCCTTTCTATTTCGGCCGTAGGTCCTTTGGGTACTTTTTAAGTTGAGTTAATTCGAAGAGTATTTTCGCTAGCCTAATAACGTTTTCCTTCAGTACGTAGATACTTCGGTATTTAAGTTTAGTTTTTAATTTGGATTTGACAGTCTTTTCGGTTTCCTTTCATATGTCAAGTGTCCAGTTTCCAAAAAATCTACGGACTTTGAAAAACACGTCGTAGGATTTTCGTCAGCGACGTGTTTCAAGATAAAGTAGCCAAAGAAGTTGGTTAAGTGCTTTTCGGTTAATTTTTCATTAACATCGTGTCCCTCAAGATTGTAGTTATAGTACTTGGTGATAACTGATCCGAGGGCTTTAACTTTTTCCATAAAAACCTAACTTGGAGCTATTTTGATGGTTTGGCCTATAGAGGGCTTGGTGGAGAGAGTGAAAAGAGTAAAACAGTGCAAAGGTCTGGCGTAAAGTGTAAGGTTGAAGGTCGTTAGTAGTGGTAGAGATCGAAGGTTGTTGTTTTTGGTGTAGGGACTTCGTCGTTTTTCTTGCGGTAGTAGCACCTGCAGTAGTATTGACTTAGCCATCTGCTAACTTACCATACTTTGAGACTTTAAATAGTCAATTTTAACGTTTTTAAAAAGTATTAACAAATGTTTTTTAGTGTTTTTTAATAGCGATACCGTCGTTACCTTTAAGCTTCTGTTAATACCGATGCAGCCTAGAAGTCTTCCCTACTAACTGCCGTTAAAATCGATGTAGCAGTAGAGGCCCTTTACAAGAATTTTTCCTCTACCCTAGCCGCAGTATAGAGCATTATAACCGGAAATTAGCTTCTTCTTCTACTTAGCCAATCTGTGCTTAACCTAATAAGTACTGATCAGTATTGGTAGGCCTTTATCGTTGCAATATAGTCGATTCAAATTACTGAGGTCGAAGTAACTGGTGTTGCGTTGATATTGTTGATTGGTGTGTAAGTTCTAAGTTTTGCAGACTGCTAGCCGGTCTGCACACTAATTTGTATGGCCAAATGCTTTGGCTTGTACCCTACTTTGAAGTAAGTACCTACTGCACTGCATTTGCAATGTAGCTACACAAACTGCAGCCAATATTGAAGTCATTACAATCAACTTTACTGCAAGTAAAATTGACTTGACTATACTGCATTTGACTTCTATTCCAACAGCTATAGTAATACTTGTAAAAAAGGTTTACGAAATTTCCCGAATTTGTAAAAATGCTATATAGTATACGGTAAAATCAGTTATTAGTTTATTAACTGCTTAGTTTACGAGAAAATTCGGATTAAACTATAATTTTAAGCCGACTATATATTTAAGAGCCGGATAAAAGCTAATTTTGTAACATACGTAAATGAATTCAAAGGCGTAGATAATTACCTTAACGCTTACCTTTATGAATACACCTTTGGTGAAGAGGACTTTAATGGTAATAATACTTATTTGACAGCCTAGAACGACGAGACCGCCCAGCGCATTTTTACAAACCTATAGGACGCCTCTTTTCTATACATTATAAGCTTTGATTATGTAAACGAAGTGCTTAACGTTTATATATCGTTACAATTCACGCTTTTAAATAAATCCGGCAACCAGTTTCAGAGTATTATATCTAATATTAATATAGCCGAAATATTAATAGCTGGAAAACGATAATTCGATGCGTTCTTAGCTAAATTCCCAAAGTTTTAGCTAAATCGAATGGGAAAATACCGAAAAGTCCTGCTTAGTAAATGTAAAACGTCATTACTTGAAACAATCATTATAAATACACGATTCGTACCGTTTAAATTTTACGTAATAAACTTTAAAATATTATTTCTTACTTTCATTAGTTAACATAAAAAAGTTTGAAGTTAAGGTTTGAAATACGATTAACCAGCTTATCCATTCCTTAGATAGTGTATTCATACTGTTCCAGTTTAAATTCGACTACTTATGGTTTTTCCCCAAAATATATATAATTAAGGATATTTACCTAACGTAGCCGAAATTACTAATATTATACCAACGATTTGAATACCCGGTTATAAAACGCCTTATACAACTGATTTATACCATAGGTTATACAGATATAAGAAAAGATATATTTCAAGTTATCAAAAAGTTTGGCCATAAGTATTAGCTATACTCATAAGCCACACGACGGTTTAAGTTCTGCCTTTAAACTATATAGACTTTGACTACTAGGTCATTTTTAATATTATGTATTTAAATAGCTAACTAGTCTTTTATACCGTTGACATGGTAATATTATTTCAAACCGCCAAATTTATACGAAGTGCTTTCGTTACAAATTATTCAACCGTTTTAGTTAACTTTTAGTTAAACGTTTACTAAAGACCTCCAAATTGAATTATATACGACGATAATACGGCCTTTAACTTTAAGAAATAGCGTATTAAGATTCGGATAACCGGTAATAAGTATACACAAATTTTAGTAAAAGCCTTATAAGGTATTATAAAATGTAAACGATACTATAAACCGCTTAAAAAGCGTATATAGTATTCTCCAAGGAACTAAAAGATACCAGTTTCAAGGAATCTATCCTTTAGATAGAGGTTAACGCTGTTAATAATATTTACAATCTAAGTAGATTTATTTTTACGCTCCTTATTTTTAGTACTTACCTAAAGATTTATACAAACTTTACACCATTACTAACCCCGGTATAGAGAGTGAATGTTATAGCGAATGCCATAACAGTATTACGTTTCTTGTAGACTAAGAACGACGTATCCAAAGCGTTGGATATAGGAAATGACTCACGTAAAACTGGTGTTTTAAACTTATTATTGTAATTTTAAGTTTTAATTTGGAAAACTAAAGACGGATAGATTGTCTTTTGGATTATTTGCATGTTTAAAAGCCATAATGTGTTTATTAATTTGTTAAACGGTATGAGGTCATTTCGTTGAATAATGGTACGAAAGTATAGAAGAGCAATAAAATGAAGCGGCCCGAAACTGTAGTCCGACTAAACCTACCTACGGGACACCCTTTAAAACGACGAATCCAAACCGCTTCCAGCTTTAACTGACCCCCCGAATTACGTATCCGGCCTTTTTCTACTAAACGAAAACGGCTCGTTTGTACCAACCTTATTAATACCTCACCACTGGGGTCGCCCTTTTAACTCGAAACCCAAAAAACGCCCTGTGATCTTTACCGCAAACTCCTTTATTACTTTAAAAAAATATGGAAAACCGTAAGTTTAACCTAAAGTTCTGTTACAACAGTATTATTACTGATTTAAGTACTCCATTCGAATAATCCACCAAAATAGAAATTTCTATTTTAATTAAATAAGACGTATTTCGCTTTGAACGGTTCGAACCAACGATTTACGACACCTATAAAAAATTTCTACTCGCCTCGTTTACGAAATTAAGGATAAAATCGGAAAACCTTACGAAAAAAAACCCGCCTGGTTATGAAAGGTTATAACAATAATAATAAAAAGGATATTATAACCTAATCTTCCACTTTATAACAAGTCAGCCACCGTTTGATTTTCACGTTCGTAGCTCCCTTCAGTATACTATATAGACTATATATTGAATTCCATAATATAAGGTAAATATATGCGCAGTTTAAGAAGCGATTTAAACGATATATTTTCGCCGATTTGCCTACTGATTTTAAAAAAGACTATCCATTTAAAACGATCTTACGTATTATAAAACCGCTTTATAGTTTAGTTAAAACTAGTGTTTTCTAGTATAATACTTACTAAAGATACTATAAAAACGGTTCGAAATAATCAGCTTAACTTTGGACCTGTATTTATTAGTGTTAATAGACCATTTTAAGGGCTTTATATTAATGGGTATGTAAACCGACGATATATCAACGTTATGTAACTTATCGGTTTCCGTATTTAAAAATGGAAACCTTTTTAAAACCGGCCTAAAAGCGAAAACTAAGACGTATCTGATAAAAGATTATATAATTAACTTTAATTACGCTACTATCACTCTTTGGAACGGCGTTTTACGCCTTACATAAAAAGGGTAGTTGGACAAAGTTACCCTTATCGTTTTAAATAACGTAAAACGGGCCAACGAATATAAATGTTGACGCGCTCAAAGTGTTTAAGTTGCCTTAATAACCTAACCGGAAACAGAATCTAATCTTTTAGTCGCTGCGCATTGCTAAACTACCCCGTTGAATAATATATGTAAAACGCTAAATAAACACCATTTGTGATAAATATATAATCCAAGAGGCGATTTATTATTTGTACCGTTAAATATAAGTATTGTAAAATTATTCTTTTTTACCAACAGCTCCCTGGTTAATAACAACAACTATAATTCGTAAAAAAACTTCGTTTTAATCCTTGGTAACGAAATATTGGCTCGAAACGGTTTTACTTTTCGTGAAAATATTATTTGTTAAAGTTTTACCAAATGTAAACAAGTTATAAAAAGCGTTTTAATCCTGTAAATCTATAATATAGTTAAAGGTTTCTATTCGGGTATTACTATGGCAATAAAGGTCTATATAATGATTTTTCACCTTAATTTATACCCTATTCTTTTTTCTATATGTACTAATTTCTTTTTACTTTATAAATGTCTGGTTAGATTAGGTATTACGAATGATAAACTTTTAATGATCGATATTATAACCTTACGAGAATTATATAAATTCCGGGAAATTAAGGAAACGAGGTAAATCGATGGAAAATCCAACTTAACGAACATAATAACCAAATTCACCTCAAACGAATTATTAAAAACGTTTATATCAATAAGTACGTTATTTATTAGTATTGTTAAAAAGGTTTTACGACTTAAATAGGGTTGGCATACATTACCTTACGTTAATATTTTTATTTTTTATTTTTATGTGGTCTGAAATATAACATCCGCGCCGTTCCTAAGTTTGTATCACGGTATATAACTTATATCTATATTGGCTTCAGGAATTTGTCTTTATTTGAATTTACTATTTCGTATCGCCTCTAATATACGATTATACTTTTTTATATATTTTCTGGACTTATTAGGTATTTTAATATTTAACATTTTTTATTTTAATTTACTATATTATACTGCTTTTAACATATTACCTTTTTCATTTTATATATTTCAAATTATATTCATTATTTATAAATAATTGTTTTTATAAAAAGCAATAACATTACTATATAGTATACTGTATTATGGCCGGGCGCACCAGCTCGACCTCGAAGGGCAATTAGTTTATATTAAATTCAAAGGGAAAAGATAACGTCATCGCGTTCTTACTATCCTTCCCACTGCCTTCCCCTTTTGTACTGGCGTTACCACTATTACTGCTATTGATGTTATCGGCGTTAGAGATAATATAGCCTTACGCATTAGGTCGTATATTCTTAGGCAAAGACATAATGAGGTTTTTACCCTTTTTACACAGACGTGCAATAACGTTGTTAAACTCGTTTATGTAATATATACGTAGGCTCTGTTTCTAGGCGGTAATAACGGTTGTCAACTTTTTAATCCACCGGTTGGCGCCTATTCCTAATTAGTATCGGATTATTTTAATTATTTGCGACCGCAGTTGTCTTTCGAAGTGCCTCAAATATCATTATTTTTGAAAAAAAAAAAAGGATTTTAAGAATTGGTTTTGACCCTTAAGTCAGCGGGCACGTAATATGATTTTAGTTTACAGCTTTAAAACTAATGAAACGAGGGTATTTCCATTATTAATCCGCCCATAACGGTGATAACAGTGTAATAATCACGCTAAATACCCGTGAGTAAATAGAAGGTGTTAGGGGGTTTATATTAGTAGTAAGATAATAGAGGTAACAAAGGTGCAATATCACGAAGATATTTATTCGTGCTATAGAATGATCACTAGCCGTTAGGCTATTCAGGTATATAGACTGAATACTTAGATTGACAACTGAAGAGCTAAGAAGGAAATACTATCTATGTGGTGATGGCTGTGTCCTTATATCCTATGGCTTTCATACCATCTTTAGTACTGGACCGCTAAAGTCACTGGTCGCTTCTTGCGATCCTATGTAGTATCGACTGAGCCGCTCTTTAGCCCTTGCGGTCCCAACCCTAACCCTGGGTCCTTACATAAGAGATATCTCCGCTTGATGTGTTAGACATCAAGCTTCTGGCCGCTGGTCTGTTCCATAGTCTGCAGTTGGTCCTTGGGTTATAACAAACAGATTGAACAACCTTTGTTTTCGTAATAATCGTTAATAAACTTGCCCACGGCTGCGGATACAATATATAATACATGAAACGTGTTTATTAACAGCTTGAAGCTACGGATTCAGTTATATCGATTTGATGCTTTATACGTTAAAAAAGCTTCATAACGTACCTGAGCGATATGGAGTTCTAAGCGGTGGAGTAAGTCCGCTCCGTACTCCTTATTTATAGGAAAATTAAAGTAATTAAACATGTGGATTTAGTGAATACACACCGCGAAAAAGTTTTATAAAGTTACGTTTGCAGAATCGGAAGGCCTTTGCGGGTAAGTGGGTTTTTACCTGCGGGGAAAAGGTAAGGTTTATAACTTAAGGAGCTTTTTGCTCCTTCTCCTAAGAGCTTAAGGGAAAGGGAAAGGGAAAAAGGGGAAAGGGGGGGGGTAGTGGCGGCGACGAGAAATGAGGAGGCGGCGGTGATGGAAGCTGGCGAGGCCGGTGTAACGGCGATGGAGAGAAACAGCGGAGATAAGGGAAAGGTAGTGGCAGCGAAAGAGGAAAAGGCTAAAGGGGACGCGGCGGTAGTAGAAGAAAAAGAGGCCGAGGAGGCAATAGTGGTGGGGTAGTGTAAGGCGGGAGCAGAAGCGGTTATGGATAAAATTATATCCGATAAGAGTGGGTTATTAGCGATAGAGGTAATGACAGCTACGGTGGCGGCGACGGTGGCGGCGTAGCGGCGCTCCCGTGTTAAACGGCACCTAGCTAACCTGTTTTTACGCGACATTTATCTAAAGGTAAGGTTAATATATGGGTATTAGTCGAATAACCTACTTATTAAAACGGTTTAGATTGGTTAATTGAAATAAAGGTTAAGTTAAATTGAACTAGAGACTTGTATTAACTGGAAATATACGTCTTTAAAGAGGGAAAGAAAAAAGTTTTACTTAGACCGATAATGATATATCTCTTTATATTAACATAAAATAGGTAACGGCATCATTACCGCTATGCAATCACTCCTGTAACGCCTATGTCATCACACTCTTATCGAAAACGACAAGAGACGCTATTAACAAACATATCGCTACCGATTAATTACATTAACTAAGCTCTTATGTAATGATCACACTAAATACCCGTAAGTATATAGAAAGTGTCAGAGGGTTTATATTATCAAGAAGGTAGCAGAGGTGCTGAGTGAACAATATCACAACCATGCAAGTAATGATCAAAAGCCGTGAGGCTATTCAGAATATATTGAGACTGAATACTTAGATTGACAACTGAAGAGCTATGAAGGAAATACTATCTATGTGGTGCTGACCGTGTCCTTATATCCTTAATTCTTCATACGTCCTCAGTGCTAGATCATGTTGGATCAAAACATGATCTCAATGATTCTTAGTGCGTAACCCTAACCCTAAGGTTGCTGACATAAGAGATATCCCCACCTGATGTGTTGGACATCAGGTTCTTAGTGGCTTAGCCCCATACTGGCCTGTTTTCTAACCCTCCAATGTTCTTGAGTCATAACACCTTATTACAATTACCATCGCAGCTAAAAATTACTAATTTAAAACTTTATAATTGGTACCGCAACCACACTATTGTTACAGAAGTTACTAATTCGAACCTTTGTAATTAGTATCGCAACCATACTATTGTTTTCAAAGTTACCAATTCAAATCTTTATAATTAATACCGTAACTACACTATTATTACAAGACTACGTACACGGAATGGACTTATTACAACTATACTATCGCTATTAAGTTATAGGTATAGAATATGAAGAAGAAAGAAAAGATTGTTTGTGTAGATATTACTATACATCCTTACAATTAATATACATAGGCCAAATGACAATATACTATATTGCAAGGTACATTCCTATAGAGTGCACAATAATGTGTCACGCTATAGGCTGCACTTTTGCAAAGCGCAAAGTGCATTAGGCGTGGAGCGGTCTGGAATAAGTATTCCAAAGCCTACAAAAAAAGGGCCACTGCCCGGATGAGAGGTTTATAACCTTTCATTTGTGATATGCACTCTCTGGAATGATCCTTCCGGATCTATCTATCTTTTACTACAAATACCAATCTAACGATTACTCTTCTACTCTTTTACTTCACATGAAATAAGTAGAGACTTTATAGATAGTTATCTAATCTACTAAACCTTTATCAAATGTAAAAAAATCATATAAAACATACTAGTTTTAAAGGTCTACAGTATAATAGTAAACTTTAATATAGATATAGTATTATGAAAAACCTTTAACGTTATTACTAGGTAACTAAAGATTCCTTCTATTCTAGTAGTAATTTATACCGAATCTAAAAGCTTATTTAAATACCCTTCAAAGTTTGGAGCTATTAGTGAAAAACCCTTAATAATCAATGTAATAACACTTCGTGAACCTCACGAAAAAAAAAGGATTAAAAAATTCCGGTAAATTGATAGTGAGGATAATCCTACTAATATCATAATGAAGGCATTGCTGAATAAGACCCTTGAAAGGTTTGTAAATAGCAATAAATTTACTATACGTATCGAGGGCTATATTAATAGGCTGTCCGGTAAAGTTAAATTATGTAACGACGATAGTTAGGAATATATTGGTACACCGGAAAACTACTAAGAGATTGATAATAACAACTTCATTAATTAATACAGTTAAAGTAGAGGCTTTTATATGTTTGTAGCAGAACACTTTTCGTAAAAATCAATAAAGTCGAACCTTAAAGTCGTGAGGCAAATAACGGCAATTAGGGTTAATTTAAGTACAAATGAATGGAATTCAATAGGGAGGTTAATTAAAATTAATAATAGTCTAGCTAATTAATAAGATTGTAATTCAATGCTTACCGAAAAAGATTAGTTAACTATATTAGCGTACGCGTACAAACTAAAAAGCCGCCAGTATTAAAATAGTAATATTTGCAATGTAATAGGTCAACTTTACTTACAGTAAAGTTGACTATACTAACTGCAAGTTTAGTGTATTGTTGTATGCGGGCCTACTGTATTGGCTGTAAAGCAAGTATAATATGCGCCCACTTTACATTATGGCTGGGGCCAAGCAATTGGCCATACAAATTACTATGCAAACCGGCTAGCGGTCTGCCAAACCTAAAACAATACATCCACCGCTTGACCACACAATACTACTGTTACTTCGACCAATCGAATCGACAACCTTGCAACGTCTAAAGCCCTACCAACAATCCCTATAATTAGGAAACGGTCACGTTACAGGGTGCACTTTTGCAAAGTGCATGATAACGTGTCACGCTGCAGGATATACCCTTGTAGAGTGCATAATAGCGTGTTACGCCCCTGGAGGGACGTTGGCAAAGTGTATGGTAAAGTGCCACGCTCCGGGTGAGAGCTTATAAGCTTTCACCTGAGGGGTGCACTCTCTGGAAGCCTCTTCTCCCTTTTGATCATCCAATAATGTACCTTACTACTTGAATATTCTATACTGTCTTCTTCTTACGTTGACGTACAGAGACCTTACTGACTGTTTCCATTACCATTCTCTGTCTCTTGTTTCGAAGACATTATAATATGACTTTCCAACCTCAACATCTGAGGTATTGGGGTAAAACACTAGCCTGCGTCAACACATCTGATTTCACCGAGGTAAGTTTTACCGTGGAGTAGCTGGTGAACACGTGGCAAAAGTGGGACGTGGCCCGTGCACCCTAGTCCAGGGAAAACAATTCAGGAGAGTCTTCCTTCTTCAAGAGGAGCGTTGCCTTGATTTATATCATATGTTCTACTGGAGTCCAGTGTACTGTATCGATGGCGCAATGGGAAACGCAGAAATCAAACTCGGGCCATGATCTGTAGACTGTGTTTGGTTTGTGACAATAAGTTCGGCAGCGGGATCCCATTCCGCGTCATCATGCCTGATTTCATTTCGCACTGACCGCTACCATGCAGGCTGTAACGGCTATAACGTTTAAAAAGGGATATGCCAAGATGCTGCGGCTGATGCTAATGTGTCAAGTCCACTCATGCACAGCTTCCAACTCCTTCAACACTGGTCACCGACTTCAGTGCCGACATCCCCGAACACCTGTAGCCCACAAATTATGGCGAATCAACTCCACAACAGCCATCCAGAGGAGCGGAGTGCGTCGCACCGCTGGAGGTGCCTCGTCGTAGCCTCGCTCCTCCTGACCGTCCTCAGCCTCGGCATCGCTAGCAAGCCACTTCTCTTCGAGAAGATCAGCCGCCCTCACATCTTCCATACCCCAGCCCACATTCCATCCGCAACAGCAATCGCCGGCGGCGCCCAAAAAATCAACTCTGGCGACATGCACGTGGCCGACAAGGCCGACAAGGCCGACAAGGCCGACGGCTCGGACGCCGACCGCCCGCTCGTGCTATACGCCTACGCCGAATCCAACTCAAGTAACGCGCGCGACAACCTCAAGTTCTTTCTGGCGCGCGGGATGCACGCGAACTCTGACTTCGTCTTCATCTTCAACGGCGCCACCGACGCCATGGACCTGGTCCCCGCGCACCTGCCCAATGTGCGCGTCGTGGCGCGCGAGAACACGTGCTACGACATTGGCGCGTACGGCGAGGTCTTGACGCGGGACGGGCTGTGGCACAAGTACCAGCGCTTCATCCTGCTGAACGCGAGCGTGCGGGGGCCGTTCTTGCCGATGTGGAGCAATGACTGCTGGACAGATACGTTTCTCAACAAGATCACGGACAAGGTCAAGGTGCGTTATTTTGTCTGCTATGGCGCTCAGTTTGGTGAGTGACACGGTGGCTGACCAGGCACACACTCTTTTGTGCAGCTCGTTGGACTCTCGTATTGTTGTGAGCCGGTGCCGCACCTGCAGTCCATGGTCCTCGCCACAGACAGTATTGGCATGGGTATCCTCCTGGATCCCGCACTCGCCGGCTCTGTACCGCTCTCTACGCCGCCTTTTCCGCCAGGAGGCGGCAAAGAGCTCCCGACCGGCTTCTCCCACTGCTACAACGACTTCACACATGCGGTACGTCCTCGTCCTGCTCCTCCCCAGCTCCCATCTCCCATCTCCCAATGCCATGTCTTCCACCATCGCGTCCAGATACTAACACCAACTCGCCGCCCCCCGACATAGATCCACGCCGAGATTGGCCTGAGCCGCCTGATCCAATCGAAGGGCTATGGCGTTGACCAGATGCTGACCTCGGTGCACTCGATGGACCTGCAGGTTTACTGCGACCCGAAGCGGTTAAACAAAAAACTGATAGACCACCACAGGGCCGGGGCGTACTTTGGCAAGAACGTGCACCCGTACGAGCTCGTGTTTTTCAAGGCGAACCGTGGCATCGACGACGAATTGATGGAGTTGTTCACTGGGTGGCATTATGACATGAACGAGACCAGTTGGGATAAGTGCGGGCGGCGGAAACAGGCGTCGTAAACGGATGTGTGGGCAGTTGCGGCCAGCCGTGGGCTGGCAGTGCTGGGGGCTTACATTGTAGTTCAGTTGTCAACACCTGAATTGCACCAGAAGAGAACAACATCAGTAATGGAAACCTTGGACACTTGCACCAGCCCTCCTCATGGCGACCCTGCTGACTAATGTGGTTCGCAAACCCCGCCGACGATGGTTTGCTTGCACACCCGATTAGTCAGGTCTGATAGGGCCTACATCTTGTGTTGCACAAGCAGCCCGAGTCGCCAGCTGAAGAAACACCAACACGGTGACATCATTCTGGTCCTGAAGTCTACCGTCATTATCACTGTGCACTGCGTTGTTTGCATCCTTGATTGCACCAGCCTATTTCTATGCCCGGCTGGCTCTGGTGTGCCGAGTTTGGCGAATGTCGATCTCGCGTCGGCGACAGGACGCTTCACGCCCACAGCATGCCGCACTTTGGGAGTGGATTACTGCCTCCATCAAGCCTCCGAGCCCGAACAAGACACGCAGCTCCTCTGCCTCCAACTCCCCCATCACGCCCTTCTGCTACATGAATGCCCAATGGAGCTAATGCCTGGTCCGGCCGAGATGGCTGGTTGTCGGTGCTAACGAGCAACACTCAGCAGCCGACCGTCCGCGAAAAGTCAGGCTCGACTCACAAAAGGGCGGCGTCGGCGTGTCAGGCAGTGCCAGCATCGTGGTCTCCTTCATTTGCAATCCGACCTCTGACCACGACCATGGCCACCAGTCCCTCCCTCAACTTGGCGAGCCCGAGTCCCTCCCGACACCCCAGAGAATGGCTGTTGAGCCCGACTAGATCCTACCCGAGATCACCCTGGATCAAGAGCCATACATGAACATGGTAGCGAGCTTCGACTGGGCCTCGACCCCTCTTGGGCTCCCGGATGCATGGCCAGCCCTCCTCAAGCAGTCTTTCGACCAGATCATGGCGGATGCCCAACCGACTGCCATTTTCTGGGGCGACCAGTACCTAGTGCTTTACAACGAAGCTTTCAGCAAGTTCTGTGGGTCGCTTCATCCAGAAGCGATGGGCAAGCTTGGTCAAGACTGAGGAGGCCCTTGCGGAGGAGCTTCATATCAAGTGGTCCCTGGTGCCCATTACAGATGAAGACAAAGTTGTCGGCTTCATGCATCCTGTCCTGGAAACGACCGCGATCCGTTTGTGGGAGAGACGCGTGAAAATCTTGGTCGACCTCGGGTATGCGCTTGTCACGGCCCAAGAAGTTTCATCCTACTGGTCAAAGGTGATTGAGGCTCTGGGCACGGCCACTCCAGACTACGATATTCCGCTCGTTGCGCTTTACTCTTGTGAGCGGTGACTTCATGACTGCTTCGATGCAGACTTGTCCAGAAACCCAGCCGCATTTGTGCGGGGATTCGTCCAAAATATGCCGGTTTGAGGGCGGGCTCGGCATCCCTGAAGGGCATGCCCTCGCTTCGTCCAGCATATGCCTGCAGATCAGCGAGGATGGCCTTGCGTCCATCTTCCGCGAGGCTATCCAGAGTAAGGCCCCGCTCGTTTTGCAGACCAGGGACGGAAGCCTGCTCGAGTCTCTGCTCCACGGCCTACACTGGAGGGGATATGGAGATGCGTGCCACAGTATCGTGGTCTTGCCCATCCGACCTACCCGGGAGGAGAACGTTATGGGGCTGCTGCTACTGGGACTGAATCCACGGAGGAGGCCCTTTGACAATGACTACCGCCAATTTATTTCATTGTTGAACCAGAAACTTGCCACAACGTTGGCATCGACCATGTTGCTGGAAGAGGCCCGGACAGGGAGGATTGCAGTGGAAGAGGCTGCTCACGAGCAGGCATTGCTGGATTCAAAGTTGGCAGACCGCACGAGAGAGGCCAGTGAGTCTTAGAAGAAATTCGAGGCTGTGGCAGATTTCATCCCTATTGGAATGTGCTTCCAGAATGGCCAGGGTGTCTTGACCTACGCGAATGATGCCTGGCATCGGATCACGGGGAACCCACAAGGGGAGACTGGTCCATTAATAGCACCGAGGGACATAGTGTCCTACATCTTTGAGGACCGTTCCGATGTAGTGCGAGCCTACGAGCGACTAGACACCGAGGACAATGTCACTTTCGAATGCCGACGGGTCCGCCGCAACAGAGTCAACTCCCCGCCACCTTTGATGATGAGGGAGTATTAAAGTTTCGAGAAGGCAGGGATCGAGCTCCCAGGATTAACGATCAGGCTTCCGAGCGCCACATTGTCGCAGCGGCCCGCGCTGAGCGAGCCCCGGATGGCACGGTGCTTCAGGTGCTAACATGTTGAACAGATGTTACGATTCACAGGAAGACAGCAGAGGAGGCCATACGGCGAGCCCAACAAGCCGAAAATCTGAAACGAATGGCGGAGCTTGCAACTGTGGGCATGTATACTCGATGGCAACCTCGTGGAGGCCAACGTCTTCTTTGAGATGTGTGGCCTTGATAAGGATGCCACCGACATGCGGATGACCATCTTTCAGCCTTGGGAAACGTGCGTCGATGAAGAGGATCTGCCCGTGTTGAAGAGCGTCATGAGCAAGGTCATCCACGAGGGATCGCCGCAAACTTGTGATTCGCTGTGAATTACCTCGCACGGTCGTCGACAGCCTTGGCACCGAGATTATCGCTCCAAGATGGGCGCTCGGGATATTCATGCCCGTGATATCCTCGGACGGGCCCTCCACAAACCTCGGGCCGCTACTCGCCCAACAGCTCCACCGCGGCGGCCACAAGGGCCTTAACGGCCGCTGCCCGCCGCGCCGGTCCCTGCTGCTGGGAAGGGGCAGGGCCCGGGGAGGGACGGGGCGCGGCGGCGGGTCCCGGCGGGAGAGGGGTGACGGAGACAGTGACGGGGGTGACGGAGACAGCGACGAGGGCGTCGGCTGCAGGCTCGTCCTTAATCAAGCCTGTCTCTCCGCCGCTGCTGCTGTCGCTGTCGCCGCCGCCGTCGGCGCCGCCTCCACCGGGGTAGGAGGCCAGACGCCCCGGCGCTGCCCAGCGGCCGGCCAACAGCGCCGCGGCCGTGGCCTGGGCAGCGCCGCCCTCCGCCGCCTCAACGGCGGCGCGGAGGGGCCGCCGGAGGGCGGTCAGGCGCCATGCTGGCGCCTCCGCGGCGACGCCAGCGCGGTAGGCGGCCAGAGGCCCGGCGGTGGCGGCGGCGACGGGGATGCACCCGCCTTTTCGCTTTGTTACTACCGACCATCAGGCGCCGGGCAGGGATTGATGAGGCCGCGTTTCTCGGCCCGACTAGGGCTACAGTTTACACGCTCACGGGTCTCTAAACTGTAGGGTACCCTAAGGTCTTGTTTGGAAGGATGGCTCGGAGGCCCTGGGGCTTGCACAGGTTTTCGGAGGACCCGGGTTACGATCCCTCCCGCCGGTATCTACAGGATTATTTCGTAGCAGCAAGTGTTATACTTCATAGATGGCACTGCCCGGTGATAGCAAAATATATATATATATATATATATTTGGACGGTACGGTCGAGTCTTTCTGCGGTTGCGTGAGCGAAGTCTCGCTGCCAAAGTGGCAGCTCGAACAGGAACGACTCCGCAAGGAGGAAGCCCTCGAGTCGAAGAGGCAGCAGGAGAACTTCATCGACATGACGAGCCACGAGATGCGCAACCCCCTGAGTGCCATGATACATTGTGCCGACGCTATGATCGCATCGCTGTCAAAGGCACTCCATCGTTCGTCGGTGAATACGAACGGCGAGGGGAAGCTTGGGGCCAAAGGTCGGCCGGAGGACCGGCTTCTCATGGAAAGCAGCGTGGAGAACACCGAGACAATCATTGCATGTGGGGGTCAACGACTCTGCCTAGCACAAGCCGCCTCATTGTCAGGGAACTTTGCTGATGAGTCTGATGAACAGGCGCACAATTTCAACAGAGGATCGTGGATGACATACATCCTCACCATGTCCAAACTGGACTCGAAACTTCGGGCCGTCACACCAATGACTGTCGCCCCACTCGAGATCGCCAAGGAAGCGCTGAAGATGTTGGAGGTGGAGGCCCAGAGTGTTGGCATTGACTTACAGATCAAGGTTGATCAATCCTATCATCAGCACGAAATCGAGCACCTAGATCTCGATCCATCGCGTCTCGAGCAAGTCCTCATCACCCTTCTCACCAGTGCGTTGAAATCCACCAAATCTGGCCCGACACGCAACGTGACTATTACCCTCAGCGCGTCCCTTGAGAGGCCTAACGACTGTGCGGTGCAGTTCACGCCCCCACGATTGCCTCCCCAGACTCCATTGATCAGAAGCTCACAAAACGCGGCCTTGGCAGATCATGGCTTCGCGGTCGATGTGGCCAGCCACGGTCTTGAAGCACGCGACAAACTCCGCGCTTCAGACCGGTGGGTCCGCGGGCGACCTCAACCTCTCCAATACAACCTCCCTCCCTGACATGGACTTCCACAGCTGCTCAAAGCCCCAAGACAGATAGATTCACGCCCGTGGTCACGCCGACCAACTTCCGCCGGAGCCTCCTCCTCATGGACAGGAAGATAGATGCCCGTCCAAGACGGCCTTGCGTGCACGCGGCAGATGCGCGAGCTCGAGGCGCAGCGTAAGATCCTTGGCGGGTACATGTGGCCGTCAGCGGCCGTCGATCTTGCGCAAGGGATTTGGTAGGTTGCCATTGCATGTACAAATGCAAGATATGGTCCACGATGGACCACAGCTTTGCAAGCTGGTCCGATCGGGACGTAGAGCAGTGCAGGGGGCAATGAAGGCCAGAAATCAGCGAGAAAACACTTGTGCTGTTGGAACAGTAGTAATTGCAGTGCAGTCAGTCAACTTTACTGTAAGTAAGTTGACTGTACTGACTGCAAATTGAGTGTATTGTTTTTGTGGGTTTACTGTAAAGTCACGTACAGTATGTGCCCACTTCAGACTAGGGCACGGGCCAAGCAATTGGCCATACAAATTAGTGTGCAGACCGGCTAGCGGTCTGCCAAACCTAGAACAAAACATCCACCACTTGACCACGCAATACTACTGTTATTTTGACTGATTCGAATCGACAATATTACAACGTCTAAAGGCCTATCATTGGCAAGGCCTATCAACACTGATCAGTGCTTATTATATTAAATAAAAATTGGCTAAATAAAAGAAAAGGCAACTTTCTAGCTACGCTTTATATAATTGCAAGGTAAGGGGAAAATTTTTTACGAAGGGCCTTTACTACTACGTCAATCTTTACAGCAATAAGTATAAAAGATTTCTAAACTGCGTCAACCTCAATGGAAGTCTAAAGGTAACGATAGTATCGTTATTGAAAACACTCAAAAATCTTTACGAATCTTTTTTTAAAAACAAACGTTAAGATTAACTGTAAAAAGTTTCAAAGATTATCAAATTAGTAAATAGCTAAATCAGTAATACATCTTTATCCTATATTTTTTTACTATTATCCAACAAAAAGAACTTGTACCGTTGAGCAAATTGACGAATATATTATAATATTTCAACCAGTTCATCTTTTATGGGCCAATTTATCTGTCTTTCAATTTCTTAATCAAGACTTCAAATTGTAATAATAAGTTTAAATCGTTAGTTTCGCATAGGCTATTCCTTATGACTAAGGCTTTAGATATGTCGTTTTTAGTCCGTAAAGAACGTAATACTATTATTGCCTTCGCTACATTCTTCGCCCTTTATATGGTGGTTGGTAATAATATAGAATTTATATAAATATTTGTGTAAGTATTGAAAACAAAGAGCGTAAAAAGAAGGTAACTTACACTAAAAGTGTTATTAATGGTGCTAACCACCATTTAAAGGATGAATTTCTTGAAACTATTAATGTTGCATTTATTACACAACACTATATGCGCTATTTCAAACAGTTTATAATATCATTTACATTTTAATACCCTATAAGGCTTTTATTAAAATCTATTTACACTTATTACCGGCTATTCGAGCCTTAATATATTATTCGGTAAAGTCGAAGACCGTATTAACGTCGTATATAATCCAGTTCAAAAGCCTTAGGAAAATGTTTGACGAACAATTAACCAAAGAGTTTTAATAATTTATAACGGAAGTGTTTCATATAAACTTAGCAGCTTGGGAATAATATTACTGCATCAACGACGTAAAGAACTGGTCAACCGTCCAGATATATAATATCAATAATTACTTTGTAATTGAAGTCAATATCGTTTTAAAAGCGGAACTTAAATCTTTGTAAGGTCTCTAAATATAACTAGTACTTATAGGAAAACTTTTTAATAACTTCAAAGACATTCTTTCGCATATTTGTATAACTTACGATTTAAAGTAGTCGTAAAAGGCGTTTTATAATCGGGTATCCGAATCGTCAGTGCACTATCCGTAATTCTGATTACGTTAAATAAATAGCTTTAATCGTATATACTTCGGGGAAAAACTATAAGTAATCGAATTTAAGCCGGAATGGTACAGATATGCTATCCGAGGCGCTAATAAGTTAATTAGTCATATTCCGGACCTTAATTCCAAGTTTATTTATATTAGCTAATTAAAATAGGAATAGTATTTTCAAGTATATTACGTAAACATTAACTGATTCGAATCGTGTATTTATAACGACTATTCCAAGCGATAATGTTTTGCTTTTATTAAATAAAACCTTTCGGTATTTTCCTATTCAGTTTAGCTAAAACTTCAAAAAATTCGTTACAATCGCGTTAAATTATCGTTTTCCGGTCGTCAAGATTTCAGTTACACCGATATTAGGTATAATGCCCTAAAAACAATTACCGTATGTAAAGGGACTGAGGCCGGATCTGTCGCTTAAGGTGGTCAGATTCTCGTCTATAAACCTCGATGAAGAAGAAGAAGGAGGAGTCCCTGCTAGGGAGCAGCTATAAAGCTAAGATGGTATATCCCTTCTCCAGTCATGTGAAGTGTCCTCAAACAGCTTTCTTCCTGCTCTAAAGCATCGAAAGAGTGTATAAAACTACCAGAGTTGGATCTCTGGTAATACTAGCCAGGCACTAGCCTATAATATTACCTCCAAAAACACCTCTATCGTTCCTTCCCTCGTTTTTTTTTTGTTTAATATTGTGATATAAAGCGCCGTAAATATAAGGAAGGTATATGCACCTTCTAAAACAACACGTTTCTGTGTAAAAGGCACTAGGCCAACGTCATATGAAAGGGGCTTTAACTCCCTCTCCTTTCTATAAATAATCCTTAAAATCTTAATTATAAAAGATAAAACTTCCTTTTTCCCTTAACATTTAACTTTTTCATATAACGTTAATACTTATATTCATTAATACATAATTTTTTTGTTTGTAATCTCAGTATTCACTTTACTTATCAACGTCACGATAAATCCTTAGCTCGCCGCTGAGGTAGATAAAGCCATTAAAAATATACGTTATATACTTTAAAACTGCTTATTTCTTACTAACGAGTATAAAGTTTCCTACCATAAAAGCCATCGACATATACCTTAACGGAACTAGAAAACAGATATGTTTTAAATACGCTTATAAATTAATGTATAATCTCTGAAAGTTTTGCCAAAAGACTAAGGGTAAATGGTTCTAATAGTCGCTAGAGAATTGCTAACAAGTAGCTAAATATTGGGTTTCAATACCGTTTCTATTTCTTTAAAGCCACGGGTCGCAATTCTGGTAATATGTATACGTCGTTGGATCTAAACCCGGATATAAATAAGGCCGTTAAAAAACTGTCGAAAGCGTGTTTAGCGTTCGACTTTCAGAATCGAGATAAGTTTACAAACCCTATAAGCCTTTCCCTAGGTGCTAACAAGCGGCTAAAAAACGTACAAACTTAGGTAATCGCCGCTAAAAAGGCCATAAAAATCCATCGCGCTATGCAACGTAAGGTTAATACCCGAAGCGGAGAGGGTTCTATTCCCACCACTCTCATGCAGTCTAGAGGCCTACGGGCCGTACAGTTAATAAACGAGGAACGTAATATTGAGGCAAATTTTTTAAAATTAGGTAAAAACGTAAAGGGGGCGCGGCTAACGAGCAGCTAAAAAATATTACTAAAAGCAATACAAAAATTTATTAAGATTTAGTAATTCATTAATACTAAGTTAAGTTTTATAAATACTAGATTAAGTTAGCTTATCGAAATAGGTAAGAAAATGCTAAGTAAAAACTCGGACCAGAACTTCGAGGACATATTTAAATAAGGGCCCGTTTATAGTCGTTCGTTTTTCGTCTTTATTAATATTAATACGCTTATTTAGTATCTGCTTACTAACGGCTTATACGCCTCTCCTTTTGGTAAAATAAAGTGTAAAATTATACCCATTTACGGGCTAAACATAAGGGCCCATCGTTGTTTTTAACTGGTTCGTAACACGATTCAAAGGTATCGAGTATCACAATATTAAAAAAATGTAAAAGCAGCGTTTACTTTAAATGTATATAGCATACTTATTTAACCAAAACTTACCGTTTCAGTTAGTTATAAAGTTGGGTACGTCCAACTTAAGGTTTATTACAGGCTTGTAATATATTTTAGACTTAGTATTTCGGTTTTGTTTTACCATCGTAGTCTTTAATAATCGTAAATTGCGGTTAAAAGTCTCGAATTTGCTGGTTTGAAAGCGGATCCGAAAGGGTTCGAACGAGTTAATCTATATGAAATCGAAAATACTTTCTATCAAATACATTAAGTTTAATAACGTAGGAGTCTATTATATGCATGACCTAATACTTATTATAAAATCCGCTTAAAGTTTTGGAAAATTAGCTTAATTTATGGTTTTTTTTTTAAAAAACCAACCGTCGTCGCCAACTCGAAAACGTTTTAAGGGGAAACGCTGCTTATTATCGGTTTCCTATATACGTTTTTATGTAACCATTTTTACGACTTGTACAAATTCCGTAACTTCGCGAATCCATTAAATGAAGTTTTTAGCCCTTATGCGTAATATCGTTGTCGAAACAAAAAAATGTTATACTGGTTAAATAAAATTAACGTAATAATTATGAGTTATAAAAAGTGGGTTAATAACGATAATCGTCATATCTTTATTATTTGGTACTAGTTAATAACCGGTTAATAAACGGCTTTAATCGAATTATATATAAACTATGAATAAGCATAAATACGTAGGGATTTCCTAATTTACGCGTTCGGTTACACCGTTAGTTTTGGAGTAAAAGGCAATATTTAGGCGTTGTTTCACCTTAATTAAGTTATAATATCGTTTTCAAAATCCATTAATCCAATTCGAACCACGGTCGCTAATAAGCGTACGCGGAAAACCATAAAACCGCTAATAATAACTGAAAAACCATTTCGCATAAACCTCGACGTTTGTAATAATTATAACCTGGAAGGTGAAGACTTTACTGAAGCGGTCCATAATAATTATAAGGTGAATTAAGTTACCTTTGTATTCATAAGGTAAATTACCTATAAAGTCGACGGAAAACTCGTTTTAAAGCTGTTCGAAAACCGAAAAGAGTTTAAAAAGTCATTTTCGACGGTGTCTCCAATAGGTTATACGGTTATGAACGTCGTAATTACGGCAAAAGCGACGGACCGTACGATATAAAACTAATTAAAAATACGTTTTGAAAAGGATAACGATTATAACGTTGCGAACTAAATAACCGGTAAAAAACGAATCGTAAATAGTTTAAATTAACGAAGTAATAAGCAACTTATAAATAGGTACCTAAATACGGTCGCGAAACCTCAAAACTTTATCGTCGTTTACCCGGTATTCCGAATTAAAACCTTTAACGTACAGTCGTCGTCGGTACGGATATATATTTAAAATATCGGTCGTTTATACGTATTGTATGTATTAAACGGGGGTAAATAGTGTCGCATATAATAATGATATCTTAATAACTTTAAAGATTGATGTTAGTAAAATGTTTACGGTCTTTTAAAATTGATTCGCCAGTGATGGTTAACCGGAAGACGTACGTATGCGGGAGCGGCTTAAAAGTAGATTATTCGGGACGTAACAATTGGAGTTTGTGGCCCAGGTAATGTAGATCTGAAAGGCCATTAAAATATCCTAATCTCGTAGTAATAGTACGTTGAGTTGCGTGTAGTCCGTTACTTTATTATATATCAATCGAAAGCTAAATTGCAAAAAGCGTTTAAATTAACAAACTTATCATTCGGAAAACCGCTGTGTTGTCATAAAATATTCCAAGTTTTTATAGTTTGTTAAAATAGTAAATGGGCGTGTCGTACCTCGGAGTTCCGCGTTTTATATTTTTAAACAATTTATAATACCGAATAGCTTTTTTTTGTAGATTTCGTATTTATATTTGGCGGGAGATAAACATAGGGAGTAGTACGTTATTAGGCATAAGTTTCCATGATTGTCGCATTAAAGGAGTCAGCTTTTTAAGGCTCAGTCAAAATAGTTGGCTTCGAAAAAGGCATCGCAGTTGGGGTCCTATTAGATGAATACGGGTTCGGAAGAAAAAAAACTAAACTTAAGCTATTTAAAAATAGCTTTTTATTTAAGATTTAACGAAATAAAATACCTTTACGGGTAAGCCGTAATAATAGTCCGATAATTATCGAGTAATTTCGGATAAAATCACGATAAAAATTTACGAACCCTAAAAAGCCCTGTACTTTCAAAACTGTTGTAAAAAACGCCAATTTACGGATAACACGCAGTTTTTCTGGTTCTATATGGATGCTGATATTAGCTTCGATAACGAATCCTAGGTACTTGGTTTTTTAAACACCGAACTAGTATTCAAAAATACTTGGGTTAAATTCCGCGACGTTTAATACGTGAAGGATTTGTTTAACCTTAGTTATATAATCGTTAAAGGTGTTATTAAAATAAACAAAAACGTTGTTGAGTTAGACTAAATAAAAAAATATCGAGGAAAAGGCGTAATGAATTATTAATATACCGTTAAGAGGTAACAGGGGCGTTAGAAAGAACGAAGAGAGTAATAAATTACTTAAAGAATCCGAAACGTATACGAAATACAGTTTTCTATTTATCTCACCCCCTGATACGAAATTTGTAAAAGAAAACTTTAATATCCAATTGAATAAACCATTTAATTCACGAAATATGAGTAAACGTTTTTTTAATAAAAGGAAACGAGTAATAATTTTCCTTTGTAATAATATTAAACCGGCAATAATCGATATAAAATCGTAACCCTTCTTCGAGTTTTTTAAAGAAAAGAACCGGGGAACCCGTTAAAAAGTTGTTTATTCGAATATACTCTTAATTAAATAGTCCGGTTAACGTCTTTCGTAATACGGAAAACTTCTTACACAACATATCGTATAAAGGTCTTTATAGTACTTCAAAAAGTTAGTTCTGATTATCGGTATGAAGGGGAATCTTGTAATCCGCTTTAAAGTGGTAAGGGAACAGCTTGTCGCCAAGGGCTTTGTCGAATAAGGGTGCTAATTCCCTAAAACTAATAGAAAGTATGTCGTAAACGAAAATAAGTAGTTTTGGGGCGAATACTTGGGTAATATTTTCGAGGGAAATAGCAACAAGTTACGTAATAACGCCTCAGTACTTATGGGCTTATCGTAAGATAACGTAAAATGTAGAGGCGCTAACCCCTTTCAGTACTTTCTAAATAGGCATAAACCTTTGCTTTTAAATACGGTAATTACCGGCTCGCCCTAAAAGTAACATGAATTTCATGACGTCGTCGGTAACTTATTATTATTTTATTTGAAGCTTATTTAAAATAACGTTGTATTATAAAAAGGGTACAATATAGGTTTATATTCGGTAATGGTATTTATCAAGGTCGACGTTTAAAAAATTTATAAAGGAAATAAGTCGTAGGTGAAAACCAGGCATAGAAACGTAGCTTCGCCGAATTATTATAGAGAAATAAAACAACGCGGTACTTTTCAACGGTTAATAAGTTACTTATTCGTAATGTTATAATATTTATAACCCATATTCATTAAAACGTAAATAAAACAAATAAAATCACAAAATAAATTTATTATAAACAGAAAGCTATTTAAAAGTTGGGGTGAAGCCATTAAGTCGAATTAAAGTTTTGCCAACTCCTATAGGCGATGATATATAAGAGTTACGCTTTTCCTTTTTCGAAGTCAATAAAGCCCTATACCTAAGTAAAATAGATTTTTATAACGGTTTTGATGTTAAAGCCGTTCGGGCGTTACGCCGGGTCCTATAGATGGGTAAAAATCTAGTAACCGTTTCCTTTGTAACGTAAATATAACCCGAAATTCTTACAGCGGGAGAGTTTCGCGTAGTTAAATCAGGAGACGCGCCGTTTAAAAGCGGTTCGGAAAACGCTTACGCTAATTATAATAATATTGCCCTAACTATCTCGAACGAGCGTATTACCGCCATCATTCCCACCGCGAAAGGCGCTTCCAGTAACAACAATATTAATACCGCCGTGACGAATGCGGAAATTATAAAAACGCCCGTCGATAAGTTAAACGCGGGCGACCTATTTATTATAATCCGCCGGTATATTTAGGGGGAGTAACGTATTAGTAAGTATATTATTAATAACTCCCTTTAAAATAACGAATTTGGCGGCGAATTCCTAGGCTATATCGCCGGCTTTCACGAGGAAGGCTTTCCAAACGTTAAAAAAAAACGTAAAATCGTTTACAAATTCCCTATTTCATGTTCATAAGCGAAGAGATAGCTATTTTGGCCGCGTTAGGGTCGTAATAATAGGCGCGAAGTATATTTATAAAGGCGTCAGAGTCGTTAATACCGACGTTACCTTTGTAAACATAATAAATTTTTATTACGGTTTTTGCGAAGCCTTTTAAATGTTAAAAAATGATGTAAAAGTCGTTTTTTTTTACACTAATAAACTTCCGGTTTAGATAAAACTTACTTATTATCGTAACTTCCTATGCCGAAAATCATTGTTTAATACCAGAAAATTTTACTGATTATTTAAAAGTTTTACGTTTAAGTCGGTAACACCCGTTAAAAGGGGCGTTAATATCGTAGTTGAAGTTAAAAAATTCGTTGTTATTTAGGTAGTTAACACGGTCCTTAATAGGAAGCGGTATAATAAAGGCGTCGTTCGTAACGTATGTAAGGGAAACCTTTTAAGGGGGGAGTTAATTTAAGGACGTCAACGTATCGGCAACTTCGAGATATCGAATAATATTCGTTAAAACGTTCAACGTATTGGTATTTCGTTATTCCAAGTGTAAAGCATACTCCAGAATGGCTTAATCCCGTTCGATAAGTTCCATACATAAGTCGTTGGTGAAACGTTCGTATTAAGTTATAAAGTAATCATATTAAGCTGTTAAAACGCTTTAAAGCTACTCCTTAACGCACACGTTAAGGAATTTCTCTAAGGCCTAAGGGTTTAGATTCGGTAAATCGGAGAATAAAGATATAGCCTTAGGCTGTAACTGCTAAGAAACAACTAAGACACCATCGGAAAAAAAAAAAACGAGGTTTATATGTAAAAGGACTAAAGTTGGAGCTGTCGCTTAAGGTGGTTGGATTCTTGTATATAAACCTCGATAAAGAAAAAGAAGGAGAAATCCTTGCTAGAGAGCGACTACAAAGCTAAAATGTTACAGCTCTCTCCCTAATCATGTAACGTGTCCTCAAACGGCTCTCTCTCTGCTTTAGAGCATCGCAGCAGCGTATAAAACTACCAGGGTTGGATCCCTGGTAATACTAGCCAGGCACTAGCCTATAATACCGTATTTATTGAAAAGCGAAAATTATTACGCTATATAGGTGTTAAACAATCCGTTTACGTAATCCAAGATTATGATATGTAGGAAAAAAGCGTCATGTATGCCTATAAAGATACGTTAGGCAGTCTCGTAGTTAAAGGTTATTAAATAAGTATTATAAGCTTTAAATTTTTCTTTTCTAAAGGTATATTTATAGGTATATACTTTAAATTTATCATTTACCCTTTTGTATTCAGTTTTGTATACGATGAAATTTGCTTTTACCAGGTTTTTCAATATAAAATCGGTTTTAAACTATCGTTCAATCCGAATCTATTCGTAAACTAGGTAGTTAGTAAATTAGTAAACGATTTTTCCGTATATGATATAATGTTTTTATAAACCCGTGAAGCTTCATTTACCTTTTCGTCAATATTATTATAAGCTCGGTATATTTCGCTTATTTCCGAATTATTATCTTTGCCCCTTATTTTCAAGGTTCCCTTTTTAATACCCATACTTTGGGCGCTCGTTTTACTTAGGGTATACTTTAACTTGTAATCCAAAACGTGGTAAATAAGCTTGGCAAAGTTTACTTTAGTAATTTAGCTTTAGCCTCTAGTCTCATCGGTTACAAATACGAATCCGAAGCTCGCTGATCGACGTATAAAGATCTTGAGCAATATTTTGATGCTTATATAAAAGGCTTTTAAGTTCTTTTTTAACTTAAAAAGTATTAGGTTGAAATCTGAATTTTCACAGTATGTTTTTGTCATTATTTAGATAAACAATTTATCACCTTTATATTCTGATTTAATGGTTACCTAATAATTCCAAAACTTAGTTCATAGGGTGGTAAAAACCTTTTATGGGGTTTTATCGACGTTTTTTTATTAGTTTTTTACGAATTCTCAGGTTATACTAGTCTAATTACTATTTTCAAGTTTATAGTTTATCTTTATATCCAAATAAGATTTTAAACGGTTATTACACTCTTCAAATATATCCATCTACATAAGGTGGTATATATACTATTTTTTAACTTACCCGGATAATATACCGGGTAAAATACTATAAAATTAGGAAGATTGAATATTCAATTCTTTAAATATATTAATTATAATACGTATCTCATTATCTAGTATATTGTATAGTTTACCTTTATAATTTTCGTCTCTATTTGAAAGCTTAAAGAATTTATTCAACTTTATTAAATCGGTTTCATTAGTGGGAAAACGATACGGTGAAAGGTTACGATAAGGATCGTAATTAGCGGATATTGATCTAAGGTACATATTAGCGTTTTACACCGTTCATCGTTTTTTAAAGCGAGTTATTTTCGGTATCTCGGCCGCTTTCGTTATAACCGAACGGGGTATCAACCGTGTTTAGGAAGTGGTTTAGTATTTGGTTTTAATTTATAGTACGTATCGGTATAGAGATATATTATACCCATATAGTTAATAAGGATTATAGTCGTTCTTCTTCTTCTTCGAGGTTTCTATTCCTCATTTAAGGCATGGATATAATATCGGGTTGTCTTACGCCTTATATTCATCGTTTTGTACGTATATTTTTTACCATTTGTTTTTTATATTTCGTTAGGTAATATATTTTTACGAATTCCGTTTAGTATATATCTTTATCCTCCTTCCTTCATAAGTCGATAATCCGTGTTATTTCAAACAAAGCTTTCGTAAAAAAGTTATTCCTAATCCTTAGGGTATTAATACCTTTACTTCGAAGTTAAATTCGTAAGGCTTTAATAATAAAGGGATTTACTATTCGATTTATACCTAATATCTAATTCGAAAATCGTTTATGAAAATCATCTAATATATCAGGTCCTTAAGATTTCTGCTCCTAATAACGAAAAATTACGGTTAAAATATACGTATTTGCAGTATATAGGTTTAGTTCCTTAACTTGTAAATCGATTATGTTATCTTAAAGGCCTGGGTTTATTTCATATATTATAACCTTTTTAATTCTCATATACTCGACTAAAAGGTTGAAGTAAATGTTTGTTTACTTTGGAGTTATTAATATTAGGATTATAACTGTAAGGGTTTTGAGGCGGTTAGGGATAGTTGTTTCTATATGTACCTGGTATATTAAAGCGACGTAAATTAGTAGTTTCTCGCCGTATTTGGATTTAGATACATTTAGATTTTAAGTTTAGAATGGTTCGATTGATAAACGGGAATATAAAGTAAACAAAATAATTAATATAATTAATATAAAACTACCAACGCTAATCAATATGAATAAATTTTGAATGATACGTAAATAAAACGTAATTATAAACTTAGTTAGACTATTTTAATTAGGTTTCTTAGCGTTGAATAACGTTATATTAGTTCAGCATATAGTAAAATTTAAATATCGTAAAGGTTAAACTTGAAATATATAAAGTGAACATAAAAAGACGAATAGGGCAAACATAGGGAAGAAAGGGAATGTAAGTATAATGAGGTGTATTGTGCAATCCAGTATTTGGGTTTTGGTTCGTATTTAATAAATGGTCTAAATTATTTAGAATATATTGTCATAACCGTTCTTGTTCAAGCGAACGGTTTGGTTATTCCATTTATAACCGTTTTTGGTTTCGTAAGCGGTTTGAATGCTATATTCGTAACAGCTCTTGTATTTCGTAAGCGATTTGGTTATCGAGTTTAGGTTGGACGAGTCTTGACGAAGGGTTCCAAAACTTAGTGTTTTTAGCTTATGTAACCTATTACGTAATAAGAAGTTCTTTAAGAAGTGTCCGGGTATGTTAAAACGTTAAATAAGAGTTAATAGTAGCGTAACGGGGCTTTTAAAAGATAAAACGCCAAATAAGAGTTAATAATATCGTATTAAAGTTTTCATTTTTAAAGTTACTTTACTTTTACGGTTTTCATATATATCCTGTATAATTCTTGTAAAAATGTAGTATTAGAATATAAATGGTTAGGACAGTTATAATATCCCGCTATAGGTATTTAACCTATATTTGTCTTTTCCCCCCTAAGCTGTCTACAGTTGACCGAGTCGGCTATTAATCAATGTTGGTAAGGTCTTTTCCTATTTTTCGTAAAGTAAAAAAGTAAAAAAAGTAATTATAATATTGGTATTATTATAGTAAAAGATAGATAGATCCAAAAGAGGTATTTCAGAGAGTGCACGCCACGGATGGGAGGTTATAAACCTCTTATCTAGGAAGTGACACTTTTACTATACGCTCTCGAATACCCATTCCAGACCGCTCCACGTATGATGCACTTTTCATCTTACAAGAATACAACCCGTAGCGTGATATGTTATCGTGCACTATGCAGGGGTACACCTTGCAGTACAGTGTACTGCAACTTGGCCTATATATACTAGCTATGAGAGTATATAGTAATATCCATAGTTACAAAATAAAACTCTTACATAAAAAAATCTAGGCAGAAAAAATAAACTATTTGAAATTATAAATATAGTTAAACCGAAATTAATTATTGAAACTACTAATAACCCTACAAAATTTCGCATGAATTGGGTTAAAACTTAAGTTGAAGAAATCAACTATTACGATGATAATGATGATCAAGATCCTGAAATTAAAAAAATAAGCCAACATAATCCTCCTCCTCCCGATATTAAAAAACCGATAAAACTTTGACAAGGCAACCGACTTGTAAAATTAAAAGACTTTAAATATAAAAATACACACCAGATAGAATTGATAATACTACTTAAGTTAGTAAAAAAAGAAAATTGAAATTTAACTACTAAGTTCCGAATATAAAAAATCATTGAAAACTCTAGCACTCCTTTTCAAACAGACGATAGAGTTAATATTGAGAAACTCCTTACTTGAAAAGTTGTAAAATTTATACGAACACGCGATCATAACCTTCAAAACCTACATATTACGGTTTTCAAATCGAAAATAATATACGAAATTAGAAAAAAAAAACCATAGAGCGACCGTATGAAAAGTTACGGCTGATCGTTCAAGTATGCGATAATAAAAATAAAAATTAGATTATTACGAAGTCTCTAACTATTAAGAAAATCATTTAACGTTTGATAATAGTTTAAAGAGTAAGTTTGTTAGTTAAGACTAATAAAAAGTTTACACTTAATAAATACAATATTACCTCAATATACACCAGATTAATAACTAATTTATATAAAATATTTTAATAACAGCTTCGTTAAAAACTTCGCAACGAATACCCTTTGGGGACGGTTATAAAATATATTAAACCACTATAGGAACTAACTAAAATATTTTATTTATTCATTTATGACACTTTCATCACATTTCAAATGAAAATTTGATATATGTTCTGTCAGTTACGACCCCTATTTACCAATTACATAAAATCATAATTTAGGCTTAATATGTATACAAACTAACGATACCCTTTCTGTTAGAATTGATAATATTGACATATCGGGACAACAAGTGATTGAACATTTGAAGTTTTGAAACTGTAAGCTGGTAACGATTTTACCAAAAAAAATATCTTAACTGAAACAAATCATTCATTCGTAAATATAATGTTAACGATATTAATATTGACTCCAGTTTTCTTTAAGAAAGTCAATGTATTAACTTGGATACAATGAACAAAACCAACATAGACAAAGCTTAAAAATATCTAATGTAATACGTCCATAGCAATCATTTTGCTAATTTATGCCAACTAAAAGCTTCCTATAATCTTTTAATTATAATACAAACGTAAAACTCAACAAATAGGCACTTTAACCAGATGAATCAAACATCGGATTAAGAAATAAAAAAATAAACCGAGAGATTCATATAATTCCAATTAACTTATTAACGCCAAAATTAATAGTTTTAATATATGGGTTTTTTATTAATAATATGAACTTATTGTTACAGATTGGATTCTTCATAATGATTGTTAACAAAAAAGAAGTTTTAGAAATCTAATTCAAATTACTGGAAACCTAATTTATTAAACCTTCGTTAAATGCAAAAGGATTCTTCGAAACTTATTAACTTGAGATGTTAATAGTATAATAGCCGGTTTCGATATAGGTATAACGATATAAAAACCCTCTAATATTGTTATCAAACAATAGAAATTACCCCTATCCCGGAAATAATCTATACTGAATTAAGAAATCTATTCGAATACTTTTCAAAACTCGGAATTACTAAAGTAAAATGCCAAATAATCGATATAATAGCACTTCATAAAACCTATGAAGGCAAAAGGATTGAAAAATTCAGATGAATTGACGGCAAAAAAAAAAAAAAAAAAAAAAAAAAAATTCCAGCTAATATTATAATGAAAAAGATGCCAAATAAAGCCTTTAAAAAGTTTGTAAACAGAAATAAGTTAATTATATGTATTGAAGGCTACATAAAGAGGCTATCAAATAAAAAGTCACGTACTGACAAACAAAGAGGGAAACAAAGGTACCTGTTAATAGCGTTGTAGGGAGGCAACGTAACGTTGAACCAGTATAGTATTTTTATGATAGAAGAGGAATGAACTAGAACTAGAAGAAAATCTCAGCGGAGCTGAGTATATGTTATGACCTAAGCACGTTGGCGGGTCAGGAAACAGGCCAGCATGCAGCTGAGCTACCGAGAGCCTGAAGTCTAACACATCAGGCGGGGAACATCTCTTTGTCAGCACCAGACTAGGCAACCCTCCAGGGTTAGGGTTATCTAGATCACAAGTGCTCACTAAGCCTCAGTGAGCACCGGTGAGCCTCAGTGAGTACTGGTAAGCCTCAGTACTGAAGATGGTATGAAGGCCATAGGATATAAGGACACGGTCAGCACCACATAGATAGTATTTCCTTCATAGCTCTTCAGTTGTCAATCTAAGTATTCAGTCTACATATCTGAATAGCCTAACGGCTAATGATCATCCTACAGCACGAACAAACATCTTCTTGATATTACAACTTTGTTACCTCTGCTACCTTACTGCTAACATAAACCCCCTGACACCTTCTATTTACTCACGGGTATTTAGTGTGATCATTACAGTATATAGTAAAATAAAGGTACGAACTCGTGCCTTCCCAAACCTAGTAGCGTACCAATCATTATGTATATTCTCTATGTAATATACAATTCCCGGAACTAAAAGAAAAGGCAATTTATTCATTGTATACATACATGATACTGGCGAGACGCGAGACGGGAGACGTGAAACGTGAGAAGCGAGATGTGGGACCCAAGATGCGAGAAGCGAGACGCGAGACACGAAAAGCCCTTTGACGAGACCCAATTGTTGTGAGACAGCATTCTCATAAGACAGATTTTTCGTATACCTCAATAAGTTCCCTGAAATAATCCAGATCTTCCACAGCCTTGCACTCGTCATATTTTGGTGAATATCTTTTCCAACGAGCTAAATATTGAATTTTGGTAACATACATGATGACAACGATCTAGGCGTTTATCCAAAATCTTTTCAAATTCTTATTCGTCTTTGTCTAGAGCCTCTTTGTGCCTCACTATTTTAGGCGTTGAAGGTACGCGGGCGAAAGGATTGTTCTCAGATTTAT
Source organism: Anisogramma anomala (assembly GCA_038502455.1). NCBI lineage: Eukaryota > Fungi > Ascomycota > Sordariomycetes > Diaporthales > Gnomoniaceae > Anisogramma > Anisogramma anomala. The sequence goes on along the minus strand of JASMMZ010000005.1, from coordinate 19,656,150 downwards.
CATAAAGCGTTATATATTATACGTTAACAGTAAAATGAATTCGTGAGCTTCCTAGAAAATCAATTGTGTATACCAAGTTTTCCACACACCTTGCCACTATATAAAAACCCAATTTGTACGACGTTAATTTTCCTTATCGATAAAGAGGTTTATAGGCTTTTTTTATACGTAGCCACATATAATCTTTCATATTAAATTCTATCCAATGTTGATTTTCATTGTAAAGACGTTTAGCCTTAACAACTACAACGTTTATAATAAGTTACATATTCATCCGCCAATATCTTCTTATAAACCAAACTTTAACTTTCTATCGAAGAAAAGAAGTATTTAAGTAATCCACCTGAACGTGTAATTGAAAATAGAATGATAATTTATAAAATATAATATAAATAACTTAAAAATGTGCATTATAAATATTTTATGAAGAATTAGGTACATATTCCGTTCACAATTTCTCTGGATACCTAGCGATATAATATCAAAAGGCAAGACTAACCACCTGGTTCTTTTTGAACTTATCTATCTACCTAAAGGTATGATTCCTTTATTATTTATAATTCGATATTAAAATGATTTGACCAGGTTTTCTAAAATAAAGATAGATGTATGATGTCGTAATATCAATTTCTTTTGGATATAGCTAGTATTGAAGCAATAAATAAGAACTCAACATAGCCAAATAACATGTAATTGTATATATAATGTAGCCTAGAAATAGAATAGTGCATTAAGATGTTTAATAGGTAACAGATACCATTATATCAAATTTATTATAACCGGATAGCATCCACAGCGTAACTATCGATGATACGTTTGATAAAATGGCAACGAAGTTTATGTATAAATTATATATAGTTTTTATATCAACTTCAATTGGGAGAAACCCAATTAATGACATATATTTATCGTTTAGAAATTAACTATATCGAAAACAATAACTATAAGACTCTTCAACTATTTTCCCCCCAAAACAAAAATTCAATCCGTTTAGGGCGATTACTATACGCCTTAGCTTAAAGTGATGTCTATTTTTATAAACATACTAGAACAATTGAATGAAATGGCTGGAAATTACAAGTTATTTACATATTACTTTATCTTCATTATAAAACAAACGGTTTACCATAATATTATGCAGTTTTAACGCTGTGAACTACCTATTTATTTCTTTTGTTTTCGCTCACTGTGAATTTGCCTATAATAGCTTTTTAAATAACCTTGTTCTTTTACACTGATTGGAATTTTGGGCGCATTTTTTTTAAGTTATACAGGCTATGTAATGAATAAATGAAGATTAACTTTATTAGTTATCATAAAGAAATTATCGAAAGTTTGGTAAAATATAAACACCTTATTCGAAACTTTGAATTTCTTAATAGTTTGGGTAAGGAGTCACGGAAATATATTTAAAATCAAATGAAACTGTCTATGAAAATGTAGAATATCCAAATTATATACATTTACATGAATTGATTTATTTACCAGACTGTTAGTAGGCCCTAGACGTTTCAACGTTGTCGACTCGATTGGTTCTCGAAGTAATAGTAGTATTGCGGTAGTCAGATGATAGATGAATTGTTTTAGGTTTGGAAGACCGATAGCCGGTCTACATTGTAATTTGTAAGGTCAATTGCTTGGCCCGTGCCCTAGAGTGAAGTGCAGCGTACCGCACTCGACTTATACCCAATGCGATAAGTCTATACAAAGCAATATACTTAACTTGCAGTTCAGTATAGTCAAATTTACTATGAGTAAAGTTTACCTACTGTACTGCATATAATACTATTACAACACAGATGTTTATTTGATTTATTCATAAAATTGGTATTGAGAAAATTTGGTTAACAGTTTCTATAGTAAATTCATTGTTGGCAAGAATTGTAATAAGATATGTGTTACCTATTAAGGTGGGTTTCAAATGTTTATATACCTTAACAAAGCATACCACCTCATGCTTGAATAGTCCATAATTGAATTCTATCCTAGTGAAATATTGATCAATAAATATAATAGATTGAATGATAATGATAGTTGTAATATCTCTTTATTTTTACATATAATAATGTTTTACTTGGGATGGTAAAAATTTAACACCCTTTTAAAAATTTCTATTAACCTGAAGAAATAGTATTTGGATATAATTAGCGTGAACTTAACGAAATTTATTATATAAATATATTTGTAAAACGGCGAATAACTTTGTTTCTTGGTTTAAAAGAGAACATTTGGTAATATAAGTATAATTTATTCAATTTTCACGATTATTATTCTTTATTTAGCTAGATTTACCCCTAAAAACTAAAAAATGAATATTTAATTTGTATAATCATTCCAAAATTAAGGAAACATTATATATTATAAAGCGGAAAATAATCGATACACTTAAGCAAGTCTTATAATTTTTAAAGTTTATAGAAATATCCATATCTCAAAAGGCCTAAATACGTTTTATAGTAGTAAATGAACCAAAGGTATCTACGAAAAACCCAAATGATTTAACATATTAAAATATTATATAATATTTGTCAGAGAATAATAGAATCATGATTTCAATTAATAAAGTTAAAATTGAAGTGAAGTGGTTTTTATATTATTCTAGATTTTCAAGAAGATCATAATATTATTAATGAATATTCAGTAGAATTTTTAGTAAGGACTCCAGAATAAAATTTTTAAATTATGAAATAAAAGTTGGTGAGTTTTGAAATTTTATAAGGGCTACTTCAATACGTTCGAGGCCTGAATAGTTTTCAAAAGAAAGACAATTTTGAAATTTTCGATATATACAAATCCAAATGGAAACATTAGTCATATTTACTACAAAAATGTATTTAACACCTTTTGAAAAGTCGAAAATGTTTGCCTATGAAAGTAAGAAGTAATTATCGAGTATCTTATATTTGTTAAGAAGTTTAAGGTCAATTACTATTCACCGTTCATTAATACCGTATCATTTCCTTCATACAACGAAAATTAGTAAGGTAAATAAAGATACGTCTGGTAGAATAGCAGTCAAATGCAGTAAAGTCGATTTAATTAAAATGTCAATTTATTTGATTGTACTTACTGCAAATTGGCTTCAGTTTGTGGGACTGAAATTCAAGTGTTGTGCAGTGGGTGACCACTTCAAGATGGGGGGCCAAAGCCTTTGGCTATAAAGATTAGCGTGCAGACCAGCTAGCGGTCTGCCGAACTTAGAACTTGCAACTCAACCAAAACCAACTTCAATATAGTACTAGTTATTTCGAGCACAGTGATTTTAATCAACTAAATTTCAACGATAAAGGCCTACTAACACTGATCAGTGTTTATTAGGTTAAGCATATATAACCTAGGTAAAATGAAAGGCTAATTTTCAGTTACATTTTACGTTAAATAGCAGCTGAGGGTAAAAGAAAGGTTTTTGAAAAAAAAAACCCTTATAAGTTGTGTCAGTTGTTCGCGACAATAACTAAGGAAAACTCATAGGCTTGGTCAGTTATTCGCGGCAGTCTATAAGTAAGCGACGGTACCGCTACTGGAAACACTAAAAAAAAAAAAAAATGATCCTTTTAAAAGACGTAAAAACTAACCATTTGAAAGTCCTGAAAATTACCAAGTAAACAAGTTATTAAACAGCTAAGTCAATATTAATATTAAGGGTATTACTAATATAAATTTTAGATCGTAAAGACGACTAAGTCCCACCATTTTTTACAAACACTAACTTTAAAAGCAAACTTACAACCCACCCCTTTACATCACTCTTTTTCTAACTATACCCTTGAATATTTATTAGAATAGCTTTAAAACACGTTGTAAATAGTACCGTTACTAATCCTGCCAGGAAATAAATCAGTATAGCCTTTGGTATTACCTTCGAAAAGCATTATAATAAAGACCTTAGGTTTATTAAACTCAAAGAAGACTTTTCAGTCGATCATTTTACCAACGAAATTAGCTTTTACATTTTCGATTCAAACTTTACGAAAATCATTCTCATCTTATAAACGTACGATAACTTTTAAGAATACTTCAAGAAGTGGAATCTAAATATGTGGAAGATGGAAAATAGACACGTTAAAATTAAGCTAAAGATTAAATTTGTTAACCGAGATTTCGATCTACCTTTTAAAAAAGGAAAAAAGGGCAACATGACAAAAGTAACTTACGAATAAGCCACAAATGAAAACCTTTAATAGATTTTAAAAGTTAAGGGCAAAGGTATTTCTAACGATAGTATCCCTTCACGCCCTTACACGCGTTCGCAAAAACCTACCTAATATCAGATAAGTTCCTTGAACCACTTTACCCAAAATCAACGGTTAAATGCTACTGGACGTAAAGAATTAGTTAACATATTATCTGCTAATCCTTAGATTCATTAGGTAAGTAAACAGAAACCCCGACATACTCATTAATACCAAATGGATTATCAATAAATATTATGCGACAGAAACCCTTAAATCCCTTTCCCCCAAGCTTTTCAACATGTTTAGTTTTAGCAGCCAAATTAAGGGGAAAAACGGCTTTACATGCAAGCCTATTATGTGCACAACTACTAGCTTTTTCCCTCCAAACTCGGCCAAGGGAAAATATCTTACCTACCAATACCAACATCCTCAATATTTTTCCCAGCACTAGTCGAGAGATTTAAAGGGTTTTCACGACGAATAAATTACCCTTTCACCTTCATAGGTTCCTATGGTAGATATGAATCATACTGCAATTACCACGTTGGTTAAGATTTAGAAAAGAAATGAAAAGTATAACAGTAAGCCGTATAACCTTCTCGACGTCAAGTAACGTCTATTCTTTAACATATACCGCTATAAAAAGGTTAAATTGCCAGGGTTTCACTTGTTATGTTCTAATATTCTTACTGGCTAAGCCGAGAATTACTACCTCCAATACCTAAAGATTACTCCTCCTTCCGAAAATCTACAATGACCTCAAAGTCCACTTCGAATAAAATTTTAATTTTACCAATTACCATACCTATTAAAATATAATTAAGTTATTTTATATATTATATTTAAAAAAATAGAAAAAAAATAAAATCAAACTCCCAAAAACAATTTTTAATAGTCCAATATTTTGCCAACAAATAATAGAAAACGTATTGATTAGCGAAAACACCCTACTCTAATAGATTTGATAAGCTGTTACGGGCTACAAAGAGTTTGAATATGCGTTATAATGCTTTGAAGCCAATTGCAAATGTTTTTTTTAGCGACCGTAACAATTCGAGCCTTAGGCTTGAATAGTATATACCCTTCAGCTTTTAAACTTAACGATAATGAAAAAAGAACTTTTATACATACTACATTGACTGCAAGTACGAAAGGCCTAGCTAATATGGTTAACGCAAGTCCCGGATTTAGGGTTGTAACTAAGTTATGTAAAAAGGAGGGTATTCTTCTTCTTTAAGGTCTTTAAGTTAGCTAAGTAAGTTTATTTCGAACGTTAAAAGATACTGGATTTGTGGCAAGCAGGGTTACTAGTAAAAACACCATACTGCTACCTAAAGAGAATTGAAAAAGGTAATATATTGTATATAAATTCCTTCCACTTTTGATTGTTATTACGTCAAATAAGTTACATATTTTGAATTGAAGAAGGTCATAAAGGAGTAATATAATTTTAAAGCTATCGACTGATATAAAAATACTGGCACCAGCTTTAAAGTAACGTAATAACTCGCCGACCACGTATTTCTATATTGTCTGACAGATGAAGACCCTTATTGTCAATAGAACGATAAAGATCTTAGACTTATATACCTTTTTACTATTTAAATCGCTATGCGAAGCAGGTTTTTCAAAATATAATTCTGGATACTGGAGTAATACGATATTTATCAGGTAGCTATTCGTAATACGTTGCGTTATAAATGGATACGAATACTGATACAAAATTTGACTATATGGATGTTGGAAAAACTAAGGTTGGCTTTAGCCTTAGAAATAATATTTTTTCACTGGGATAGACGACTGTTATTATTGTTGATAGTTCTGTTATTTTCTCCATCCCAGAATCTTATACTCATTTTCCTTTTCAACTTAAAGATATAAAGAATTTCGTTATTAATATTAACATTTAAACTGATAAAATGATTCAAGTTAAGGGAAGTAAGATGTTTCCATTAAGCCCTAAATAGGGGCATCTTTCATTTTACCTTTAAAAGTTAAATGTACTAGTGTTGAACTTAACGAAATTAGAACTTCTTTAACTATATCGTATGTTCAATTACCCGATGATTAATAGGTATTATAAAGTCTTAAAGAAGTTGGTTATAAAAATATGGATATGCCGGAGTGAAGTTAATTAAATGGTTTTGCTATTATCACCAAATATACTCGCAAATCCCTTCAAATTTTAAATTCATATTAAAGGAAAACCAAAACTTTTACTTTAAGGTTTTTGTAAACGTATTTTACTTAGACATCAAACTAGTACTTTACGTTATAGATTTCACCACAGATTTCTATAACGTTAAGTTTGTTAAGAATATTACAGCGAAGAAAGTATGGAAGGTATTGTGTATTTTAGAGATTAATATGTATACTAGATTATTAGACTTGTTAATTTACGACGCTAGTACTAATTTCATTACAATAAAGTTACAAGTTAATATTTAGTCGATAGGAATTTATTGCAAATAGGTTTCCGTTAAAACCTATTGAAGTATTAGTAAGATCGAAAAGGCGTACACCCTTTTATAAAAAGTCTACTATATCTTCAACCTATAAATTAAAAGCTCTACAAATTAATAAGTACGGCTTCCGATAACGGCAAAAGGTCTCAATAATATTATTGGCCTTAATAGCCTTATATTGATTTTTCTGCTTTTGAGGGTTTCTCTACGTATAATAACGAAGTCACCACTATTTTTAAATTCTCAAAAGCGCATTGTAACAAATATTAAAGCTTTAAAGGAACTGAGTAAGGAATCGGCATAGCGCTAGGTTAATAACATTTTTAATACTAGGAACAGACTATTGACAATAGACTTGTTATCCTTACCCTTTTATAATAAAGTCTTTATATGACTAAAACGAGGTAAATGAGATGGGCCATATAAAATCTTAAATATTACCAACCTAAATGTAGTGGTTGAAATTGCTAACGGCTTTGTAACTTTCCGAATTACATAGGTTAACACATATAAAATACCCTTTAAGTTGAATAAAGATTTTGACGATGATAACCCCCGAGCCGAGCGAATGAGCTAATACAACTTTTATGAGTCGATTGTTAATAAGCCAGTAGAACGTCGACAGCCTAAAGGATTACCTAAGAGGTAAATATATATTGAAAAATGATAGCAACGAAGATTAAAGGCTTAATACGGTATATACAATAGTGTGAGGGTTTCAAAAGAAGAAGTTTAACAAAAAACATTCTTTTAAATTATGTATTAAATGCATTATTAACACACTAAGTATGTTTTCTTTTTTTTAAAAAAAAAAGCGACCAAGTGGAGATCAACGCTTGTTTTATACGAAGAGGTATTTAATTTGTATAGTTAACGTAATTTAGAGGTTTAAATTTTACTATTTTTTAGTCAAGGATAGTTTACGAGGCTAAGGGTAAAATCACAGACTGGCCGTACGAAAATTTACGGTTAATTATCTAAGGATACGGTAATAAAGGAAAGGATGAAATCTTTACTTAATCGTCTATAATACAAAAGATTAGTTAACTTTCAATCTTTGCAATTGTTGTTAGTGTTATTTTTAGCGTAAAAAGTTAGTTTACATTTAATAGCCAGGATATAACCTAAGCGTACACGTAATTTGGCACCGATTTTTAGAGGATTGTATTATTATAATTGACGAAAGAATTGAGAGACAAGTTTTTGGCTAGCAAAGCGATACATTGTATAAAACTTTTTTATGGATTAGCCAAAATATGCGTTTTTTTATTTTTAATGTATTAAGCGTATTTTGAAACTAGACTAGGTAAAAAGACTTTAACGTTTGACCCGTACCTGTTAATTACGGTGGGTAAAGACCTTAGTATCTTAGGTATATAAACTAACGATATTCTTTCCCTTGGAAACAATATATTTTCAACAGTAAAATAGCGTGTTATCGAAAATTTAGACCTTTAAAAGTATAACCCAATCGAGATGTTAGCTCAAAGCTTATGATTTGACTTTAATGAATCATTAATCTGTATTTATGGTATTGAAGCTAGAAGCGGAACTTATATTAGCTTATTCTTAAAAGGGTATGACACGAACCTAAAGATTATCGATAAGACCGACGAGGTAAGACAGTAGAGATACCTTGAGTAAAAGGCCTGTACAGACTACATTATCACGTTGTGTTAACCAGAAACAATGTACAACCTATCTATTGCGATACAGATATGAGATTTATAAGAGGCAGATGTTAACTGGTTGAATGAAAGGATTAAGGGGTAATTAAACTACTTAAAAAGAGGAATTGATATGGTTTTGATAAATTTAACGAAAGAAAAGTTAATAATTTTTCAGAACGGGTCATTTTCTAATAATACTAGTTTTATATTGTAAATTGCATTTTTATAATACTCGTGAACGAATAAAGGTTCAAAAGATAATTCATAATTACTGGAAACCTTATATATTCAATATTCGTCAAGTATAAACGTGTAATACGAAGAGTGTTGGCTTCGAAGATATATTATGTAATGGTAAACTTTAATATCGGCATGATAATTAACGGCACATGAAATACTATTACTAAATAGTTTCGATGGCTTCCAATAATTATGGTAGTGTGTATACACTCCCGAAACCTTGATGAATGCCTATTAAGTCTTGGTATGACTAATAATAAACGTTTAATAATAAACGCAATGACTTTAAAGAAGGAATACGAATCCTGAGAAATCGACAATTTTCGGTAAATTAATGGTAAAGATAACTCCGCTAACACTATAACCAGGGTAACGCCTAATAGCGCCTTGGAAAGGTTTGTGGATAATAATATACTAATAGTAAGAATCGAGGGCTACGTAGACCACCCGGTACATGATATAGAGGAATAGAGTTGTCCTAGTAAATTTAAAGACTGTTAAAGTAATAATATTAATGGTAATGGTAGCAATATAATGATAGTAGTAGATTGAATTATTGGAAAAGGGTACGTAAATGGTGGAATACGTAATATATATAAGTCTATGGCGAAAAACCTATATACGGGAGTTAAGGAACGAAGGGCTTGGATATAAAAAGTAAAGGGCCGTAATTAATATTAATTACAGTATAGATTGATCGAAATTGATGAGGGTTTGGCTTGTTAATTTAGGAATGATTTTAGAGGTTAGTACTCATTAATGGAAAGCCACGCTAGTATGCAGGCATAAAATAAAGAGCCGCTAGTATTGAAATAGCAATTAAATGTAGTAAAGTCAAGTTAATAAAACTATTAGTTTAGTTGATTGTACTTACTGAAAATTAGCTATAGTTTGTGAGACTGCATTACAAGTGTAGTGTAGTGTAGTATGAGCTCACTTGAAGGTGAGGTATAGGCTAAAGACTTTGGCCATAAAAATTAGCGTGCAGACTGGCTAGCGGTCTCCCGAACTTAGAGCTTGCAACTCAACCACAACCAACTTCAATGCAGCACCAGTTTCTTCGCACACAGTGATTTTAAGAGAAGTAGAGATATTTTTGGACTTTATATTGTTTGAGAGGTGTACAAATCTAATTTAAACTCCGATTTTATAGATAATATCTCAATTATTAGCGAACCTATTTCTTCAGTGGCAACAAATGTTATATAATGTTTACTAATTAGTTTACTAATTGGTTACGTAATTTCAAAGGTTATATTTTCTAGTTCGGCTGCTTTTACTCGCGTTTCCAAGGCTTCGTTCTAGCGTGCAAGGAAGTAAGTATTATCTTTACATTTCATGACAATATGTACGTATGTGTGTTAATTATATTAATTAAAATATTAATGGAATTATAAAATGAAATAATACAAGTCATAGTAAAACCTATAATGTCTTTTAACGTATACGGATGTTAGGTAGTAAATATAAAAGACTATTTATTTTTTTAGAAAGTTCAGTATATTCGATTGAAAGAAATCCGGGTTGTTTTGACTAGAAAACGTTTACAGGACTTTGGTAAGTACCTAGTGGACTATTCAACTTGTAACCTTTTTTTTATACGGTACAAATGATTTCGAAATAATTCATTTTGAAGTTAATAATATTTTTAAATATGAGAATATCGGTCTTTAAGACTTTGATTAGTTGTTTAAGAGTAAGTCAAATGCGTTAAAATAATCAATAACCAATATCTTGACGGTTTTTTTTTTAAAAAAAAAATGCTAGGTATGCAGTATAATTTATGGCTATAAGCCAGAAATTAATGACCAACATTCATATTAATTTTTATAAGGAGTTATATAATTTCCGATATTCTTTTATCAGGTGAAATGGCGGTCTTAATACAATTGAAGAATACTTATTAAGTTAAAGATTAGTTACGAAATGTTTACTAATGTTTGTGTTAAAATAAAAAGTATAAATTGGATCAGATAAAGTATTACTAATAATCAATTAGAGGAAGCGAAAACCTTACATAGACATAGCCACTTTTTTATGAACCGGTTTAGCTACAATGATTTCCAAATTTTATGTAAAGTTGGTGATTTCGCTACTAAGAGTTGCCTTTTTATCTATATATGTTAGAATAGCAGTTAAATTCAGTAAAGTCAAGTCATCTAAACTGTTAGTTTAGTTGATTGGACTGATTGTAAATTAGCTGCAGTTTGTAGGACTGCAATGCAAGTGCAATATAGTAGGTGCTAACTTCAAAGTCCGGAACAGGCCAAAGCATTTGGCCATACAAATCAACGCATAGACTGGCTAGCGGTATGCCGAGCTTAGAAATTAAAACTCAAATTACAACCAATTTTAACGCAGCACCAGTTACTTCGACCACAGTAGTTCAAATCAACTACATTGCAAAGAAAGGCCTATATCTATAGGCAAGCCTATCACAACTAATTGATGATTATTAGGTTAAGTAAAAATAAGCTAGTTTGAAGAAGAAGCTACTTTCCGGTTATGTTTTACATTAAATGGCGGCTAAGGGTAGAGGAAAGATTTTTGTAAATCGCTCCTATAGTATTGTATTAGCTGTTGCGCCAGTACCTAGGGAAGGATTTTAGATTGTGTTAGCTATCGCGGAAATTTCAGGAGCAGGCTTCTGTATCCTTATTCAAAACACTAAGAAATATTTATTGATTCTTTTTGAAGATTTTAAGATTTACTACCTAAAAGTCTTCAAGATTACCAAATTGGTAAGTTTCCAGATGACTAAGTTAATACTATTACGGTTATTATTATTACGGATACTACTATTGTAAATTGAAAATTATAAAGACGACTACGTCATATAACATTTAACTTCAAATTCTTACTTTAATGGCAAACCTATAATTTACTACTTTATATCACTCTTTTTCCACTTACAATTTTAATTTTTTTGTTACGATAATTTCATAAAACGTTCAAAATGGTACTATTCACACCTCTGACCACAAGACGGTAAATAAAGACCTCGGTGTTATATTCGTCAGGTATTATGACGAAAACGTTTAGTTTGTAAACCCTACTAATGACTTTGTAATTAAATACCTTAACAACACGATTAGCTTTCATATTTTTGATTCAGAAATTACCGAAACCATTTGAGGATTCAAAGCGATAAAGTATTATTGAAAATGATTTATAAAATAGAACTTCGATATTTGGACGATAATAAAAAAGTACGTGAAACTTAAGTTAAAGACTAAGTTCGTCGACCGAAGTGTTTAATGCATACTAAAGAAAGTGAAGTAGGGTAACTTAACTAATATACTTTACGAATACGCCACCAATGAAGACCCCTAATAAATCTTCAAAGTTAAAGGTAAAGGTATTATTACCGATAGCATCCCTTGACGCCTTTATACGCGTTGGTAAAGGTTTAACTAAGCTTAAATAAGTTTTTTGGACCCTAATACCCAAGATTAAAGGTAAAATTCCATTAGCCGTAAGGAATTAATTAACTTATACACCATAAGCCTTTATGTTCATCATTTAATTAAGCAGGAACCTCGACCTATCCTTTACTACTAAAAAGACTAATATTAAGTCCCACGCGGCGGAAACTCTTAAGTATCCCTTCTTTAATCTTCTTAACACGTCCAGTTTTAACATCCAAATTAAAAAAGGAATGACTTTACACGCGAGCCTACTGTAGGTACGACTATTGTTTTTTTCCCTCCAACCTCGGCTAAAGGTAACTATCCTACCCATTAATACCAATACCTTCCCCAATACTAGTCGAGGGATTTAAAGGGTCCCTACGACTAGTATATCATCCTTTCACCTCGAGACGTCCTTATAGTAGATATGGATTACGCGGCAATTTCTACGTTCCTTAAGATTTGAGTGAGAAAGGAAAAGTATAACGGTAAGGCATACAACCTCCTGAACGTTAATTTACGCTCGCTTTTCAATATCTGCCGCTAAATAAAGGTTAAATTACTAGGTTTTCACTTGTTTTTTCCCAGTATACTTACCAGTTAAGCCGAAAATTACTACCTTCGGTACCTAACGAATTATTTTTCCTTTCGTGAAATCTACGATGGTTTTTAAGGTCACTTCGAATACAATATTCATTTTACCCAGTACCAAACCAACTATAACATCATTAAGTGGTCTTACATATAAGATTACATGAGAGAAACGAAAAGTAAGATAGACCTCATTAATTAAATATTTAATAGACGAATGTTTTGTCAATAAGTAATAGGGAACGTAAGAGTTGGCGAAAACATTTTACGCTAATAGATCCGGCAAGCTATTACGGGATATAAAGAGGTCGAATACGCCCTTTAATACCCTAATACCACCTATAAAGGGTTTTTTTAGCTAGTTACGTTTTTCGTTAACAACTATAATAATTCGAGTATCCGGTTCGACTGATATATACCCTTAAGCTTCAGAATTTACTAACGTCGAGAAAAAACGTTCTTATATGTATTATATAGATCGCAAATATGAAAGGCCAGTCAGTATGGTGAACGGAAGACCCGGACCTATGAACGTGATCAAGTCACTTACAAAAAAAGTAATTCCTCTTTTTCAAGGTCTTTAAGTTAGCTAAGAAAATTTACTTTCAATTCGAACGCCAAGAGATGTTAGATTTACAATAAATAGGGCTAACAATTAACACGCTAAATTACTGCCAAACGCGAATTAAAGTAGGTAATATATTATATATACTTTTTATTTCGTCTGACTAGGATTATGTATTACGCCTTATAAAGTTTAAAGGTAATAGAGCCATAAAGAAGGAAAATAATCCTGAAGCTATCGGCTGATATAAAGATACTGGCACCAGCCTAAAAGAAATGTAATAACTCGCCAACCACGTTTTTCTATATTGTATGATAGATAAAAACCTCTACCTCCGATATAAAGATAAAAACACTAGCCCTTCACAACTTATTACTATTTAAGATCGTTACACCAAAAAGGTCTTCTAAGGTATTATACCAAATATAGAAGCGGTAAGATACTTAATAGGAGGCTATTCGTAATATATCGTATTACAAACGGATACTACTACTATTACGGAACTTAACTATACGGATGTTAATGAAACCAAGGTTAGTTTCGGCTTCAAAAAATATTTTTACTGGGATTGACGATGGTTTAAACTGTCATTAGTACTATTTTTTTCTATATTTTGAAATCCTCTACTACCTTTCTCCTTATCTTAAAGACATGAAAAACCTCGGACTTAACGTTAACATTTAAACTAATAAATTGATTCAGGTAAAAGGTGGTACGAGGTTTTCACTCAGCCTTAAATAGGGGTACCTTTGGTTTCATCATTATAGGGGTACCTTTGGTTTTATCTTTAAGGGCTAGAGGTAGTAGTGTTGAATCTAACGAAGGCGAAACTTTACTAATTACACCATAAGTTTAACTGCCCGGTAATTAATAAACTTTCATCTTTGAACTTACATCAACTTTCTTGGCATGTGTGTATAGACCATATTTTTAAGGAGGTTAGAGAGCCTACACTGTAAACCCTAATAGTACATACTTTCGAGAAAAATTTTCAGGTTCAGCCGCTTTAAACACTATTACTTTATATGTATTCTATTCCACCCCAACATCACTAATTTGATCTATCACCACTTGAATCTTTTCTGGAGACCCATTTTTGGCTATGAAGATCGTTGTCGGCCCAGCGCACCGCTTGCGCAGTGGTATATCTAGAGAATAGCTCTCATAACCAACGATTTTATCCCTCATTACTTATGCAAACGTAGCCTTTTAAAATTAACCTTGTATTGTAATTACAATGCAAGTTTGATTCCTTTTGAGTTTTAAGGTATTAAAGAGAGACCTTTATTATAAGCTCTCACACTTGACGGCTCTATTTATTTATTAATTTATTCATCTTTAATACATCGTTACCTATACTAGCGCTCTACCTACATATCAGGGCCTTTAAATTTAAAATTGAGTTGCAATTATAATATAAGTTTGATTTATTTTTCGTTTTAAGGTCTTAAAGAGAGACTTTCATTCCAAGCGCTCGCACTTGATAGCTTGATTTATTTTTTTATTCATCCATCTTTGAGCCATCGCCACTGACACTAGTGCCCCGCCTACTTTCCGTGGCCTTCGACTATACTTTGGATAAATTTGGCTATCCAAATAAGACTTTTTACGGCACACTACCCGCTTAGTGGTGTACCCTATTTTACGATTTAGTCACACTTCTTAAGCTTACGGTTCATGGCAAAAAAGTAGCTCGGGTTAAGACTTTTCCATCAAGTTATGAAATACGTTTTTGTCGAATTATAAAGTATATCTTCCATAAAGCTACGCGCTTTTAACCAAGATAAAGTGTTTTACAATTCATTTACTCTTTTGGACCGCTATCAGATTCTCGATACGAGTAGGCGTTGAGCGGGGACTAAAAAAGATGTATAGCACAGCTCGGCTAAGGCTGTAGCTTTTACGCCCGTACAATATTACGGGTCTCTAAGCTGTGGAGTACCTTAAGGCCTTGATTAAAAGGCTAATTTAAGGTCTGGTTTTTCGTTAAAGGTTTTACTTAATATTTTATTTTATGGACAAGGGCTGTTTTTCCTATATCATAGATATAAGATTGAAAGCTTATATTTAATACACACAATAGTGGGAATACTTTTTCGTCTTAACCATCTAGATAAAACCTTTACGAATACGATTTACATTTGTTAAGGGAAAGTGTTTCTTTAGGAAGTGGGGTCCTATATAGTTAATAAAAGGCCCCTTCGGTAGGCATTCAATAATATATATAGCGTAAGGTTCGGAAATTGAACACAGATGTAGAGGATACGTTTTTCAGTTGATATACGTGTGGTCTGGTCAACACGTTTTAAAGGGTATGACCTAGAAACTGGGAATTGAATATGGTGGTGGTTGTATAAGGGGAGGACTTAAAGTTGCGAGCCTTGCCAACAGTATATGTATGTATTTTCACATTAGCGAGGGTTATACTATACTAGCTATATATTGGGAACTGCTCGGTAAAAGTAAATCAAAGAATAATAACAAACTTTATAAGGTTTTAAAGACGGCTAATAACCAAAATATAGACTTACCGGCGTTCAAGGCAATTAAATGGCTTTACTACTACTACCAAATATACCTTCGAAACCGTTTAAAGTTTAAATTTATGTTAAAGTAAAATTAAGACTTTCATTCCGGGGTTTTTGTAAGCTTATTTTTCTTAGAGGGTAATTTATTACTTTATATTATAAATTTCGTCACGTCTTTTTCCAGATTCAACTTCCATAAGATTATTATAACGAAAGAAACGGAAAATTCACACCGTATTCAGTGTATTAATACATACCTCATGTTATTATATGTACCAAATTACAACGCCAGTATTAAGTTTATGATGGTAAAGTTATAAGCTAATATTAAATCGATAGGAATTCAATATAAATAGGTTCATATTGAAGTTTATTAAGGTATTTATAAGGTCGAAAAAGATTACGCCTTATTAGGAAAGGCTTACGATATTTTTACCCAAGAAATCGAAAGTTTTACAGGTTCAAAAACACAATTTTAAATGGCAGTAAAGGGCTTTAATGATATTGTTAACCTTAACGGCCTTATACCAATTTTACTGGTTTTTAGAGCCTATTTATTTATAACAACTAAGTCGTTATTATCGCTAAATACACAAAACCATGTTATGGTATACAGTGAAGCCCTGAAGGAATTGAATTGAAAAAGTAATCGGCACGCCGCTAGGTTAAAGAAGCTCTCAACACTTAAAAACGGACTATTAATAATAAACTAGTTATTCCTCCCCTTTCAAAGTAAAATCTGTATGTAGTGAGAGATAGACAGATGAGATAAGGTATATAAAATCTTAAATATTATCAACCTAAATATAGTAGTTAAAACTATTAATGCCTATATCACTTTCCGAACTATAAAGGTTAAGCTGTATACGAGACCCCTTAAGTTCTATGAAAATCATAATGTTGGCAACCTCTTAGTCGAACAGATTAACTAATATAACCCTTTCGAACCAATTGTTAATAAGCTAATAAAACATCGATAGCGTAGAATACCGCCCAAAAAAAGATATATATTAAAGAAGAGGATGGTTACAAAGATAATAAGTTTAATAAAACATATACAACAGCGTAAATATTTTAAAAGAAAATGGTAAATGGAGAATTTACTCTTAAGCTACGTGTTGAAAGCATAATTAATATACCGGGTAGACCCTTGAAAGAAAGCGACTATATAGAAATTAACGGCCTTTATACATAAAACGCTGTATAATTTATTTCGTTAACATAATTTAAAGGATAAGACTTCATTATTTTTCAGTCGAGAATAGTCTACGAAGTGGAAGGTAAAACCACGGACTAGCCGTACGAAAAATTACGGTTTATTGCTTATGGATATGGTTATGAAGGTAAAGATTAGATCCTTACTTAAGTATCTATAATTTAGAATATTAGCCAGCGTTAAATTATCGAAATTACTACCAGTTTAATTGCTGTCGTAAAAAGTTAGTTTGTACTTAATAACCGGGATATAACGTAAATATACACGTAATCTGCCACCATTTTTTAGCTGATGATATTATTGATAATATTGAAAGAATTAAAGAATAAGTTTCTGGATAATATATTAATACGTTACATGAAACCTCTTTACGGACTGGCTCAAATAAAAGTTCATTAGTTTTTAACGTATCAGTCGTATTTTAAAAACGAACTTGATCTAAAAAAAATTAATGTTTAACTTATACTTGTTAATTACATAGAGAGAAGACTTCAGTATTATAATTATATATATTAACGATACCCTTTTCTCTGAAGATGCTAGGTTTATAACGGAGGAGTGATATACTATCGATAAGTCAGGTTTCTAAAAGTATAAATCAACTAAAACATTTACTAAATATATATAACTTTACTTTAATAATTTATTATTACGTATCTGTAGTAATAAGGCTAAAAATGGTACTAATCTCAGCCTAAGTTAAAAAGAGCAAGTTACGAGCCTGACGATTATTAATAAAGCCGATGAGGTAAGATTACAAAGATACCTGAAGTAAAGGACCCGTGCAGCCTACATCGCCACGTTATACCGACTGAATGTATCGTACGACGCTTTTATTACAACATGGACATAAGATTTGTAGAACAAGTATTTTGATAGTTGAAATAAAATGATTTAATGATAATTAGATCATTCGAAACGATGGATTAACATAGTTTCTGTAAAATTAACAAAAGTGAAGTTCATAATTTTCCCGAACAGGCGATTTGCCCATAGTATTAACCTTATATCGTAAATAGGTTTCCGAATAATGCTCGTTAACGAGAAAAGATTGAAAAGGCAATTTAAAATTACCGGAAACCTTATATACTGAATATTCGTCTAGTGTAAATGTATAATAAGAAGCGTATTTGATTTAAATGTTTATGGGATAATAATAAGCTTTAACATCGGCATGGCAACTAACGATATGTTAAGGATTATTATTGAATAGCTGTGACTACCTCTAATACCTGTGGTAATATATATAGACTTGTGTAGCCTTTACTAATAACTATTAAAATAGGGAACGACCAATAAAAAGGTTTAATAATAAACGTAACGGTTTTAAAGAAAAAATATAAAGCCCAGACAATCGATAAGTTCTGGTAAATTGACAGTAACAATAACATTACTAACGCTATAAATAAGGCTACGCCTAATAGCGCTCTAAAAAGGTTTGTAGATAGCAATACACTGACTATACGAATTAAGGATTACATGGACCGCCTAGTACGTAACCTGGAGGAATAGTGTTGCCTTAATAAACTTAAAACTATTAAAGTAGTGAAATTGATAGCAACGGGAGTAATAATAGTAATTTAAACTACTAGTAAAAGGTACGTAAGTGGTAAAATACATAATACGTATAGGTATTTAGTGAAAAACCTATATATGAGAGTTAAGGAACGAAGGCCTTGGAAAGGTGAAACAAAAGGGTTACGGAGGGCTGTAATTAATATTGATTTTAGTACAGATTAATCGGAATTAACAAGGGTTTAGCTTGTTATTGGAGTAAATATTAAGGAGGGATTTCAAAGCCTGCGACCAATTGATGGCAGGCCATACTAACGTATAGACACAAAACAAAAAGCCGCTAGTAATGAAATAGAAGTCAAATGCAGTAAAGTCAATTCAACTAAACTGTCAGTTTAATCAATTTCACTGACTGAAAATTAGTTACAGTTTGTAGGACTGCACTGTAAGTGCAGCGCAGTAGGTGCCCACTTCAAAGTGGAGTATGGGTCAAAGCATTTGGCTATACAAATTAGCGTGCAGACCGGCTAACGGTCTGCTGAACTTAGAACTTACAACTCAAATTACAACCAATTTTAATGCAGCACTAGTTACTTCAACTATAGTGATTTGAATCGACTACGTTACAACGAAAGGTCTACATCTATAGGCAGGCCTACCAACAATACACCTAATTTTTAATTTTATAATTCGCGAGGATAACATCCATGTTTTATAGTATACTTTCAAGTATTTAAAGAGAATATTACAAGATTCATACTCGTATCTATATTTCTCGTTTATCCAATAACTTGATAATATTTTACTAGCGAAATGTGGGGTTTTTCATGAAATCCACATATTTGTTCATGACGATAAAAAGAATTTAACGTTGTTTTGCTTGAAATAGTTAATTTCTGAGTTTAATTAAACATTATTAATACATTTTTGCCAGTAACTGTGGTCGCGATATTGGCTTCAATCGTAACGACTATCATTATTGCAGCGGCAAACCTTATGTTTTCCGCAGAGATTATCGTCGTAACTTTTTTCTCGAGGCTTGTTACGGGTCTCGCAAGGTTCACGCTCGCATTTGCGAATATGATCAATACTTTTACCAGGGTTCTTTTTATCTTAATGATTTTGCGTTAACTTTTCTAAACATATTCGCATGTCATATTTCTCGCGTTCATTTTTGATAACAAGCTTATATAAAAGGTATTAATAGTTTATAACTAATAATAACATGACTTTAGCTTTCTCAACTTTAATTATATGTTTTTGGAAAATTTGTTCACGATTAAAAGTTTATAGATTCTATTATATAATCAAGTTGAATAAGGTTCAAATATCGATTATAACTTCACACCAGTTTTTATTCGTTAGGTCAAGAATCAATATAATTCGTAAGTATTTCAATTTAGTCTGTATGTATTTGCTAATCCTATACTCGTTTTTTAAAAAATCCTGCAAAATAAACATCAATTTTTGGGACTTTTTCATTGTACAGATTTAGTTTATTTGGAAACGATTGGTAAAAAAACTTCATAATAGCTTCAAAAATCAAGTCAATAAAACTTATACGCTTCTTCTAAGGCAATTCCGTATTCCACCAAAATATCGCTAATTTTTAAAGTAGACTTCCAAATATGAGGGCGATATAACCTTTTATATCCGGATTGACCTTGGAAAAACATTTGAAACGAAATTAAAAAATCTAAACGTTTATAAGTATAATATTCTTACCTACAATAACAATTTCTATATCCAATAGATTGTGATGCTTAAAATTATATACACTTATTTCTTTACGTTTCAAGTAGTACGAATTATTAAAATCCGAGGATTAAATAGTTAAATATTTTGATTAAAGTTGCAATGAAAGCGTTTTTACCTGTAAGCCTAAAGCATAAAGCTACAAAAGCGCTCGCTACTACAGCGAGAACATTGTTCTTATTTACGTATAAAGGCGTTCAAACGACTTATCATAATTGTCTAATTATCTATAATCTATTATTAAAGTTTTATATTGATAACGTTTAGACGTTTGTTTAACTCTATATTTCTTTCGACCACAATAATCATTTACTTTTATTGTCATTTACTTTTATAATCATTTAATCTAATCATATACCAAATCCATTTCATTTTATAAAAGGTTTTCGTAAGAAGTTCGTTTGCGAGTACAAGGGATTTAAAAACGAAAAACGAACGCTAAAAAGATGCTAATGGCAGGGGTATTCAAAAGAGGGTAGTGTGTATAAAAGAAAAAGAAACGGACGAGGTAGAGACGACAAGGGTAGATACTTCCTTTTTTAAGGATTAAGGGCAATTAGTTCACTAATTTTGCTACGAGTGCGGCGAGAAGTGACGGGTGTAGGCGAATCGTTCAGATTCAAGCCTGAAGAAGCAAGCTCACGCCTGCTTATAAGAATTAGTAGTAGTAAGACAGTGATGGCAGCGGCGAAATGGTGGCGGCGGCGGTGAAATAAGGAAAAGTAGGGGAAAAGGTAAATGTATTGAGGGGGAGGAAAGGTAAAAGATCGTAAAGTTGAAAAGSGGAAAAGGGGGGGGGGGGGTTTACGGGGCAGAGGAGGTTATTTATTTTTATAGGGCAGCAAAACTAACGATTTACTCTTTCCATTTTAACTTGTTTTAACTAGTGGAAAGGCAATATCTGGTGCTTTTTAACTCATGTACTTACAACTACCAATTGTTGGTAGCGTTGTAGGAAGGCAACGTAACGTTGACACAGTATAGTATTCTGACGATAAGAGAGGAAGAAACTAGAACTAAAAGCTCAGCTCAGCAGCTCAGCTGAAGCATGTAGTAAGATGCAGGCACGGACACGTGCCTTCCCAAACCTGCTGGCGTACCCGTCATCATGTATGTCCCCCATGTAATGTACAACAGTACCCTGGCAAACTGAAAAATTGCCAGGGAAATAAAGCCGGCGATTTAATTAACTGGCACGGTTAAGTTGGAAGCCTGCCTAAGTATATGGCGGAAAAATTGTGCACGGGAGTTAATGAAGTCGGAACTCGAAACCGTAAGGCAAAAGGGGTAATTGGGGGCAATTTGGCTGCGGAATTGGTAAGGGTTTGGCCTGTTGACGAGGAGGTAATTTGACGGCAACGGGAAACAATTGGTCGACCACACTGGCGTACACGCACAAAACAAAAAGCCGCCAATGTTGGAATAGTAGTAATTGTAGTACAGTCAGTCAACTTTACTGTAAGTACGTTGACTGTATTGACTGCAAATCAAGTGTATTGTTTTTGTAGGTTTACTGTAATGTGCAGACCGGCTAGCGGTCTGCCAAACCTAGAACAAAACATCCACCACTTGACCACGCAATACTACTGTTACTTCGACCGATTCGAATCGACAAGGTTGCAACGTCTCAAGGCCTATCATTGGCAAGGCCTATCAACATGTGCTGTATTTGTAGATACGGACCCGACTTGAGATCAAGGTGCGGCAACTTTCGACTCTTGCGATATCATTCTATATGCGTATCGATTTACATCGTTTACACAACTGCTCAGACAACAGGTGGCGCGGCAAAGCAGCAGGCCCGAGTCACGCACGTACTTTGCTGCCTTGGGGCCCGTTGGACATAACTCGCAATCATTCGAGCCTCGACGCATTCAGAACCAATACCCGTGGCCCCACGATATATGGGTACCTCAAACCAATGCACTCTTATTTCAGTGGGCCCCCTCCGAGGTTTCCGATACGCAAATCTTGGCGAATCCGATTCGTTGTCTGAGGTCTCGCGGGAAAGAGTCCGAAAGACTGCGGAAGCCTGAGACGGACACTTGCATATGCCAGAGAGGAAAAGCAGCGAGAGAAGGGGTGTGGACAAATGCTTGCCGTAGATTACCATTGCAGACGCCTCTTTGCCGGAGGTGCTGCGCTGCCAGCTTCCCAATCATGGGGTGGTATCAGCTTGGAGGACTGTGCTGTCAAGACCCGCGGACCCACGGGGGCCGCCTGACGCGGTCCACAATCCTTTCCGGGTCACTCACTATCTTGACTAGGTTGGCACTGCACACTGCTCAGCCGCCGCCCAAAATTTAAAAAAAAAATGAAGAAAAAAAAAAGATTGCTTCTTCGGGGGAAGCATTTGGAAAGATCGACCTTATTAACCTTGGACGACGTCCCTGGGACCGGCTCTGGACACCAGTTGATCTGGAACTTGATAT